>JAVSCE010019847.1:0-271873 GCA_032199065.1 Smutsia gigantea | reverse complement strand
ACACAAACAACAACAAATGTTGGCGAGGATGTGGAGAAAAGGGAACCCTCCTATGCTGCTGGTGGGACTGCAAATTAGTTCAACCATTGTGGAAAGCAGTATGGAGGTTCCTCAAAAAACTCAAACTAGAAATACCATTTGACCCAGGAATCCCACTCCTAGGAATTTACCCTAAGAATGCAGCAGCCCACTTGGAAAAGACATATGCACCCCTATGTTTATTGCAGCACTATTTACAATAGCCAAGAAATGGAAGCAACCTAAGTGTCCATCAGTAGATGAATGGATAAAGAAGATGTGGCACATATACACAATATTATTCAGCCATAAGAAGAAAACAAATCCTACCATTTGCAACAACATGGATGGAGCTAGAGGGTATTATGCTCAGTGAAATAAGCTGCCGAAAAGACAAGTATCAAATGATTTCACCATATGTGGAGTATAAGAACAAAGAAAACCTGAAGGAACAAAACAGCAGCAGACTCACAGAACCCAAGAACGGACTAATAGTTACCAAAGGGAAAGGGACTGGGGAAAATGGCGGGAAGGGAGGGATAAGAGGGAAAAAGGGACACGATTAGCAGATGTAATGTTGGGGGGGCACGGGAGGGCAGTACAACTCAGAGAAGACAAGTAGTGATTCTATAGCATCTCACTACGCTGATGGACAGTGACTGTAATGGGGTTGGTGGGGGGGACCTGATGAAGGGGTAGTTTAATAATCGTAATATTGCGCATGTAATTGTAAATTAATGATAATAAAATAAATTATATTAAAAAAAAAGAATAGGAATTAGTGAAATAGAGAATATAAAAACAATTGAGAAAAATCAGTAAAACCAAAACCTAGCTCTTTGTAAAGCTCAACAAACTTGGCAAACCTTTACATAAGATCAGCCAAGAAAAAAGAACAGAAACTCAAATTACTACAATCAGAAATAAAAGAGAGGATATTACAACAACCTTACAGAAATAAAAGGCATCACAAAGGAATACTATGAATAATTATATGCCAATAAAATAACAAATTATATAAATTCCTAGAAAGACACAAACTATCAAAATGATTCTAGGAAAAATAGACAATATGAATAGATCTGTAATTGAAAAGAATGAATTATTAACCATAAAAACTACCGACAAAGGAAAGCCAAGGCCCAGATGGTTTCACTAGTGGATTACACCAAACACTTAAAGAATCAATACCAATTATTCACAAACTCTTCCAAAAAAATGAAAGAGGAGGGAACACTTCCCAACTCATTACCTTATACTACCCTGATAGCAAAACCAAAGACATCACAAGAAAAAATAAATAAATAAATAAACCACAGACCAATATATATTATGAATATGTATGCAAATATCCTTAACAAAATACTAGCAAAATGAACCCAGTAACATAAAAAAAAAATTATACATCATGACCGAGTGGGACTTACCCCAGGAATGTCAGGTTGGTTTAACATCTATAAATCAATGTAATACGTAATATCAAATAGAAAAAAAAACAAAAATCACATAATTATCTCAGTAAGCACAGAAAAAGCATTTGAAAAAATCCAATCCCTTTTCATGACAAAGAGGCAAACAAGGAATACAAGGGAACTTGCCCAACCTGATAAAGGGCATCTTCAAAAAATACACAGCTAACATAATAAATAATGGTGAAAGACCAGATGCCTTCCTCCAAGATCAGGAACAAGATAAAAATAGCCTCTTTCAGGATTTCTATTCAACACAGGTTCAAGCCAGGACAAGTTAGGGAAGAAAAAGAAAGAAAAGACATCCAGATTAGAAAGGAAGAAGTAAAACTACCTCTGTTCACAGATGACATGACACTGTGGGAATCCATTAAAAAATCATTAGAACTAAAAAAATGAATTCAGCAAGGTTTCAGGAGGCAAGGACAATATGCAAAAATCAATTATATTTCTATTTTTTAAGCAATGAACAATCTGAAAATAAAAATAAGAAAATAATTCCATTCACAATAGCATCAAAAAGAATAAAATGCTTAAGAATAAATTTAACAAAAGCATAAAACTAATAAATTTAACAAAGGAAATGCAAAACGTAAAACTCTGAAATCTACAAAACATTGTTGAAAGAAATTAAAGATCTAAATAAATGAAAAAAAACACCGATAATCATGTATTGGAAGACTTCATATGGCACTGCTCCACAAACTAATCTACAGATTCAACACAATGCCTTTGAGAATCTCAACTGATTTGTTTGTAGAAACTGACAAACTGTCTAAAATTCACATGGAATTGCATGGGACCCAGAAAGGACAAAACAATCTTGAAAAAGAACAAAGTAGAAGGACTTACACTTCCTGATTTCAAAACTTCCCACAAAATAATAGTAATCCAGACTGTGTGGTCCTGGCAAAAGGCCAGGCATGTAGATGAATGGAACAGAATTGACAGTCAAGAAATAAAATTATGTATCTATGGCCAACTGATTTTTGACAAGTGTGTCAAGACCCTTTAACAGGGAGTCTTTCAACAGATGTTGCTGGAATTACTGGATAGTCACATGCATAAGATTGAAGCTGTATCCTTTCCCCACACTATATACAAAATTAACGCAAAATAGATGAAAGATATAATTGTAAGACTATAAAACTCTTAGCTGAAACCAAAGGATAAGTCTCATGACCTTGGATTTGGCAAAAGGTTCTCAGATATGACATCAAGAGCACAGCAACAAAAGAAAAATAGATATATTGAACTTCATCAAAATCAGAAACATTTGCCCCTTAAAGGATACCACTGAGAAAGTGAAAAGAAAACTCACAATATGGGAAAATTTTTTGCAAATTATATATCTGATAAGAGAATTATATCCCAAACATAAAAAGAACTTTTGCAATTCAATAAGAAAAATTGCCTAATTTTTTAAAACTGGGCAAAAGATTTAAACACACATTTGTCTAAGGAAGACATACAAATAGCCAATAAACACATAAAAATATGCTTAAAACCACTGGTTATCAGGGAAATGTAAATTAAAATCACAAGATACCACTTCATACTTACTAGGTTAGAATCAAATACCAGATAATAACTGATAAGAAAGGTAAGTGTTGACAAGGATGTGGAGACATCAGAACCCTCATAACACTGCTGGTAAGAATATAAATAGTGCAGCCACGTGGGAAAAGAGTATAGCAGTTCTTCAAACATTTAATCATAGAGTACATATTATATTATCCCATTCATATAAAATATCCAGAATTGAAAAGTCTATAGAGATAAAAATTAGATTAGTGGTTGCCTAGGGCTGGAAAGGGAGTGAAGGGAAACAAATAGGGAGGGTAACAGCTGAAGTGCATGGGGCTTCTTTCTGAGGTGATAAAAATGTACTAAAGTCGACAGTTGTGATGGTAGCATATATCCATGAATATACTAAAGCTTACTGAATTGTGCCTTTTGAGTAAATTTATGGTATGTTAATGGTGTCTCAATGCAGCTGCTTTAAAAAAAAGCCTTGTTCTAATTTGAAAAATGATAGTTATTGGCTCTAAACACAAAACAAAATAATTAAATGTCTACAAAGGAAATGTTATGTTTATTTCATTGATCATTAAATTTAATATTGATAACAATTTAATTACCCTGGGCAGCAATTTGTATGTTAGATGATCTCATTTCAAAATAATTCTTTAGTAAGCATGATGATTCTTTAGAAATCAGAGGTAAACATAAATAATTTCAAAAACAAAACTATAAAAAGTATGTACACCTGTTCATTGCACAGACATTATAATGTGACAGGTGGGTACATTTAAGTCTGTTGCACATGAGGTATGGCAGGATTTCCAAAATTAAGTGTGGGAGGCTAACAAAGTCTTACAATATTCCTGCTTTTACAATGCCTTTCCCCACAGGCACATACCCAAACACACTGTTTCTCAGAAAAAAAAAAAAGCCTTATTAATTTCAATGTCATTCCTCGTAACACATTTTGGTTTCCCGGGACTCTTCACTCCAGGTTTCTCCTCCAGGTTTTGATCATTAATCCTTTATTTGTCATCTTTCATACAGTGAGGCTTATGCTTTCAGATGAAGAATATGGAAAATGTAAACAGATAAACCAGTAAGATAGTAGCTCATTTTCATGCAGATGTTTTTAAGAAAAAAAATATTGGTGTCAAGAAAGAAGAGTTAAAATGCCAATCTATGCAAATCTATGAATGCCTGAAGTGAAACTGGTATAGTACAGAAAATTATTTCCCCTTGAGATAAAATTGTAGCTATTTACTATTTTTAATTTGGCCAATCATCAACATAGAAACCTAAGAGAGACTATATACAGACAAAATGTCCTAGGTTTGGATACTTCATCTTTCCTTTATAGGTTGTGTGATCTTGGACATCTTGCCCAAGCTCAGTTCACCTTATCTGTACAAAAAGGGATAATAAATTATACATACATTACAGCATTACAAGGGGAAAAAGGATTGCCTAGCAACAGTAAATACTCAAAAACTTTTCTACCTTAGTACTCCTGAATCTCAATATGATATAGCAAATCAGTGATGGTGCCATTACACCTTTCAAGAAATGTTGCTTGATCCCTAGTAACTAAGATTTATTCTCTGTTTGTTCTGAATATCAGAGGTAGATCAGACACTACTGGTAAACTACAAATATACCCTCCCTACTCATGCCTATTCTCCAACCTTTTACAAAATCTGATGAAATCGTTCTAATGTAGCTCCCTGTGCAAACTGAGCAAAACAGACTCAAGAATAGGGTAATCACTGGAGTACACAAACAATAGGCAATAGACCCTCAAGTCTGCTGATGGTAGGATAATTCTGGTCTTTCCTTTTTGGTGCAGCACTGCATCTACAGACTTCCTTATGTCACAGGAAAGTCATGAAGAACAAAGACTGAATAGAAACTTAAAAGATGACTAAAGGTGACCAATGCCTGCTGAATTAATGAATGAATAAATAAAGCAGAAAATAATTAAAGGAATGAATAAAGGGAAGACTGAGTTACCTTCAGCTATAGAATGAAAAAGCAACCAAAGGTCAAGAAACATATAAATAGAATATTAGAGTGAAGTCTTCTAAACATATACATATGTCTGATGTGATTTTGTTTCTCAATTTGCATTTTTTCTATTCCTCATTGTCCTTCACAAATCAAGTCATGAAACTATACTGTACCTATAATGGAAGGTACACACATAATGATAGAAATTTTCTAATGGGTTGTTATGAAGATAGATTCTGACCTTTTCATACACCTTCTCTGGGCCCTTTAAAGTTAAGTTTAAAAGAAATGGAGACAGGGAGAGCTGGAGCTTGATTTAGTTAAGTCAATTTCTAAAGCACTCTGGAAATTAATGGGTGACATGGAAGAGAAATGATTTTGCTTGTTGGCTTCTTTGTGTTTATATTCTCCCTTCTGAAAATAAGGACTATGTACCTCCTACTACTGGAGGAAGGAATCAGATAAAAAGTTGAAGGTGTCTTTATGGTCAAAGTGATTCATGAAATGAACTGTGACATATCCTTAATCAACATCACAATTTATAAATAGGTTTAGAAAAACCACCTGAGTTTTTAACATTGTTATATTTAATTCTGATAAAAATACACAACATACAGTTTATCATCTTAACCATTTTTATGTGTACAACAGTTCAGTAGTGTTAAGTATATTCATATTATGGTGAATCAAAAGTCCAGAACTTTTCCATCTTACAAATCTGAAACTCTATTCATATTAAACAACTCCTATTTTCCCCCTCCCCTCAGCCCCTGGTAACAACCATTCTACATACAGGTCCATCCATGTTATAGCATGTGATATTAAAAAAAGAATTCCCTTCCTTTTAAGGCTGAGTAATATTCATATATATGTATGTATGCATAAATTTTTTTTTCACACACCACATTTTGTTTATTCATTTATCTGTTGAGAGACATTTGGGTTGCTTCTACTTTTGACTATTGTAAATAATGCTGCTATGAACATGGTTGTGTGAGATGTAGAAATTCTTTATTTGTTCTGGATGTTTACCCCTTATCAAATAAATGATTTGCAAATATTTTCTTCCTTCTGTAGGCTGTTAGTTCACTTTTGATTGAGCCCTTTGATGAACAAAATTTTTAAGTTCCATGTAGTCCTATTTGTTCTTTTGTGCTTTTGCTGTTATCCTAATGATAACCCAAGAAATCATTACCAAGCTCAATTTTCTTCTCTGTTTTCATCTAGGAGTTGTATAGTCTTGGGTTATCATTAGGTGTTTAATCCAGTTTGAGTTATTTTTGGCATATGGTGAAGATAAGAGACAACTTAATTCTTTTGTGTGTGGATATTCAGTTTGACCAAGAATATTTGTTGAAGAGACTGTCTTTACCCCACCTAGTGGTCTTGGCATTGTCAAAAAACATTTGACTGTATATGTAAGAGATTATTTCTCGGCTCTGTAAATTCTATTTTATTGGTCTAGTTGTCTGTCTTTATGCTAGTACCACACTGTTTTGATTACTGTGGTTTTGTAATAGGTTTTGAAATCAGGAAGTCTGAGTCCTCCAATTTTCTTCTTTTTCAAAATTGTTTTGATTATTCAAAGTTCCTTAAGAATCTATATAAATTTTAGGATGAATTTTCTATTTCTGTAAAAAATGCTATTGGAATTTTGATAGAGATTGTACTGAATTGAATCTGTAGATCATTTTGGGTAGTAAAGACATCATAACAATATTAAGTCTTCCAATTCATAGAATGGGAAGTCTTTCCATTTGTATCTCCTTTATTAGCAATGTTTTGTCATTTGTACAAGACACTGTATGAGTCTTTTACCTGTTTGGTTAGGTTTATTTCTAAGCATGTTATTCTTTTTGATACTATTTTCATTATTTTCTTAATTTCCCTTTTTCGATTGTTTATTGTTACATCTGACAGAATTTTATATAATTTGCCAAGAGTTGCCCTCCTCTTTGCCTCCACTTTACCTTCTATGTTAGATCTATGTATCCATGGAGCAGAGTTGGAATGCCAATGCCAAAGTGTTCCTCTGATGTGAACCCATTTCACTGTCAGCATTTTCCCTGCTTCCAACCATGGTGACTTAAATATTTCAGGAGGCCAGAATCAAAACAGGGAGTGGACCAAGATGGTGACATAGAAGGCTCCTGAGCTCCCCTCCTCCCTCAGATGCACCAAATATACAGCTACATATGGAGCAATTCCCTCTGAAAGAGATCCAGGAACTATCTGAATTACTTCTAAGTAAGTAACTCAGTAACTAAGCATGGGTAAAATTGCAGTGTTTCCAGAATCTCTCCCCTGGCCTTAGTGCATCCCCATATCAATAGGTGTTTCCAAGGGGTGGACAGACTGGTCTATCCCCATATCAATAGGTGACTACATTGGGGAGTGAGGGCATATCTGGACTGGAGAGGTTTATTGGGGTCCCCTTTTTGCAGCCAGGTCATGAGAGACATGGGTGAACAGAAGTGGATGACTGCCAGTAAGAAATAATGGGGTTTTTTCCCACTTTATTTCTCCCTTAGACTGATTTTGGTTTCAAAGGTAATTTGTCCTGGGCTGGAAAAATATTTTCCCCCCCAGAGTTACACTAAGTACCTCTAACTAATTTTCTTCTGGGAAAATAAGAAAATACACTGAAACCAGTAGGAAAGGCTGAGGCACATGCTCACCATAAAACCCACTACTGGAATAGTGCCATACAATCAAGAGGAAACCCTCAACTGCCAGCTCCTCCCACAGGAACGAAGGGTTTGGAGTCCACATCTAGTGCTCCAACTTTTAAGATTCCTAACTGAGGGATGGGCCCCCAAAACACTAAGCTCTGAAAGCCAATGGGGCTTGCATCCAGGAGACGCAGGAGACTATAACAAACATAGAAACAGTTCTTAATTTTTCTTAATTTCTAATCCCTCCAGGGCTCAGCACAGAGAGTAGGCAAAAACACCCAATCTGCCTTTCTTTTCCTGAAAGGGGTTTATCTGCATATTTCAAAAAGCTATTGCCTGAGGGCCAGTCTTCTAATTTAGTATGTTAGGGGCTGGCTGTGATTGTCTCCTGAAACTGGGAAAGCTGACAGATACGACCCCGACCTTCTCCTTCCAGCCCACTCCAGGTCACCAACATCTCCCCTGTACCCCAGCTTTTGCAGCTGCTCGCCGGGGACTAGGTCTCTGACTGCCTGGCTCTGATATCCAATGGGGCTTACATTCATGAACCCCACAGGACTGTAGAAAACAGAAACAGCTCTTAACCAGCTATGTCCCCAGGGCTCAGTGCAGAGGGAGAAGGTAAAATGCCCATCTCCCAGCCTCTCTCTGAAAGGAGTTTACCTGGACACTTTTAAAGCTTCTGCCTGAGGGCTTGACTTCTAATTTAGCCTGTTTCTAAGGGCTGGCTATCATCTCCAGAGCCTGGGAACACTGGCAGATGCCTCCCTCACCTTCTCACACCGACCTGCCCCAAGTCACCAGTACCCCTCTTGAAGAAGCTTGCATACCTGTCTCCACCCACTCCAGGCAAGTCACAGCTGCCACGCAAGGGACAGGTTCACAGGTTACCTGGCTTTATTAGTCAATGGGGCTTCCATTCACAAATTTCATTTATATCTATTCTTCATATCTATTCTACACCAAATATCAGAAAAAGAAATTAAGGAAACAATCCCATTTACAATAGCATCAAAGGGAATAAAATATTTAGGAATAAATTTAACCAAGGAGATGAAAGCTCTGTACAATGAAAACTATAAGACATTGATGAAAGAAATTGAAGAAGTCATTACTCATATTAAAATGTTGATACTACCCAAAGCAATCTATAGAGTTAATGCAACCCATATCCAATGGAATTTTGCACAGAAATAGAAAAAAAAAAACCCTAAAATTCCTTTGGAACCACCAAAGACCCTGAATAGCCAAAGTAACTTGAGACAGAACTATGTTTCAAACTATATTACAAAGCTATAGTAAACAAAACAGTGTGTTATTGACATAAAAACAGACACATACATCAATGGAACAGAGTATAAAATCCAGAAATAAACTATGGCATATATGGTTGACTCCTGAACAACACAGGTTTCAACTTTGCAAGTCCACTTATACAAAGATTTTTTTCAATGAATATAGTAGAAAATTCTTGAGATTTGCTACAATTTGAAAAAAATGTTTACTTTTCTCTAGCTTACTTTATCATAAGGATTCAGTATATAGTACATATAATGTATAAAATATGTGTTAACTGTTTATGTTGTCAGTAGGGCTTCCAGTCAAGAGTAGCCTATTAGCAGTTAAGTTCTTTGGAGAGTCAAAATTTATACACAGATTTTTTACTATGCAGGAGGTTTGGGACTCCAAGCTCCCATGTTGTTCGAGGATCAACTGTATGGTCGATTAATTTATGACAAAGAAGCCAAGAATACATAAGGGGAAAAAATAGTCTCTTCAATAAAAGGTGGTGGGAAAAGTGGATAGCCACATATAAATGAATAAAATGGGACCCGTATCTTACATCATACATGAACATAAGACCTGAAATCATAAAAGTTCTAGAAGAAAATATAGGTTGCAAGCTCCTTGACTTTGTACTTGATAACAGTTTTTATTTTTTTGTATACACCAAAAGCAAAGGTAACAAAAGCAAAAATAAACAAGTAGGACTACATCAAATAAAAGGTTTCTGCACAGCAAAGGAAACCATCAAGAAATGAAAACACAACCTATGGCATGGGAGAAAATATTTTCAAACCACATATCTGATAAGGAGTTAATATCCAAAATATACAAGGAACTCAAACAACCCAATAGCAAAAAACAACTCAAAAACAAAACAAATAATCTAAGTAAAAAACAGGCAAATGACCTGACTAGACCTTTTTTTCCAAAGAAGACAAACAAATGGCCAACAGGTACATGAAGAGGTCCCAAACATCACTAATTATCAGAGAAATACAAATGCAAACCATAAGGAGCTAGTATCTCACACCTGTTAGGATGGCTTTTATCAAAACTATAAGATATAACAAATGCTGACAAGGACATGGTGAAATGGGAATCCTTGTGCACTACTGGTGGCAATTTAAATTGGTACAGCCACAGTGATACACAGTATGGAAGTTCCTCAAAAATTTAGAGACAGAATTTCCACATAACCCAGCAATCCCACTTCTGGATACATATCCAAAGAAGAAAAATCATTATCTCAAAGATATACGATGTGAGCATCCAACATGGAGTTATTTATGTCAAGTTTCCAAAATGGAGTTGCTTATGTCAGGCTTGCCTGCTTTTTTGTCGACTACCTCTGTAAACACACCCCACCCTAAAAGGTGTGCTGATGAATGCCCAAACCAGGTAACTCTATATGTCAGGCATGCCAGTGAGTGCCTGAACTGCATAACACACAGGTGGACTGTCCCCTCTTATCTCCGACTCCTGGATGGGTGGACTGGACCTCTCTGGTTGGTGCCCTAGTAATAGCAATTCCAGACTCCACATTCTGTCATTGTCCAGAAGTAAACAGCATTTTTTGCCCCAGCATTCCCATCAAAACTCTCAGGATTTACTGTGATTAGACTGTCTTGGTCATATCCCACGCTTGAAGTAATACAGACCCCAGAGGGATGCACTGCTTTTATTGGCCTAGCCTTGATCACATGCTCCTCTGGTACAGTGAGGGGATGGAGTCTGTTTCTCCAGGTTGAGGTACAACCCCAATATGAAAATTACAAGCTATTATGAAGGGTACATGTTGAAAGATAGACACAGAATATATTCAACAAATACACACTCTGTGATGCACACTCAAAGCATCAGTGCATGAACTATTTGATATCAACTAAGACCAATGTAAAAAAAAATTGCACTGTATGTAAATCAACTATGTCACTTGGTAGACTTAGTTCACCTGATATTCACTGCATGATAAGACTTTCTGAATGGAAATGGTATCTTGTGCCTCCTGATATGATGCACTAAGACAACAAGCACATCCCCACGTTGGTGACATTCCTACCAAAATGCACACCCGACCTGAACCTAATCATGACAAAACATCAGACAAATCCAAACTGAAGGGCATTCTACAAGAAAACTGGCCCATATTCTTCAAAAAGGTCAATGTTATAACAGGCAAAACCACTATAGAACTGTTCTGATTGAAGGAGGCTGAAGAGACATGACAGCTGAAAGAAACGAATGACCTAGGATCACCTTGTGCCAACAAGGACCAGAAAACTGGCAGCATTTGCCTAAGGTCTGTAGAGTGAGTGGCAGCATGTTGTGAATGTTGATTTAACTGTGGTGTGATTATGTAAGAGAAGGTCTTTGTTTTTAGAAACTAAATTCTAAAGTATTTAAGGGTAAAGAGATCATTTTTACAACTTTCTCTCAAAGGACTCTCACATATGTGACAGAGAATGCATGTGTGTGCGCATGTTTGTGTATGTGGCGAGAGAGAAAGAGAATGATGAAGCAGACATGTCAAAATGTTAAATTTGCGAAATCTTAAGGGTGTATAAGAATTCACTGTAGTATTCTTAAAACTTTTCGGTAAGCCTGAAAGTATGTTTATTTAAAATTAAGGTAAAATATTGTTTTAGAATCCACAAACAGCATCATAATATAAGGATAAACTTCTATTAAAATATTCACTCTATTTGCTGAAAATGCATATGCAATTTCTTGGCTATTGCCTCAAGGCCTTATTCTTCTTTTGGAGCATATAATTTAATATCAATGTATGCATGTGTGGAGAAGATCAACTATTTGAAATATAAATGCTTTTTTCTTACAGAAGCCAGCAAAGCAGATACACAGGCATAGTCCTAGAGTGTAAAAGGTGAAAATTTTGTGCTCATTTCATGAAATCTGGGTTTTTTTTTAATCCTGCCTGTACTCCCAGCAAACCTCCTGAAAAGTTTTTAGAGATAATGCTGGCGCCTTTCAATATCCAATCTAAAAAAGAGAGAGAGAGAGAGAGAGAGAGAAAAGAATCCAAATTTACTACACCACTGCAAATGTCCAGGAGTCCCACCCAAAGCAGTATCTCAGGGAGGCCCGACCAAACTTTGGTCCACATGCAGCACACTGATGACTGCAGAGATGCCCATTGGTACTTGACTTAGTATGACTGCCCCTTCTGTGCCAGGCTTAAAGGCAATAAAATCTTTGCTAATGTAGGGGCCCACCACCCTAGGTGCTCAAGCAGTTATTCTTGCAGTCTTGCCATCTTACCTCCCCCCCATGCCAAGCATGACTGCACACGGTCCAAATTCCCTGACTTGCAGATTAATCCACTTCTGTCCCTCCATCATTCTCCCTTTCTTACTAGGTGAGCCTCTCTTCCCCCAACTACAGCATACTCCCCTCCAGAGGTGCCTGCCTTCTGAAAACAAAAGCCAGAAGACTTAGGGCAAGTGGCTTCTGTTTCCCAGACCTATAACTAACCTTCCCTGGGACAAGAGAAGTCTCTATCTGTCTGCAGGCTTGAAATGGGGGAGACAACATAGGGGAAAAAACTCAGCACATTATCATTTCACCTTCATGAGCAAAGAACTCTTGTTGAAGAGAAAAAAGAACATTTGTTTAATAGTTTTCCTGATTCAGAGTCCTATTTGTCCCTAGTTTGGCCATATTTAGCTAGCCCTTAAGTAAAATGGTGCCAGCTCTTGTTCTAAGTGGTGGCAGCAAACACTGCTGATACCTTGACCATATCCCTTGGCCTCTGCAGAGGTCGCCTGCATGTTCTCCTAATGGCTTTTTAGCATAATCACTGCATCTCTGCTTTTGGCTGCAAGAGCATGCTCAGCTGACCAGAAGTTAACGTCCCCCAGGAACACCTCTCAGTCAATGAAGGACCACCCTGTCCGTTAAGGCAATAGCAAGGGATGTTCTCCGCTGTGCAATTCAGTAGCTACCAGCAAATGCAGCTCTTGAGCACTTAAATGTAGCTGGTTGAAATAGATATGCACTTTAAGTGTAAAATACACACTGGACTTCAAATATTTAGAATGGAAAAAAAGGTAAACTATCTTATTAATATTTGTGTTAATTATATGTTAAAATTATAGTATTTGGGGCATATTATGTTAAATACAATGAATATCAAATTTTTACCTGGTTTTCTTACTTACTAGAAAATTTAAAATTATGTATGTAGCATTTCTTTTGGACAACACTATACACAGTTTACAAAAGGATCTCCCACAGAAACCAGTTGCAATTGCCCATACTAACAACCCAATTATTTGATTTATCTTCCCCACTTTCCTCTTTATTGAAAACATTAATGTAAGAACTGTGAGAGGGATTACAGAGTTTTTTTATGAATGGCATTTGGTATAGATAATATCCGACTGAAATCTGCTTATTGTTTAGGGGTGGCAGCAAAGTTTTATTTCAGGAAAACAGGTCTTTGATAAAATACACTTTGATGAGTCTTTAGGTTGTGCAAAGCAAAGGAGAAGGTAGAAATAGAGGTGCGTGAGACAATGAGAAAAGAATCTGCTCTGTTTTCTTTGTGGGTATGTGTTATCTCCCCAGAGATGATGTTGGCTAGTTTTTGCTTTTCCTTGAGAAAGTTGAAAACAGACCAGACCCTGGACCCTGAGAGGGAGGGCAGGAGTGAAGGGACATCCATCTGGGAAAAAAGGGTCAAGCCCAGGACCATATCAGAAAGGCAGAGGAAAGGAAGGACATGGCCTACAGAGGAGTCCCTACGGAAGGGCGTGACCAGTGAACTCTAGGAGAAATGGCCCCTAACACTTCATCTTAGGTTCTCCTTTTCTGAATTGTATTATCATCTCATTGTTGCTTCAGTGAAGTTTTATAAAATGTCACAGCTGTGCTTTGGGCAATTAAGAGTTAGGAGCCATGTGTGTCTTCGAGGCCTAACTAGAATGGGCAGAAAACAGCACCTAGATTAAGTGCCTATAAGAAGGTGAGAGCAGAAAAGCCTGAAGCAGTCATTTTGTGGAGAACGGTGAGCCGCAACCGCCTACTGATAACACACTCATGTTTACTGAGCCAGACAGTTTGACCCAACAGGTTCTGAGTATTTTCACAGATTACCTCATTTCATTCTCATAAAAAAAAACTATACTATGAATTAAGAGTATTATTCCTGCTTTATAGGTAGAACAGAGGTAAGTAGATGAGATTACTGAGATGCTAAGTAACTTGATCGAGATCAAACAGCTAGTAAGTGGCAGAATCAAGGTACAAATTCTGGCAATCACCTTTGCCTTAGGACCAGTTACCTGAAAACTATGATATCCTGTCTCTTGGGACAGGTTTGCGGAACAAGGACTATTTCCTGTGGATTTTCAGAAATCTGGAGGGAAACCTCATAAAAGATGTTTGTCAAATCAGGCCTTTCACAGAACTCTCAACAAAATAGGAGGAAAAAAAGCTTTCACAAAAACTCTCAAGTAGATAGAAAATTTGAAAGGAAAGAACAATTTCCTAAACTTCCTATTCCTCACAGTACTTTTTGCTGTGACCTGTGCTTGGTAGTAAGTCCTAGTTACTAATCAAACACAAAAATACAAGAAATGTCTTGTATTTCTCTTTATGCCTAAACACCCCAGTGGTTTGAACACTGACTTTTAGGCCATCCAAACAGCATTTTACCCAGCACAGCTTTGGGTGTATGATAGAATATTTGTAGTATTATAAAAGAGTGTTAATTAATTTGCTGACTACAGATATACAACTTTAAAAGTACTACCAAATGGCATTAAATTTTAATATAAATCTAAACTTCGGGCAGGGAAAATCCCCATTATTGCTTTTTCAGGGCACTTTAATTCTCCTTAATCCAAGGTTTACAGAACACATGCTCCAGGATTGAATGAGATTGTAGAGAACTTCCCTCTTCAAAATACAGTCTGGCCATTTTCCTTCACTGAAGTGCTTATTCAAATGTCCATAATTTTCACCAAACTGCTTACTCAAAAGAATTAGCAAACAAAGACTTTTTTAGTATGTTATCCCAGATATAAGCAGGAAAAAAATTCAACACGCACCCCTCTCTCCATCCTGACCTGCTGTTTCTTTCTCTACTTTTTTTCCCCTATTTGATCTCCGTCCCAAAGTTTTTGTTTCCATAAGGATCTAGACATTTGGAAACGAAACTGGGAAGACCAGCAGGCCTTCAGCTTCCCATTCTGTCATCTCTCTCCCAAGGAATAAGCCCGGGAACCAAAAACTGCTTGCATGGGGGCAAGGAAAAGGAAATCCCTAGGAGGAAAAAAATGATCAAAATTTCAAAAATATTATTCTCTGTGAGGCACCATGTTCAGCATCTAACATACCTCATCTTAGTTCATCCTTAAACAACTCCAGTGCTGCTTATTTATTGTTAAAAGTTGTAACTGCTATTATCCTCATTTCAGAGTGAGGGAAACCGAGGCTTGGTCAGCTGGGTACCCAGCTGGTGCAAGAAGGCAGCCTCTGGGATGGCATCCTTAGTCGTCCCTAGGCCCCTGGATCACCCCGTTCCCCTGAATGTGGGACGACCTTGGTGACTTGATTCTAACAAAAGGAATATGGCAAAAATAATGAGATGTCCCTTTTGAGATGAGGCTGTGCCCTCTCTCACCCTTTGTCACTTGTTCACTTGGTGGAAGGCAGCGGCCATATTATGATATTATGAGCTGTCCTGGGCAGAGGTCCCTGTCAGCGGCAGTGAACGGACAAATCTGGCAACAGCCCGTGAGGACCCATGGCCTGCCAACAACCAGGTGAGTGAACCTGGAAGGATCCTTTCCCAGTGGCCTCTTGAGATGATCAAAACCTGGCCAACACCTTGACTGTGGCTGAGTGAGAGACCTTGAGCCAGAGGGCCGTGGCTGAGCTGCGTCTGATTCCTGACTTGCAGAAAATGGAGATAATAAATTTTGTCTTAAGCACTAACCTTTAGAGTAATTTCTTATGTGACAATAACTAACTAATACAGCTGGTAAACTTAGGTCACCTGGCTCTGGCTATCAATGCTCTACTGCTCCCTAGGATTTAGGACGGGTCCTCTCAGCTTCTCCCACAAAGGCCACCATTTGCAGCGAGGCCTTGTAAGCTCCTTCTTGTTTCCCAGCGGCCCAGGAATGCTAAGATTCTAGTGCATAGCACACACCACAACCAACTCCTTCTGTTGTGCTTAAGAAAGATCCCTTGTTCCCTCGCTGGCACCACAAGGTTGTTATGGATAATTCCTCTTGGATTATGACTCAGAAATATCCATTCTTGTTACCATTTCATTTATTTCTGTTTCTCTACTTTGTTTTTCCATGCCTTTGATGCTCCTTTTTGCTCTTCTTTGTGCTGAGAGCCATTTTCCTCTTCAGCTCTACTTTCCGTCTCCTGTAAACTGCTTTCTCATGCTTCTACTTCCACTTGCAGAAAAAGACACTATTTGTCTTCTGGAAACTTTAACATTTGTCTGAAAAGAAAAGCCTCTGGAAACATCATCAGAAAGGAAAACACAGGTGGAGGGTGGGCTTCAGGGGTGGTGCAAGGGAACCGTCTTCTTCAGTGGGTTTTTGTTTTTGTTCCCACCCACCTCCTATAGCAAAACAAAGTTAAAAGCTTTTGGCCACCCCAATTAAAGTGTTTTCATAGAGACTGTCAGAAATAGTTCCAAGAGCACTTTTAAGTTATTACATGTGGGTTACATAAGCACTGAAGGCTCATTAAAACATTCAAAATACGATATAAATTGAGTCCCACACAGTGGGTCAAAGCTTAACTCTTCAGTATGATTTAGGCACCATGGACAAAAACGTATCTTAAGGGAAATTAAAGAATGTCTGTTGTTCCTACCAGGAATCTATACTCCTAGCTTTTGAAATCATTGGTTTAATTTTATTTTGCATTTGGATTAACTATGCTTTTAAGTAGAGCTGTAACAGGACCAATTACATTACAAATTGGATTACGGGAAGCAAAGGTAATACTTTATTTGATTTAAAGTAATCTGATTTTCCTCACGAGCCCGCACACACTGGGTTGTGTGGAGGGAAAAAACAATAACAAGAACAACCAAAAAAACCCCACAAAACTGTTAAGTCTCTCCTCCATACCCAAATGGAGAGCATGGTTTAAACAACCTTTTTTGTATGTTTGGTAACTCAAGTGGAGTGCAGAGCGAGACAGCTCTTCCTAGAGCTCTGCAGGCATGTAGGACCCCCCTGCCTACTCCTCATACCTATCTCCTTCTACAAAATGCCAGCAGATGCCTTTCCTGGCACGTGACACTCTTAATCACCCTTACACATTTCCAAACACTCTCCTGTGCATCAGTACTGCCCTGCCTCTAAAAAGCAAATTTAAGAAATGGTAAGATATTTAGGTAGGCCTTTCAGTGTGTCAGACCCACCCTTCCCCCACCTCCTCTCTAAGCCAGCATCTGGGCTTTACGGGAAAAGGGATTGGTGAGGATCTGTAAACCAATGCAGTGTTCCCAGGTCCTCTACTATCCAAGGCAATAGTCACTACTCAGCCAGCTGGCCTTCACAGCTGAAGTCAACAGCTAGTGTCATTCATGAACCGGGCTCCACATACACTCCTCTTGATACATAAGAGCACAATCTCCTGAATTTCACATTTGTAAGAGCTTCAGAAAAAAAAGCGGGGGGCAGGAGGAGGAGGCTTTCTCATATATATATATATACACACAAAACTGCACATTAAAATAATACTAAAAATATTCTGATTAAATTATTACATTAAAATTTCCCTCATTAGTTTATTCCACCATAATAAACAGTTATTTTCCTGGGTTTTGGATTGAGCAGTTAGCCTTAATGAAGTATGTCTGCTTTTGGACAGAAGAGTGTCCCGGAAATCCTAAGTTGGTCCACCGACACAGTGTGAAAGGTTTCTAAGCAATGATACCTTGGAAGCTTGGACCCAAGACTCTGTTCTCTGAAATATCCATAGCTCAGAGTACCTAGAGCAGTCTTTTTACAATGGATCTATTTTTTGTTAAAGATAAATAACTAGCCTGTTGCCTAGAGTCTCAGGCAAGCTTCAGGGGGAGCCACAAATTTTTTTTAATAATGAGACTGAATTGCTGGGTCAGTTTATTACAGTATCAACAATATCAGAGCAAAGGAAAGGAAAATCCTCTAATGGCTATTTCGTAAGGATTTAATCAATGTTCCCAATGAACTAAGAACCTGTTATAGACAGTGAGGACAGTGATAAATTTCCAGGGCCTCCTTTAAAATCTACAATCCCTGAAATTTTTATATGAACTTAACCTAGGGAAGGCTAAGATCTCTTGTGATCTGACAGTTCTTCCCATGTAATTCTTGAAATGGGGGTGAGCTACTTAAGAAATAGGGAGCATACCAAACAAACCTAATCATTTCTAGCCTTTCTCCAGTGCCAGTACCTAGTGTGGCAGATATAGGCATGCATCCTTCAGATGTTTAGACCCCTCTCTTAAAAAGGCTTGTAGCCCCCAGCTATGAACTCCTTTAGGCTGGTCTCAGCTTTGCAGTTCAGTTCACTCTCTGCATTGGGGTGGCCCCAGCCAATGATCTCGCACGAGGGCCTGGGCTTCAGCGCAGAGCAAGGCTCTGCTAACGAATACCGTCACTCCGCAACTCTCAGCTGGGCTTTCAGAGGCCATCAGGTCTGCTGACTTTCCACTTAATTTTGCTTCCTGCCTTTTCCTTTCACGGGTGTTTCTCTCGATAAACCTTTTATACTCCTGTTTCCATTTCCATGTCCCTTTCTTAGAGGACTCAACTGCCACAGTGGCTCATGACCCAAAAAACAAGTGGTAAGTTGGGTTTTGAGACAGGATCCCGCACCTTCCCAGGAAGTGGACAGGGCACAGCTAGTCCTTGACACAATTCGGTAGTACAGTCGCTAAGACCTGTCCCCTGGCAAAGAGCATGACAACATAATACTGGACAGGGAGAGCTTACTGACTTTGGGGCACTCTGTGGGAATATAGAGTTAAACTCTCTGGAAAGGATATAACAGGGTGGAGCAAATTCACTACTGGAGTGACTCCTAGACACCTGGAGAAAGCAATGGCTCATGCTGTGGAAAATGAAATGTCTGAATTGCCATAGCAACCCTGGAGAAAGGAAATAAAAAGCCCAGGAAAGTGGACATGCTGGAATGAGTAATATATTATATGAGGTCTGAAAACATACCTGAAAATTATTTACCACAAGAGGGCCCAGAGGACATACCATTCTACAAGGACAACAGAAATGCGCTAGCTTGAGGGACACCAGCATCACAAAGATGTCCAAAACTGGCTCCTCTGTACAGATATAAGCTGACTACCGAGAGGCTATCACAGACAGAGCCCAGGCCATTAGCAGCAGTGAGGATGATGGGGCCCCTAGGCAACAGAGGCTGAGGCAACGCTTAACCCTCAGAAGCTAGGGGGTCACAACTACCATAGTGACCAGAACGTCAGAGCAGCAACTAGGAGGGAGCTGGAGAGTTGATTAATACAACATAGTATCACTAAAGGCAAAATATATGGGCAGCCAATGAGTGTTCCTTAATACACGTGCAAATGAAGTAGCCATGGTAGCAAAAATGGAGTCTGTGCATGGGTCCATCAGCATGGAGACCATTTAACACAGCTGATCCACCTACTGCCTCATCTGAAAGTTCAACCTGCCAGTAAGAGAGACCGCTGTTGAGTTCCTAATATGTTATCACTTCTTTAGTAAATTAAATATCCACTTAATGGAAAGTTGACTACATTGGGACCTTTCCATCCTGGAAGGGGCAGTAGTTCCATCTCATGGGAATAGATTATGTATTTAAGGTAGGCATTTGCATTTCATACCAACGAATCTTCATCCCACAGCACTTTCCAGGGATTATACAATGCTTGACCCACAGACATGGAATGCAATACAATACAGCATCCAGTCAGGATGTTATATAATTACACAGCAAAGATGGTACAGTACGGTGTCCGTGACCATGGGTTCCACTGGTTGTATGATGTGCTGCATTTCCCAGAAGCTAGTAGCTCAATAGCACATAGCAGGCCTACTGAGGGTGAGGTTCCAGCACCTGCTGGGAGATGATTTTCTGCAAGGATGAGGTGCTGTTTCTCAGCATACGGGATACCTTGATATGGCTCTGAGTCACCAGTAGGAACAATGCATGGGTCCAGGAAACAAGAGACTGAAACAGGAGTAGTCCCATTTACCATCATTCCCAATGACTTCCTGGGGAACACAGTGATTCCCAGGCCTGCAATTCTGAGCTATATGGAATTAAAGGTCCTAGTCACCAAGTCATATTCTTGCTAGGGAACATAGCAAGGCTCCGACTGAACTATGCTTCATCTGCTGCCTAGGCACTTTGGACATCTTAAAGTCAGGGACAAGTAGGCAAGAAGAGTCAACGCCTTGGCAGGAGATGCTAACTCTGATCAGCAGGAGGCAATAGGCTTCACCTTATTACACAGTAGGAGTCTGTATGAATATATGTGATATTTAGATGATCCATTTGCACACCTCTAAGTACTACCTTGCCCAATAATGACTGTAAACTGACAAGTGCAGCAATGCCTGCCTGAGAAGGAGATTACTACCAGGGGCCCAGATTTCTTAGGAATTAAGGTTTTCAAGCATCAGTGTAATCAACAAGACCGGCAGAGGTAGCTGCTGAGAGTGAGGGGAATTTAGAATGATTAGTGGAGGAAAGGCACAATGAGTTCAGTAGTGGCTCAAGACCAACTGCAAAGGTAGGGACTGTAGTCTGTCCCACTAACTTCTCTAGGTTTCTTATCAGGAAGAGAGGCCCAAGAGAATCCTGGAGGAACTATTCCCTGAATGTGTATAGACAGGGGATCTACATGGTGCAAGAGGTTGACTGAGACAAACACACAGATGTGCAGGTAGGATACCTCTTCAAGAAAGGGCTCTTTGCCTAGCTGAGAGGAGCTGTAGTCAGATGACAGCTTCAATTGCTAACACTTTCAAATCCACCTCAGGTTTTGAGTTGAGGCCACAGTCTTCTTGGGGTGGCTCCAGCCAATGACTGAGCAAAACTGTGTTACAAGGACCTAGCCATTTTATTCCAGTGTAGGACTCTTCGTCTTTATTCTGGAGCTACCCCTGCTCCTTCCAGTTCTCTTCCTTTTCCTTTCTCCTTTTAACATTCTTAATTCTATCTCACTGTTTGCTTCCCGGAGGACTCAAATGACAAACCTAGTCTTTTCCAGCTCCACCTGATTCCCTTAGGCTCAACTCAAACTTTCCTATTTCTGTGGATATTTGTAGAGGTGGTATTGTGCTTTTTTCAAATATAGATACGAATACTTACCAGATTCATCTTCTGTACTCTGTATTGGTACAATGGAAATCTAGTCACTTAAATATTTTAAGACACAAAAATGCACCTTTAACTACGGCCAAATATCTTAAATGTGAAAAAGGATATATACAGAGAGAAGATAAAGATATATATATATATATACACACTATATATACAAGATATATACATTTATCAACTATATATACACATACATACCATATATAATATATATATATACACACACACACATATATATATACATATATATATATAGTAGATAGATGTATAACAGGAATTATCTCAAGTGCATCAAGCATTCAACTAATTCAATTCTTAAAACTATTCTATGGCACGGGTACTATTATTATTTTTACCTACCAGATCAGGAAATGGGCACATACTGTGAATTAACCTGCCCAATGCCAATCATCCATGAGTATATTAATAGATTTAAGATTTAAACATAAGTAGTCCAGCTCCAGTGTATTTATCTGCAGTCATTACACTCATCTGACTCTAGGAAAGGGTTGGTAGCACGAGCATCCTAAACTCTAATAGAGAAGTGTTTGGAGAAACTACGCCTGGTTTATACTAAGTTGGAAAACATAAAGATACAGTTGTTTTAGGAAAAGATGGTTCCCAAAATAGTAACAAGTACTTGAACTTTTGGGTTTTGTTACTACTGAAAAGTAAAAGTTAAGGAACACTTTCATACCTCTGATCTCTGTACAGACTGCTCTTTCCAAGTAGGTCAGGCAATCTCATCTTCACAATGTTTTGCCAGCTAGAAGCTTAGCGTAAAATAGAGGCCTCATCTTCCCTACAGTTAGTTTCTCCTCATTTTTCACTACGTTTATGGTCCAGTAGTCTCCCATACACTTGTGCTTCAAATCTTGCAACTTAGTCGGCACTTAGTATTTGGTAACATTTTTGCTTATACAGGTCTTCTTGATGTATTGTAAAAGTCTGAAAAAGGTGTTTTTCATAAGAATTTGACAGAGAAGTGATAACGAAAGTCCAGTTTTTCCTAACTGCAGAGAAATACTTTTAAAGTAAAACTATGTTAAAGCCTTATCACTACCATGCTTCCGGCAAGCCGCCACGACGTACTCTCCAGAACTTAATCAAAACTACAATTCCCATCGTACACTGGGGCCTTCTCAACCTAAAAAACATGATCGTAACTTCCGCTGTCTCAGGCGGTGTCTGCTGGGCTTTGTAGTTCGAGTGAATTTCTCTTTTGTCGCGGTCTTGGGAAGGGATAAGTGTGGCCGAATCGGTGGCTCTAAATATGGTATTACGATATGCTATTTAAAATAAATTAATAGGATAACATATTAGAGCCAACTTAGCGTCAGATTTTTCTGTATTTCACGTTCCGCCTTCTTCCCACTGCTGGGCCCGGGAAGGGGAAGTGACGTGTATCCGGTGTAATGGCGGCGCGGTGAAGCTCCAGGTAATTACCCAATTCCGTAGACTCGACACAGGCTGCGAACCATAGTGGGGTGGCGGGATGCCTGGCCGGTGGGACGAGGAAGGGACCCGAGACGGGGTGCGAAGCCGCTAGTGCTACGGCGGGCGGCGCCGGGGTGCGGGTGACTGTCCTTCCGCCGCGCGCTGGCCCGAGCTGTTGGGGGTGAGAGCCGATCTGGCGGAGGAGTCTGGGCGGGTGGGGAAGGGGCACCTGTGAACTCCCTCCTCGCCTGCTTCTTAGGAAGCATCCTGACGCTGTCGTTCCGCAGTGTCTTTGTTGCTGAAACCTAGCTGGTCGTCCCTCCGCCAGTGTGCTGTTTTCGGGCGCGAATCACTAAGAGCCTTTCGAGTCGTTCGGGCTTCCC
This sequence comes from Smutsia gigantea, assembly GCA_032199065.1. Classification (NCBI taxonomy): domain Eukaryota; kingdom Metazoa; phylum Chordata; class Mammalia; order Pholidota; family Manidae; genus Smutsia; species Smutsia gigantea. The sequence continues at coordinate 248,704 of JAVSCE010019847.1, read as the reverse complement.
AAGGCTTCTTTCTTAGTACCCTGGACCCAGGCTTTGGGAGTGGGATTAATGAACTGTATTTAATTAAAATAATAGTGGAAGTTCCGCTCTTCAGCCTGTCACCGGCGTAATATCTGACTGCGTCTTAAAAATTTCATTAAATCGTTTCTTTTTCATTCATTTGCCTCGTAAATGATGATCCCTACTGTTTAGTTTGGGGGACTCCTTGTTCCTCATTGTGTGTGCGCTTCTTTTGACAACCTTTATTCTTTCATAAGTTCATCCACCTCTGATAAAGTGGTAACTCCCAAACTTGGATCTCCGGTCACCTCCTCTCTAAGGAGCTCTGGATTGTACAATACACTTGCATGTAATGGTAGTATAATCGTTAGTTTGAGTGTAACTGCAATAACCATTTTCCCTATTTTCACTTAATCCTTAAAACAACTTATATAAATGAAGAAGTAAGAAATTGGGGGCAGGACTATTCTAGATGAACGAATTGCGGCTGCAAGAGTTCCCTTTGCATTTTTAGGTGTCCACAGACTAGCCTTAGCAGGTAAATAAGCAAACCTGGACTTCAACAGACCAGTTAACCTACCTCCTCATCTGTGTTTAAACGTGCCTTGTTTTAGGATTACTTGTATCTCGGGAGTTAACCTCAGTTATCATCCTACTATGGAAAAGTAGATTTAGAATTGTCATTAAAGGTATGAGTTTGATCTCAAGAAGCATTGCTACAGGCAGCACCTATAGGAGGAGACCTATTTGTGTTGCTGCTGGGTGATGGACTAGTAGTCCAACGATTCCAGTCTAGGTCCAACACTTAAACTAGATCTGCACCTGGGGTGGCCTGCCTAACATCTCTCGTCTCAGCTTCCTCAACTGAAAAATGTGAATAATGATAATAATAATACCTACTTCAGTGGATTGTTTTGAGGAAGAAGAAAAATAAAGCCTAAAAGGCGCTGTGCACCGTGCCTGGTAAACAGTGTTAGCTATTATTTTATTTTTACTACATTGTAGATGAACTTTCTCTAAGCTTCATTCAGTTTGTGTTCTTTGTTTCTGAATGTAGGCTCCTCCACATTTAACTGTCCAGGCCGCTTTCTTTCTTTTTTTTTTTTAATATAATTTATTTTATTATCATTAATCTACAATGACATGTGCAATATTACGGTTCTTAAACTACCCCTTCATCAGGTCCCCCCCACCAACCGCATTACAATCACTGTCCATCAGCGTAGTGAGATGCTATAGAATCACTACTTGTCTTCTCTGAGTTGTACTGCCCTCCCCGTGCGCCCCTAACATTACATCTGCTAATCGTAATGCCCCTTTTTCCCTCTTATCCCTCCCTTTCTGCCCATTTTCCCCAGTCCCTTTAACTTTGGTAACTTTTAGTCCGTTCTTGGGTTCTGTGAGTCTTCTGCTGTTTTGTTCCTTCAGTATTTTTTCTTTGTTCTTACACTCCACATATGAGAAAAATCATTTGAAACTTGTCTTTTTCGGCTTGGCTTATTTCACTGAGCATAATACCCTCTAGCTCCATCCATGTTGTTGCAAATGGTAGGATTTGTTTTCTTCTTATGGCTGAATAATATTCCATTGTGTATATGTACCACATCTTCTTTATCCATTCATCTACTGATGGACACTTAGGTTGCTTCCATTTCTTGGCTATTGTAAATAGTGCTGCAATAAACATAGGGGTGCATCTGTCTTTTTCAAACTGGGCTGCTGCATTCTTAGGGTAAATTCCTAGGAGTGGAATTCCTGGGTCAAATGGTATTTCTATTTTGAGTTTTTTGAGGAACCTCCATACTGCTTTCCACAATGGTTGAACTAATTTGCAGTCCCACCAGCAGTGTAGGAGGGTTCCCTTTTCTCCATATCCTCGCCAACATTTGTTGTTGTTTGTGTTTTGGATGTTGGCCATCCTCACTGGTGTGAGGTGATATCTCATTGTGGTTTTAATCTGCATTTCTCTGATGATTAGCGATGTGGAGCATCTTTTCATGTGCCTGTTGGCCATCTGAATTTCTTCTTTGGAGAAGTGTCTATTGATGTCCTCTGCCCATTTCTTAATTGGATTATTTGCTTTCTGTTTGTTAAGGTGCATGAGTTCTTTATATATTTTGGATGTCAACCCTTTATCAGATACGTTTTTTATGAATATATTCTCCCATACTGTAGGATGTCTTTTTGTTCTACTGATGGTGTCCTTTGCTGTACAGAAGCTTTTCAGCTTGATATAGTCCCACTTGTTCATTTTTGCTTTTGTTTCCCTTGCCCGGGGAGATATGTTCATGAAGAAGTTGCTTATGTTTATGTCGAAGAGATTTTTGCCTATGTTTTTTTCTAAGAGTTTTATGGTTTCATGACTTACATTCAGGTCTTTGATCCACCTTGAGTTTACCTTTGTGTATGGGGCTAGACAGTAGTCCAGTTTCATTCTCTTACATGTAGCTGTCCAGTTTCTCCAACACCAGCTGCTGAACAGGCTGTCATCTCCCCATTGTATATCCAAGGCACTTTTATCAAATATTAATTGACTGTATATGTTTGGGCTAATGTTTGGATTTTCTGTTCTGGTCCACTGGTCTGTGGGTCTGTTTTTGTGCCAATACCAAATTATCTTGATTACTGTGGCTTTGTAGTAGAGCTTGAAGTTTGGGTGCATAATGCTGCCTGTTTTATTCCTCCTTCTCAGGATTGATTTGGCTATTCGGGGTCTTTTGTGGTTCCATATGAATTTTAGAATTATTTGTTCCAGTTCATTGAAGAAAGCTGTTGGTAGTTTGATAGGGATTGCATTGAATCTGTAGATTGCTTTAGGTAGTATAGCCATTTTGACAATATTTATTCTTCCTAGCCAAGAGCATGGGATGCATTTCCATTTGTTAGTGTCCTCTTTAATTTCTCTTAGGAGTGTCTTGTAGTTTTCAGAGTACAGGTCTTTCACTTCCTTCGCTAGGTTTATTCCTAGGTATTTTATTCTTTTGGATGCAATTGTGAATGGAATTGTTTTTCTGATTTCTCTTTCTGTTAGTTCATCATTAGTGTATAGGAAAGCAACAGATTTCTGTATGTTAATTTTGTATCCTGCAACTTTGCTGAATTCAGATATTAGTTCCAGTAGTTTTGGAATGGAATCTTTAGGGTTTTTTATGACAGTATCATGTCATCTGCAAATAGTGACAATTTGACTTCTTCTTTACCAATCTGGATGCCTTGTATGTCTTTGTTTTGTCTGATTGCTGCGGCTAGGACCTCCAGTACTATGTTGAATAACAGTGGAGAGAGTGGGCATCCTTGTCTTGTTCCCGATCTTAGATGAAAAGCTTTCAGCGTCTCGCCGTTAAGTATGATGTTAGCTGTGGGTTTGTCATATATAGCCTTTATGATGTTGAGGTACTTGCCCTCTATACCCATTTTGTTGAGAGTTTTAATCAGGAATGGATGCTGAATTTTGTCAAATGCTTTTTCAGCATCTATGGAGATGATCATGTGGTTTTTGTTCTTCTTTTTGTTGATGTGGTGGATGATGTTGATGGATTTTCGAATGTTGTACCATCCTTGCATCCCTGGGATGAATCCCACTTGATCATGATGGATGATCTTTTTGATGTATTTTTGAATTTGGTTTGCTAATGTTTTGTTGAGGATTTTTGCATTTACATTCATCAGGGATATTGGTCTGTAATTTTCTTTTTTGGTGAGGTCTTTTCCCGGTTTTGGTATTAGAGTGATCCTGGCTTCATAGAATGAGTTTGGAAGTATTCCCTCCTCTTCTATTTTTTGGAAAACTTTAAGGAGAATCGGTGTTATTTCTTCTCTGTATATCTTGTAGAATTCAGAGGTGAATCCTTCAGGCCCGGGGGTTTTGTTCTTTGGTAGTTTTTTGATTACCAATTCGATTTCGTCGCTGGTGATTGGTCTGTTTAGTTTTTCTGTTTTTGCTTGGTCAGTCTTGGAAGGTTGTATTTTTCTAAGAAGTTGTCCATTTCGTCTATGTTTTCCAGCTTGTTAGGATATAGATTCTCATAATATTCTCTTATGATTCTTTGTATTTCTAGGCCACTTTCATGGAGCCTTTCACACCTCATTTGGCTGGAGCTGTGAGGCCAAGAACCATGATCAAATAGCCTGGCCCACTGCTTCTGAATAAATGGTCTTCTGAATCAGCAGCTTCACTATAACCAGGGACCTTGTTAGCAGTGTAAATATTGGGCTTCCCTCTGGTCCTTTTGAATCAGAAACTAGGGAATGGGGGCCCATTATCTTTTTTTACCCAGCGATCTACATGATTCTCATGCCAGTTAGTGTGAAAGCCACTGTTCTAGCCCATCTCCTAGGGATCTGCTGTGTTTCATCCCCAGAATCAGGTTTGCTGCCTTCCTTGCTCCAAAGAATTTGATCTCTGGCCAACCGGTGCTTCCCTGTTAATGCTGCCACATAGGCTTTGGAGAGGGGAACTCCAGCTACTTCTGAAATCGACACTTTCTAAACTTCTTAACTGACTTTACTGAACCATCCTTCTTAGCTCCGTCAGTTTTCCGTGCTGCTGAATTATTAGAAGTTAACTCTCCTCCCTGGTGGTTGTACATTGCCAAGTGACCAGTGGTCACTTCTTGTACCTGAGCCAACCTCAGAGTGTACATGATGACACATGGTGTATTTATAATGCCTATGCCTTCACTTGAACATTATTTTCTCTATATTGCCCACTTGTATTTAGACTGAATTTTGTGCTTCCTGGTCTTTTCCTAATTTGGTATAAGTCATGCCTGGAGCTAGTTTAAGAAAGAAGTGATTTTTGGTAATACAGCTGATCCCACTGATGACTTTTGAGGTCTTCCTTGTTGCATTTCTTTGCTTCTCTGTTTAAGTCTGAGAATTCTAGCAAGGGAAGGTGATGGAACAAAAAGGCCTCTAGTAAATTAGTTTCAGCACACTTCCAGACTTATTAAACATGTAGCCTAAGTATTTCATCTAAGTATATGTACTTCCCAAGTGGACATTGGAAGAGACATTTCAATGCTGCCAGACAGTACGAATTTTCAAAGCATTTTCTTTGAAAACAATACATCAGGCAAGGAAGCAGTAGAATAAATAAAGCAGGCCTTTGCTATTTTTAGCTAAGCTAGTAAGTCCTAGATACCAAAGAGATTGTATGGGCTGCCTTGGCCGGGGGACATACGTGCTCCGTGATTATAGAATAGTTTAGCTAATGGGAAGAAGAGACCCAGTGGAGATTCATATTTAACTTGACTTTGAGTCTAACACACAATTGGACAGACTAGACAGAGTTTACCACTTTCACCTGAAAAGTTACCCTGTGAGCCCCTCCTTGAATTAATTTATCAGAACGGCTTTAATCTAGACTTGGTGACTGGAGCATCTATAGTGGAATATAGTGCTGTATGTCTAAGGGCTACTTCATAAATCTCTCCGTGATGTGGTTTCCCTAAAACTTAGAATGTGGTTTGCTAACTTGGCTCTTTAAATAGACAGCCAGTCTTCAAAACTGTGCTGTGAGAGCTGGCAGAACGTATCCAGCCCATATACTTAATTAGGCAAGCTAAAGAACAGATTTTGGGGAGGGGGAACAAAGTGGTATGAATGTTTGAAGATTTGTGGCATACCCATTTATTAGACTTGTTTTTGTAAGTGTAAGTAACTATATGTTCAGGGTCAGATTTCCTGTTATGATGCCTTCAAAGGAATTGGTATTTTTTAATCTTGATAGGGAGATGTATTCGAGTTGCTGATAAGCCCAGGTTAACATGGGGTTAAGACAGATTGGGACTGGTGCCTGATAATGCTGTCTTGATACAGTTCATGAGAAACTGCTTGGGAATTCCTAGAAGTAGGGGTTAATAGGTGGAACAAGGCTGCATGGTATTCCTTGGCAAAGAACTTGTCAAAATTGTCAAAATATTGTAGGGAGTTCTATGTGTGAAAAATTAGGAATATTCATCAAAAAAGTCCACATATCCCTTTTATATTTAATTTTAGAATTTAAATCTATTAGGTGGCAGGCACTGTTCTACAGAAGTGACCAAGAACTTCAAGGATCCAGTGTTCTCATACGAGGTCTTTCATGCTTTAACTTCATGAATCTCTCATGTTCTATCTCATTTCTGTTGCATCTTCTGTCTGTATCTTATACTCTAGCCAAACAACTTGGAATTTCCTAAATTCTTTTATAGCTCTGAGTATTTACACAGGCTGATCTTATTGCCTGAATGATCTTTCTCCCGTTTGTCCTTTCAGATTCAGCTTTTAGACCCACTTGTTTATGCCCCAGATGCACCTGCTTAGACTTCCCTTTTCCAGTAGTATCCTGTTTATGACTTTGTTGTAACACATAGACTTTTCTTCTCTGCCTGAGGATAGAAGCTTTAATCTCTCAGACCATAATGCCCTGTGTGCAGTTTAATGTATATATCACCTCACTATACACAGACATTGCCTTTAATTTACCCTTAATTTGTTTCTAGAGAATAGGGTGTAAAGTAAAAAAGTAGAAAAAGATCCATGACCATACTACTCTTCCTTCTCTTACACTTTCTCATTTTCTCTGTAAGTACTTTTCTGAACGACTTCTTAAAATAAATGTTATGGCTCCAGTCACATTTTTTTTTAATTCTGTTTTCTTATTTGCATAACTTTTTTCAATTTTTATGACCTCACAAAGAAGACTCTTCTGCACAAATACAAACTTCAACACAAAATGAAAAAGGAAGCATTGAGTGTGTGACTGAGAAGTACTAGAACTCTTTGGTTACCACAAAGCAAAATGGTGAGCAGTTATGTGATAGGTTTGCAATTTAAGGTTTTATTTCTTCTTTGTTATTATTAAAGGGTTGTAAATTTAGCCTGGTCACCAGACCGATGAATGAGATGCAAGGGTTAATGAAGAAAGTTAAATCCCATTCCCAGTTGAGCCATGAACCAAGGGTTGTATGGGGAAACTTAAGGCAAGATGAGGGGGGTTTAGGAGGATGTAAATACAAATGATTTAGAATATTGTAGCTTCAGAGATGTTCCTGATGGTTTGTTTTTATTCAGTAACTGCTACTGAAGAATTCTTTTCTGTTAAAGAATAATATACAGAGGCATTGTTGATAAAGTAGGTATTGAGACAATTTCCATTTTAAAAACTTGGAAATTTGGAAAGTAGAGTGGAAGGGTATTGAGTATATCTTAGTGGAATGTGCTTTTAATTTAAGGCCTGGTTTCCTGGTAGGCAGCTTTGCATATATTTAAGTGACACTTTTTGCCCTGTGTGAGTGAAATACAATGAAACCCTACCAGTTAGTAGTATAATATGTTATTTATATTTTTAGAGGCAAGTTGAAAAGTTCTTATAGCCTAGGGATAAAAAGGCCTTGTGAGAAAGCTTGTTAGGTCAAAAACAATTTTGCCTTCTGAAATGAACCTAAGGTAGTCTCAATAGGGATCTTCCTGAAACAGAGCCCCCCCACTACCCTCTGTATATGACAGCACAGAGAATGAGTAGGCTTGGTTCTATCTCCTATTAATTGAGAAAGTAGAATCAATAGGATTTGATGACTGACTAGAAGTAAGGAAAAGGAGATTGTCATGTGGCTTGATTTATAAGCTTTGTCTTAGAGGAAGAGCTGATTGGAAGAAAGGAGGAAATGATGAATTCCAATTTGGACTTCTCTAGTTCAGAGAACCTTTGGGACATCCATGTGGAAGTTTCCCATAGCCATTTGGACATAAGGAGTTGGAACTCTGTAGAGAAGGCTGGGTTGGAGTAAGTCATTCCTGTAATTGTTAGTTGACAGTATAGGGGTGAAGATGGTCTGCCAGAGAGAATATTAAGATAAAAAAGATAAGGACTATTAATTTAACAAATGTATATTGAGAGTCTTTTATGTTGGGAATATAGCAATGAACAAAGCAGACAAAATCTGAACAAAGATTAAGTTCTACAGGATAGTACTTATTAGAGGGGTGGACGGGGAGAGAGACAAGAGGAAAACCAGATGGCCACGATGACCCTGTATGTTGAGAAGCAAGAACTTCAAGAAGAGGGGGTGGGTTTAGCAGCACCAAGTGCCAGGGAAATGTCAGATGAGAGAAGGAAGCAGCCCCTGGATTTAGCAACAAGGAGGTCATTGTGTAACCATGGTAGGTATTGTGGAGTAGTAGAAGTAGAAAATAAAATTGTGGGCTGGTTACTGGGAGGTTCGTGATTGGAGGTTAATAAGTGTAGACTCATCTGTCAAAAAGAAAACATGGCTGTGTAGGGGAAGAGAAAGAATGGAACTAGAGAGGGGAGAGGATAAGGGGAATTTGCCCCATAAGTCATAATTTCTATTTAAATGAATCATCATAGAAGTCCAACAAATAGAATTTTTCTTTAAAACTAACTCAATTGGCAATAAATACTGTAAATCAAGAAATAGCTCATAGAAAATTTGAAACAAAAACTGACAAATTCTTGCTCTCAAAGAGTCTACATTTTGGTGAAAAGGGGAGCACAGTAGAGGATCTTAAGTACTAACAAAAGAATTAAAAATTTTTTTAAGTAGCATATACAAATGATTGTATCACTTACTCTTTAATTTTTTTTGTTACTTAAATACAGACTGTCTTCATGATATAGGAAATGAATAGGGGATAATGCCTCCTCCTGGTTTATAATGAGTGATTTTTAATACAGATATTGGTATTACTGAGTTCATTTAAATGATAAGAATTTTAAGATTTTGTCATTGTTTATTTGTTTGAGTCACATCGTCTTAAGATGTTCCCAAATTATTTTCTTCCCCCTGCATGAGTCAGAGCAGTCAAAGGTTTGTGTTCATTTCACATCACTTACAAAACCTCAAACAAAATCCAGATACTATATGCACAGCTTCCACCCTTATATTTGAACATTGGAATTTTCAGCCTTTTAAATGGTTGAGTCAAAACCCATGGCTAGTGTGCAGAAAGACTTAGAAACAAACACCAGGGGATACTGGAGTCAGAACTGTTTTGACATTCAATGTCTTTTGATTTTAAATTAAGAACACAGTGCATATATATTTATTAAGTACCTCTACTTTGGGGTCCAAGGCAATATCCTCTTATCAAACACATTAATATTTCTGAAGTTCATCAAATGAAGAGTCATGTTAAGTCTCAAGATAATGCATGTCAAGTTTTACTACCAAATGAGTTTGCCCCAAGTTTAAGAAAAATATTTGTATTTTCAGAGCTTTTCAGATTTCAGAATTGCAGGTAAGGGATTGTCATCCTGTACCTGGTGACTTTTTCTGAAAGGGATAGGAATGTTTGTCTTTTATTTTCCTGAAATTGTGAACCTTTGCTGAAATCAGATTACCTTTTTCCTTATGCGGCATATCGTGGGGATTTTCCTGAGGAGCCCATTACTGACTCCTCCCATTACATTTTTGCATTTAGAACAGATTTAAACTAATTTTTATTTTGAGTACTGTTTAATAGTACCATTTTCCCCATTGGACAGCTAAGGTTGTTAGTGTTTTTGTTTCTCTTTTGACTCTGTTATAATGTTTGAAGTTTGCCAAGTGGGCTGTTACTAGGATGTAGAATACAGAAGAACAAACAAAACGGAATCCATTTTGTTAACTCCCTTTTAACAATTTTATGACAGTATTTTTCAGGGAGTTCTGACTGGCTGAAGCACGTAAAGGATAGTGGTAGAAATGTTCAACTGAAATAATTGAGAAAGCAGTGCCTTTCCACCGTAAGTTGAATGTTTTCTCATTTTTTGGATTTTTGAGGTAATTACAGGGTTTACAATTTCATAGTTTCTAGTTAACCGACTAAAGTCCTTCTTACAAATGTTATTAAATATTTTGCTTTCTGATGCTTACTGAAACTGATGGGAAAATCCCTTATGAAATGACTTCCTTGCTCAGAAGAGCAGGTGTGGTTTTGCTGAGTTGCTTACTTGTGACAGGAGAGAGGAATTTAATAATTCATCATAAAATCCACATAGTGATACTAAGAAAAACAGTGAAAGCTATAAACTCTAGATAAATTGCTCTTGTTGCAGGAATTTCCAATTAGTCTAAGTATTAAGTATGCACATGTTGAACTCTCAGAATTTCCCTACAGGCATATTCTGTATAAATCTGGATGATGATAGTACTTTATGCATTTTTTTGTCAGAACTGCAGTAGCAGTCTACTTTGTAATATTGTCCATTTCACAATTAAATTTTGGGACTTGGAGATGTAACAGACTGTACTTGATTGCTAGAATATTATTTGGTGATGATGGTTGAAGGGTAGAAAGGGGAAAGGGTGACACTGATCAAAAAGCAAGCTTATTAAATGTAAGTAAGCAAGGTAATTTGGAATAAAATACATAGAAAGTTACTGTGTGTGGGTGTGTGGATAACTTAAGAAAAGAAACCAGGTTTTAAGGCCCAGAAGAGAGAGCCAAAGAAAGTGCTAAATCTCCCATGACAGAGTTAAGTGATTTATTTGTTCATGTTGAACCTGGTCACAGTGAATTAGGTATGCTAATTAAATAAAGGACTCCTTAAAATTATTACTATGCATGTTGAGACTATCTGTTTACATTTCATGATTTACCAATTTGGTGTCAATTTATTAATAGTGGAATTTTCATTGGAACGCAGTATCAGATGATTTTGGCATGAAATAAGCTTTTTGGAATTTTAGCTCTGCTATATACTAGGCTATGATTTACTTGGACACATTACTTCAACTCTCTACCTCAGTTCTCCTATTGAAAAATAAGGCTAAAAAATTTCCAGAGCAAGGTAGTTAAGAGGATTGAATTAGAATATATAAATGAAGTGCCTAGTATTTTATCTTTGTGGCTGCAATAATTTATCATTATTTGTTATTGTTGTTACTGTATCTTATTCTATACATTTCTAACTTCTAAAACTGGAAGTGTCAGTAGTTAATTGGCTACTCTCTGGCTATCTCAGGAACATCATTGTAATGTTCTGTAGAATCTATTGGTACAGATGGGAAGTTGGTTGCAGAGCTACTGTGTGCAGTGACAGTTGTCCCACTGGCCGGGTTTGCACAGTGATCGTTAACTTACATTTGCCACTCACTGCACACCGGCTTTGGAACACTCATCACCACATTATTTTTAAATGACTTTTCTGTCAATGGAATACATGTTATATTAGTAGAAGAAAATACTTTTTTAAAGTTTGTATATTACTGGCGTTAGGCTCTCCTTCATTATCATCTTGGGCATAGTGTTTAGGTAAGAGGTGATTTCGAAATGCATCTTATTTCAGACACATACTAAGTAAGATAAGTTCTTTTAGATAGAAAATAATGTGTCAAAAGGATTTAAGTAATTGTGAGAGTCCAAATCTCACTGTTTTCATTCTTCTACCATCATGTGAATCTAGTAATTGTCAGCAAGTTCACAGTCTTACTGGATTAGAAAGTGTTCTATTATTTTGTCCCCTATGAAGAAATAACAACTTCAGTCCACCTCCATTTGAGGAGGAACGCTGAGTACAGTTTATTAGTTAATTATGTTAGTGCTGAATTCAGATGAGTAACATGGGTTTTACTATATTCATCTGTTTCATTTTAGAGTAGAGCAAATTGTTCAGTTCAGGATCTGAAGAGGGTCCACACATTTCATTGATTTGGTCTGTTAAATGTCTTTTTTTTCTTTAATAGCTGTCCCACTCTTTTCTTTTTTGTCCTTTTGTCCCGCATGCCATTGAGTTATTGGAGAAACTGGGTCATTTGTATGCAAAAGTCCACCAATGAAAAAATCACCAGTAACATACCTAATTAGTAGTAAGAATTAAGTATATTAATTTGCTGCAGCAAGGGAGACAGTGTGCTATACGGAATCATGGAGTGTCTCAAAAAGAGGTGTTAAGGAAGGGTACTTAATAAAGTTGGTGGGACTAGAGGTAGATGGTCTTGGCAGGGTTAGGGCAGAATTTGTAAACTAGGAGATTGTTGGAACAATAGATGATCATCTTTAGAACACACAAGTCCGTGCAGGCATTATTTTGTGATCTTACTTTGGAATAGATGGGTCTGAACTAGCTACAAATCCATAAATAAGTTCATTTTGAGTTAAATTGCATTATAGTTCTGTTTTGCAAGTTAGTGGAATCCGTATTACAAGGTATGGGTTTTCTTTCAGTTGTTAAGTCCCGCTTCATAGCTGCATCAGGGCCATTTTTTCATTTTATCAGTACCCCTTCTGGTCAATCAGCCCCAGCTGAAGAATAGACAATTCTCTTCTGGAGGTGCTATCAATCCATATGTACGGTGGTGTTCAGTGGGTAGTGATCATGTTCCAAGTTTGAGATGATAATAGTATCTCTAGTGCCATGTTTTCTTGCTATATATGTTAAATTATTTATTACTGCTTACCATCAACTTATTCCCTATAAATAGTAAACAGGACTAGGTAAAGTCTTTTACTCATATTCTTTTGACATTCCTTCTGGGCATCCAATTCCTGATTTTAGTTTATAGAAGGGGTTCATGGGTTAATGTAAGGAAGAAGCAGAAACTCTTGTGGACATAAGTGAATGATCAATTTATATAATAGTATTAGAAGAGAGGTGCATGGAATCCTCTACTGAGGTTCAATACAGTATCAATTTTGTAAGGACTGAGACACTGATTATCTTAGGAGTAAGAAAAGATTATAGATAGTAAGGACATTGACAGTTCTCTAGGCTTTAAATTTTTCCATAAAGTATATTTCAGGTCTCACTAATTAATAAGCATATTTAAACCTACAGGCAAAAAATAATTTATACAAGTTATTTCAATTTTTTTAGATGATTTTTTTACTTAGGTAAATAATCATTGAAACCTTTATCATTATCAAATTGATATCTAGTTTACCTAGAAAGGCTGAACTTCTCTGTTAAAATCTTTCCTTCTCTCAGTTTTTCATGTTGTGTATTCATTTTTAGGATAATAAAAGCATTTTATAAATATTTGTCATCTCAGTTTTTCATGTTGTGTATTCATTTCTAGGATAATAAAAGCACTTTATAAATATTTGTCATCTGGATGACTCCAATTTAGTGTTTAAATTTGCATGTGTGATCATGTTGCAGTAGGTAATACTACTTTAATTACCATGGTCTACACCTTAAACTTCAAGGACTGACGCTGTGTAATACAAGAACATTTTTTGTATTACAAGTGAAAATTTTCTCCCTGTAGAGATTCCATTTCAGTGTTTAAATTTGTGTTGGTCATCATTCTTCAGTAAGTAGTATTACTTTAGTAATCATGGCTTTTATCTTAAACTCTATACATGTGTAATTGCATTTAATAATCTTGATACCATGATAACTACTGGAACTGAAATCTTTCTTGACTTAGTGATTTGTATACATCCCCATCTGCATTCAACAACAGCAACTCTACATCTCTGTATAACATCAAGATTATTTGTTTATGTGGTCCGGAAGGAATACTTAATTGGGTGTCCTTAGGCTAGGCTTCTAGTTATAGGTCCACCACTAACTGGTATTAAAGCTTAGGACATTGAAATTATTTATCTGACAATCAGTATTCTTGTCTTTAAAAAGAAGAAATTGGACTACATAAATTGTAACATCCTTTCTGGCTACTCAAATTGAAATTTTTCTTAGTTGTATTTAATTGTTTTGGTACCGAGCACAGGTCTTTCTCTATATTATCTACCTCTTAAAATGCTTTTATTTTATTTTATTTTTGTGATTCCATTATCATAACAATGTATCATAAACCATCAACCATTTAGGTATATAATTCCAATAAGATACTTTAATGACATTTCTATGTAAGCATAACTATTCAACATTTTTCAAAAATTCCTACAGTTAACAGATGAATATTGAAAGGCATTTTATTTTAGCATTTAATATTGGTGACTAGGTTTTTTTCTGAGAAATACTTAGTTTTTCATTCTGCATATATCTGAAGCCTTGTGTCTCCTGATAGATCACAGTAAGACTTCATTTTTTAGTTTAGCACCTTATATTTCCATGAGAAGAATATTTATTTCTGAGTGTTCTTTATTGTAAGAACATCAGATATTTTATTCTTAGTTTATATGGAGACATTGGATATTTTGTACTCAGTTTATATCAAGTTTCTCTTACATGATTTTTTCCTCTGTTCACTTGTTCTTATATACCATAATACTATTTTACAATACAGGAATAGGTTAGTTTGAATAGTTATCCAACATCAGTTATTAAATTAAATTTTGTTCTTCTCAGTCATTAGAATAAAATACTTCATGGTGCTTAATAAGCCCTTGTTACTCTTTGCTGTCTTGTTGAGTCTTTTCTAGTCATATGTTTTCTTTATACTTTGTTTTTGGAACTACTTAAGGACTTAAAATTTCTTTATTTAATTATCAATTATGCCTCTGTCTACTATATAGAAAAATAAGATGGTCAAACATTCATTTTGTGGAAATAATAATGTTATTTCACATACATTTTATCAGTGATAACAAAGCTTTCTTTGGTATATTTTTTAGGTGACGTTTGCAGACAGGAAAAGTAAACTGTCAAGGAATTCATGCCATTGAGTTCTTGTTATTTGGACCAGCTTAAGGAGTCTGATTTCTCAAATCAACTGGCAACAAAAAATGAAAAGTAGTGTGGCACAGATAAAAGTAAGTGTTTGAAACTTAGGAACAGAAACTTATAGTCAGGTACCTATCCTGTAAACAAAAATCCAGACAGTAGAGTGACATCATACATACATCTAACTTACATAATTTTAAGTGTAGATACTTGGTCAGATGGGAACAGTAGTGTGCAAGAGGGCAGTAGGGTGTGTATGTGTATGTTGGAAGTTGCATTTTTAATAGAGAGGGTGGGCCCATTGAAAAGTAGCCATTTGAGCAGACACTTGAAGAATGTACTTGTACACACACCCACACATCAGTGCCAGCACAGATCAAGAAAGTACATGTGAATGAGCATGTGCGAAATAAAAATAAACAGCAGGGCAGGACATTCCACCATTCTTCTTAAAGAGCATGTTTTCCTGAATGACCATAAAATAAAGACAGGTATCTCCTTCCTCACTTGGTCATAGTTCCTCCACATCTGTCCACAAGTGAGCCTTTCGTGCATATTTCATATGCATAAACAAGCTATTCTGTGTTGTCCTTTGCTTTAGACATTACACATTTATTTATTCAACAGATATTTGCTGAATTCTTATAGTCCCAGTGAGTGTTCTAAGCACTTTGGGCCCACTAAAAAGACAGCCATTTAAGCAGAGACTTGAAGGATATAAAGTTAACCATGCAGATGTCTGAGGGAGTGCCAGGCAGAGGGAATGGCAAGTGCAAAGGCAGAGTCTAGTGTAGCTGGAACAAGTTATAAGAAAAGGAGAGTAGTAGATGAGGTGAGAACAGTAACAGAAACCAGTAACTCCATCTACTTTCAAAACCCTTCCTCTGCCTGTGAGTGGACTTAGCAGAGCAAACCATTCTACTTCCTTTCTTTTCAACTGCATGGATCTACAACCAGAAACCTCTTGTCCTAGGTCTGAGAGTCAGTAAAGGGGAAGGTGTATTTTTATTTAATTATAATCTAGGGACCTCTTCTTATCCTTCACCAGTTCTGTACCCCTAAACCCCCTTCTATAGAAAGAACCAGTAGACTGACCTCCTGAACGGTAGGAACCAGCAGGTACAAAGCCTGGTGCATGGTAAGTGCTTCATAAACTGAATGATAGACTTAATATTAATCTTCATATATTCCTCTACCAAAGGCCAGTTCAAGTCCTCTTTCCCCACTGTCATCCCTCAGATAAACTGAACAATAGACTTACAGACTGAGGTAAGCTCTGCTGCCATCTCTTCTAAATTCTGTCAAGTGTAAAAAGACACTCTCCAGCCTTCCTGCTAGGGAAACATCTAGCCTGTGCTTGCATATGTCCTGTGGCAGGGGGCTCACTGTCTCCAAAGCTAGCGCCATCTGTCAGCAGACACCTTGTGTGTTATTCTGAAATATGCCTCTTTGGGACTTGTACTCCTTGTTCTCAGGCATTTAAACAGTTTGTTAATAAATGGGCTTAATAGGCAACAGACTGTTAGGAGCTGGGGGCATAAAGAAAAAAGGAAACCTTGTGTGGAACTTGCTCAACTGAGCCTTGATACACAAGAGCAGATTTAGATGGATAACTTGTACCCAGAGGGAGAAGTGTTTAGTCTTTCTCAGAGTCCTCTTCCTGCTCCTCTTAGACCGCACTTCTCCACCTTTACGTCTTGTGGTCCTGACGGATCCTTTGTGACATTCCCCCAGCCTAGGAGTGGGTGTCTTGGGTCAGCATGCCCTTCACACTCAGTGGCTTGGCCCTCTCAGCCAGTTTTCCGTTTAGTCTGCCTTCCTCTCTATCCTGTTTCCCACAGGCAGGTCCACTAGCTGGGTTGGCCCCATTCTTACTTCAGGTGAAGCTCAGATCTTCCCTTGATGTTCTGAGGACTCATCTGTTAGGTTCAGGAGGTGTCAGTTGAGCATCCCTGGGTTTTCTGTAGCTTCCCTAACTAGCTAGAAGCAGCTCCCTACCTCTTGCAGCCCTTCTCTCCTTGTTCTTGAGGACTTGCTCACTGAGCCTAATGGATGCTCAGAGCCTCTAGACTCAACCTCCATGCTGAGGTACTGCCCTCTGTGCATTGTTAAAGACTACAGGTGACTGCATAGTGTAACATGTTTACTTTTACTTAACACTCCAGAGAATTTTTGAAGGTAACTTTGACAATACGTTATTTTCACTTACTAGCTCTGCCTTATAATCTAAATTCTATGATGAAGGAAATAGGGAAATTCAAGTTATTACTATTTGGATCACACTTCAAAATAGTTTTTAACTTAGTGAAATTGTATTCATCTGCCAAAGCCCAGTTCACTCCCCCTTTAGCCACTGTCACTCCTCAGTACTATGGGGCCAGTCATTTGCTAAGTTGATCATATTTACGACACCCTGATTCACAGCTTCAGTATTTTTAGTTTCTCCCTCTTCCTTACAACATATGTTGCAGAGATGTGTTAAAAATCATTAGCACAGAATTGAGGCCTTCTCCCTAATGTAGTCAAAATAATTGCCATGCCATGTAAAAGAAAGCGTCGTGCCGTTTTGTTCTGTCTCTCTTCCTCCCTCCCCTTCTCTCCTTCACTTCCTCCTCCTCCTCCTCCTCCTCCTCTTTTTGCTCTCTCTCAGGAGCACATGATCTGTTATGTTTAATGGTGGAAATCTTAAAAGATCATCATCTCCTTGAGGGTTTTTCCTATCTTCCGTATACTCCAGAGTGTCTGCACGTAAGGGCTATGTCTTAGAGTAAATGATCAGCTAGTTTTTTATGTTTGATGTTACCATGAATTGAATGAATCTTGTGCTCTGTATTTGGCTTGGGATCCAGGAGTCCGGTCTTGTGGAAACCTATCTCATATATACTGAACAATACTACTTCATTGTATTTCAAAGTGAAATAGTTTTTTAAACTTTCTTATACACATTAGGAACAGGATTTTAAGATGGTTGAGTTCAGTGTAAACTAACAGCCAAACTGTGGCTGCTAAAATTTGATCATATGCTTATTCACCTACATAGATTACTCCAATTTGTGTATACTATTTTAAAAATTCAGTATTTATTGAGAATGTTTGGTAGTTAACTTGTGATAGCATTAGACTCAAACTTCTGTTAGATAGCCATAAAATAAGAAGTTGGAGTTTGTTTATATTTCTGTGCAGTATAATTTTCTATTTTTAAATTGCCTCCATTAAGGAGGCAAGCATGTAAGTAGGCTGACAGCCTAATTTAATTTTTCTTAGATTTCAAGAGTAAAGCACTTTTAAAAAGATACTGTTTTTTCTTTCTTACAGTTAGGTTATTTAAAATCATTTTAATGTTTTTTTAAAAAGCTTTTCAATATAAAAGGTGACCCGTGGTAGAAAAAAATCATTTATTGAGATAAATATTTTGGTTTCTTAAGTATATTTGAATTTTTAAATTAGGATATGTTCTTAAAGTGAATGGTTCATATCTTTGTCTCAAGTGACATGTCTCTTTAATCTTATGTCACACTGAAGTTACTTACTTGTATGTCTTTTATTTTTCAAAGGGATTTGGTATAGGAGTTATATCTTACAAGTCATGTTTTTCAAATCCTTGGAGACTTATATAGTACCGTACATGGTCAGACACTAAAAAAATGTTTGCTGAAGACAAAAATGAATTTTCATAAATATATTAAGACTTTCACCAGGAGAAAGCCTATATAAAAATGTTGTTCTATAAATTTGTAACTTATTACATAGGAATAAAATATCAATTAAGTGGCATAGAAATTTTGAGAATTATTTTCTTCTACCTTGCACTGTTTTGGTTAAAAAATGTATTTGGTCCATAGTGCAAACAGGTACCTGCTACAGATGTATATCTTAGATGGCCTTTCATCTTTGATACTGTTTAGTAATATGAAATATGATTTAGGAAAATATGTTTTGAGATAATTTCCAAAGCACTTTCAATTTTTCCAGATACATATTTTATTGTCTATATTTTTTTAACATAATTTTTCAAATGTCTCCTCCCCTCTTTTTTCCCCTTTGAAAGTATTCTTCTGGTCATGACAGAAGGGAAAACTATAATTCCTATCAGAGGACTTCCTCACCAGAAGACAGGTAAACAGTTTATGTGTTCCAAAGGCAATTAAAAATTACTATACTAAATTTAGGAAATTATTTAGTTCTTAGGTTCCTAATTTTAGGGTGAACTACTTCTTTTTGGTGGTTTTAAAAACAATATTACTTAGGTAGGATTGCAGACAAATCACCCTTGACTGGTTATTCTAGTTTTTTAGTAAATAATTCTAGATTTTAATTAACTTTTATGTAATTTTTTGCTAAGGAATAATTTTATTATCTGAACTACAAATAGAATGAAAGTTTATAAGATGGAAAACTGAATGAAAGAGATCACATTATTTTGAAGTGCTGCTTTTACTGTTCTTCTTCCCTTTATATTTACACAGCTCTCTATAGTTTTCAAAATATTTTATATATAGCTTACCATAATTATGTTAAGATCAAAGATCCAGAAATATTACCCATTAATGTTTATCATGCATTCATAGTAGAACTTTAGTTATTTCACTTAGTAAGCCATGATCTTTCAAAGGAACTTAAGGAAGGAGCATCCCCTCTCAGGATGGTTAAGTAAATTCCAGGATTTGTTTTGTTGTATATAGACTTCAAGCTTTTATAATTATGGCTAAATGTGTAAGTGTCCACAGAATAAGCTGTTGGTTAAAAATAGTTTGGTAAGACAGATATGTGGCTTTCCTAAGTACTTAGAACAGAGTTGTTTTCAAGTCATAACTTCAGTTTCTTATTTGATGTGTTAGATATGCAGAACAAGAAAGATCCCCTCGGGATAGAGATCACTTTGATTACAGCAAGTCAGACTATGAGCATTCAAGAAGAGGACGTTCTTATGATGGTAGCATGGAGTCACGGTTGGTATTGGAAATTTAAACTGTAGAAACATTATACTTGTTTACGTTTTGTTCATGCTTTATAATAAAAACAGAAATAATAGTAGCTAGCATTAAACGGCTGGTCTTAGGTGCCAGGCTTTATAATAAGGATTTCATGTGAATTAACCCCTTATTGTAGTAAATATGTGAAAAAGATACTGTTATTTCTGTTTTATAGATGAAGAAACTGAGGCTTAGAGAAGTTAAGTCATTTGTTAGTGTTTTAGAAGTGTTTCAGTGGCAAGATCAGGTTTGTCTGACTTAAGAGCCCAGGCTCTTCTTATTCATTATGTAGCACTGTACTGCATGAGGAGTTGCTTATGTAAGTTTTTGAGATTTTTTACTGAATAAAAGAAAGTTGTTTTTATTATATCACATAGAGTGATTTCAGTTGACTTTATTGCATAATGGCAGACAGATGTTAGGAATCAAGTTATCAATCTTTAGTTTTTATCTATATATAAAGTATTTTTACTTGAGTCTTGGAGCCCTTGACAACCTAGCCTATGAGTCATCCTGTTTCAAAAACTTGTCTATTGTGTTTTATTGTTCACTAAGATCTATGTCCTTTTTGATGTTTTTATATTATTTATTTCATGACTACCAAGACTGTCCCCCCACTAGAATTTTGATCAGATTCCTCCGCAGTTTGGTGCTAAGCACCTTGTTTCATAACTGCAGCCAAAATTTCCTTCTCACTACTTACTGTCTGATACATACCCAATCCTAAAATGTCAGATTAAATTAACTTCCAAAAGCCGGCTCATCTGCTGTCACTTTAATGATGCCTTAAGAGAGCAACTACTGCCACCATAGCTGGGGAGCTAGGCACTCTGCACACCCTCTCAAATACTGATACCTCTAGATTCAGCTAAAATCTATCCAGTGATTTCCTGGTAATGCAGTGATGTGAAACTTGTTCTATTATTATATTCATATAACTAATGGTTGCACAAAGCATGAACAGAATGATCTGCGCTTCCAAGGTAGTATACGTTCAGACTAGCTAAGTGGACAAACTCTTCTCTGGCAAAAGATAGCAAAAAGCAAGGATTCACTTTTTCTTGTTAGTTCTTGATAGTTTCAGAAAATAGTACCCTGACTGTTTTAAAACTGTTAGCCAATACCCACCTACATTGGTAAGGAAGTTACTGTGGCTAGAAAATGGTTGATTTTTTTCACATTATCTCAAATAACTGGAAACTTCTGACAATCTGAGATTTCTAATAAAAATACCAGGTATCAAGAATCTACTTCAGATATTACAGTTTTTTACAACGTTCTTACTCCTGAATTGCCATTTTTAGAGATAAACTGTTTTTTCCTTTATACAATTTGTCACTTACCTCACAAGCCAATTTGTCTTCTTAAAACAGTATTTTCATGTCACTATTCTACTCAGAAGCTATGAATGATTTCCCATCACTTCCAGTAAAAGAAACTTAAATTTTTCCTGTTGCTTGTCTTTTAAGGTTTCATAGCCTAACTCAAAACACATCTTTGCAGTTACTGTTGTACATGATAATTGTTTCCTGGCCTGATTCTGGCCAGGAAATGGCCAGAACACCCTTGCTCATTTTTTCACTCTGGCCTGAATACCCTTGCTCAGTTTTTCAGTAGTTACTCTGTCTTCTAGTTACAGAATGCCATCCCCCCTTGCCCCTTCATCCTCCTCCCCTTGTCCCCAGTGTAAATCCTGTCAAGTGTTGAGGACCTAGTTTAAGTTACGTTTTCTCTGTGAAGCACTTCCTCATTATTCCAGACCACTTTTCCTTGTCTGATTTTATGGCCTACAAATGGTCTCACTCATTTGGTATGTAGTTCATT
Source organism: Smutsia gigantea (assembly GCA_032199065.1). Classification (NCBI taxonomy): domain Eukaryota; kingdom Metazoa; phylum Chordata; class Mammalia; order Pholidota; family Manidae; genus Smutsia; species Smutsia gigantea. The sequence continues at coordinate 227,350 of JAVSCE010019847.1, read as the reverse complement.
TAAGAATATAATTTATATTATCTTTTCATTTCTGAACATTAATATTACACAGAAGTAGAGACCGAGAAAAACGCAGAGAAAGAGAAAGAGATGTGGACCGGAAAAGATCCCGGAAATCCCTGTCTCCTGGGAGAAGAAGCCCAGAACCATTGGTGACCCAAAGTTCCTCTGCTCCGGATGAACCTACAGCAAAGAAGAAGAAAGATGATCTGGACCCTCTCCTTACTCGCACTGGCGGAGCGTATATTCCTCCTGCAAAACTCAGGATGATGCAAGAACAGATTACAGATAAAAACAGGCATGTCAATATCACTAAGTATACAAGGCAGTTATGTCCTCATTGAAAAAATTGTTCATAGATAATCAAGAGTACTATTGATATTTTAGTACTAAAATGGATCTTCCCAGTTATGCCAAACTAAGAATTGGCAAACTTTTTCTGTAGAAGGTCAGATAGTAAATGTTTTAGGCTTTGTGTGTTACTCCATTTCTCTTGCAACCACTCAACTCTGCTATTATAAAGAATACAGTCAGAGATAACAGGTTAAACAAATGATTGTAGCTATGTTCCAATAAAGCTTTATTTACAGGAACAGGCTGTAGTCTGCATTTGGCTCATGGGTATAGTTTGCCAGCTCTGTACTAATGTATGAAACAGTGTTGACAATTTTCTGTTTTCCTAGACTATAACATCTTAGACTATAATTTTTTGCTACAGTAAGGCAAACTGTAAAATTTCATATATGAATATTCACCTTCAAAATACCTTCCCTTCTCTTTTCAAAATAATTGGGATGATGAAGAGGTATGTAGGGAAATACAGCTAAGTTTTCAAGACCTTTTCAAGACCTACTGAAATGAGATAGTATTTAGGAAATTAGGAAAAGTATGGTCCAAGATTGAAATGGCCACTCATCTGCCAGGTAGTTAGTAAAAAGATTGGGATAGAGGCTAGCTAAGCTTTAAGAAAAATAGATGTCAGCTGAACCCAAGAAAGAGTATTCCCACATTTTCATGTGTGTTTTAATACAACTTGAAAGTACCTGAGAGCCTTATATAAATGAAATCTAAATTTGTTTAAAGAATTAGCTTGAAAAAGAAATGTCATTATATAAAATAAAGTATAAGTATTTGAAATAAAAATTTTAAAAATGTATGAGCTAGAAAGGGATGTTAAATGACATTTAATTTAAAATGAATAATTTCTCTTTCTGTGTCATATTCCAGCACTTGGTAGTGGTGGCTGGAGTGCTTTGTTGGAAAGGGATTTGAAGATGGCTTCTGTGGTTAGAGGGTGCTTAAGATCATCTAGGCATTCTGCTCTTGGAGGAGGCAGTAATGGCAGCATTAGTGAGGTGTATTCACTATCTCCAATCTAGTCTAAGACAATCCATAGTGTAAAAGTTGAAGCATTGTTAATCCAACTCCTACTTCTTTATGAATAAAGAGGCAGAGAAGAGCCCATATATATGCAATTTTAAATGCATTCCTGGAAGATGATTTTATATACAGTTGAAGTTTGTTCCTATGCTATAAAGGGGACGAGAAGTCGAAGTTGCCAAGAGAAGTTCTGTAGTGTTGGCTGTCAGTAGATACTCAATCAAGCAAATTTTAGACTTACTAATGGGGAAGTATTTGTATTTGAATGTAGTCTTTTGACCAGTTTAATAGGAGAGATTCATTTTGTATCAGCAGTATCTTATTGATCAGGTTAGTTGTTAAGCCATAGATTTTACTTCTCCAGATAGTAGCATATGAAAGGGTTGGGGTTGGGGGGTAGGGGGAGTGTTCTACCTCGAGTGCAGGCAGTAAGGGAGCATATGATGTATAGAGAATTTAGAAACTGATAAAATTAACTGCAAGTTAATCTGCTTCTTATCCTCAGTTTCTGCTGAGGATGTTGTCAGTGATAAAGTATTCTTCCCCACCAGGACAGACTGCTATCACAACCCCTTCCTTGGTAATACCACTCTAGGACAGGGATGCTTAACCTACAGACCTTCAGGAAGTCCATGTGTGGAATTTAAGCAGTCAATGAGTGTGAATGGGGGGGAATGTTAACTCTTTATTTTTACTAATCTCGAACTAAATTTTAGCATTTCTTTCTATTGGGAATGCAGGCAACAGACCATATTAACAGACTGCAAATATGTCAGACTGTTTATGGCTATGCTACTTGGAAATGAAAGAAGTTATCAGGCTTACTGACACTTCTTGTTATTTATATATATTAATTCAAGACCATCAGCTTCACCAGACTGTCAGAGACATGGAAGGACGAAGAACAAGTTAAGACTTTTCTGTGGTTGAAATCATTCCACAGAAAAATAATTTAAAAAACCATAGAACTTAGAGCTTTAAAAGACCCTAGATATTCTCAAGTTCAACCTAAAGAAAGGTACCTAGGTTAAATAATTTTCCTAAGATCTAAGTTAAAGTGCAGCATAGCCATCTACCATTCAGCTAACACAGCTGTGGGACTATTGCCTAAATATAGAGATGTTCTTTAAAATACTTAGAACAGTCTTTCAGCCCCATGATTTCATATGACTTTCCCTTTTCCATTTATTACCATTTCTTTACAGTTTAAAACATTTAATTTTGTTTTCTCTATCACGCATTTATGAGAAGGGACATAATAAAAATCGTCTTTTCATGGCTTATATTTGGCTATTTTATATTGTAATTTAAAATAAAAAATAATTGCCTTTATTTTAAAATATTTCTTTTAAAGACAAGTTTAGGTAAAGAAAATGTTATAATGTAAAATGTTGATTTATTAATCTTGTAAATTTCAGTATACATGTACATAAGAACAAAGCATCCTTACATAATTTTATTAGTGAGCACCATACATATGGAACATCAAATATACTTTAGGATACAATCTGTGTATTACATATAGTCATATACTTTGGGGTCATTTTGTGAAAATAATGTTAAAAACCAAGGAACACTAAGTATTTTTTTTAAGTTCTTACTTTAACCACTTACTGTAATTGTCAACTAAGTTTCCATCTTTATTAAAATCAATTCTTTTTAGCTTAGCATACCAGAGGATGAGCTGGGAGGCCCTAAAGAAGTCAATCAATGGTCTTATCAACAAAGTCAACATTTCTAATATAGGCATTATTATTCAAGAACTTCTTCAAGAAAATATAGTTAGAGGACGGTAAGCATCAATTATTTTATTTGTAGTATTTCAAAGAAATTTTTCAAATGAACATACAACAAGAACTGTAACCACTGATTTATTGTGCTCCTTCATTTCATAGTTGGGAATATTTATTTAAAATACATTTCTTGTAAAAATATAAGCTACTAACAAATAACTATTAAAGATTATGGAATATTTGCTTTTTTGAGAAGCTTTGATATAACAGTGATTTTTGCAGAGATACTTGTTTACTGAGTATTTTCCGTAATTTAAACTCATGAGTAATAATATTTTATTTATTGATATATATATAAAAGAGCTACCTCAAGCCAATTTAATTTCTAATGAAAGCAGAGTGAGAATGTGAAAGAAATGAGAAAGATCAGCAATAAATTTTTAAAAAGCAAAATTACTTAACCATTTTCTGTGTGGTTTTAAGTGGTTGATATTTAAAAAGGTCAGGAAATGAGGATATCCTATTGTCTATTTTTAATTTTAAAATCTGAGGGCTGCATATTTTCTCCTGGGTCATTTTACATGATCCTGATTTGTCATCTCAAGAACATTTGGGGGTATAAGGTAAGGTGTACTATGTTGGTGGTATAGAAAGTGGACCAAGAGGCAGCCACTGTCTTCAGAGGCAGGTAGAGAGTTCCCATTTTACTCAGAAAGAAGCAGACACAGAAGTTTTATGGGTTGCTTAATATCTCACAACTTGTAAGCTGGGCTCTTTTCTCATTTTCTACTCTAGTAATTCAGTTGTCATACCTAAACCTGGTAATTATCAAGACATTGTTTTCCTACCTTTTGACAATCACATAAGTATTTATCATTACATTGCTAAAAATAACTTCAGTTAGGCCACCTTGCATCTTCCCCTTATCAAATACATACAGAAACATACCCATTTCAATGTGAGTTAGAAGTAGAACTTTTTATTTTCCTGTCCTTTTTTTTTTAGCATTATTCTTACAGTGCTTTGTGTTTTTCTCTCATAGGAATATTCCATTTCTTAATTTTTATTTTGCAAAATATAGTTTTAGAGAAAGAAACCATCCAAATATTCATCTTAAACACAGAATTAATTATTGTATAAACAGTGGGTCCATAGTGGAAGTAGTACATAAGTCTGAATTTAGTACTTCTGAAATAGTTCTTTTTTTCCTTCACTTTTTTGAAAATGTTAAATTAACATAAAAAGTTTAAAAAACTCAAATTCATGAGTAAATATAGCAAACAGATGCAGAAGAGGAATTATAATTAGAAAAAAATTTTGAAGAAAAAATTACAGTAAAATCTATTTTACAAAAGTATAAATTAAAGTTCTGTTTTCTCAAAAGCAGTTTTTATTTATCAGTAAGGAAAACTCTTCCCCTAGATAAAGTGGTGAAAATCTAGTCTAGATTTAGCTTTTGTGATTATTTACACAGAAATAATATTGCTTACTAATTAAATTGGGGATTATCTTTGACTTCTTTTTTCTTTTCTTTTTTAAACAGAGGCCTGCTGTCCAGATCAGTTTTGCAAGCCCAGGGTGCTTCTCCAATCTTTACCCATGTTTATGCAGCCTTAGTGGCAATTATCAACTCAAAATTTCCACAAATCGGAGAATTAATTCTCAAGAGATTAATTCTTAATTTTCGAAAAGGCTATAGAAGAAATGATAAGGTATATTTAATGGGCTTGTAAATAGGCTGCCATGTACGGGCAGATGAGTAAGCCAGTATCAACAGTAATAAGCAAAGGTTATTTCTGCATAAGAATTATTTTTTCTAAACTGCAATTCATGAGTACTTGTTTATTCTACTAAATATGCTAGCCACTAATGATGAGCCACAACAATGATGGCTATAATTACTGAGAATTATAAATAGCCAGAAATGGCAGTTTTTCACATGGATTGGTTTTTATCTGATAACTTTCTTATAATGTAAAAATTATCCTGGTGTGTTACATATTTTACATAGAGCATGTAAGTAAAGTAAGCTGCAGATTCTATAGACAAATGAAAATTGGCTTTAGTTTGTAGATTAATCTTTACCTTCTCTTTTCAGCAACTTTGTCTAACAGCTTCAAAATTTGTAGCACATCTTATTAATCAAAATGTGGTAAGTAATTATCTTCAAAACTTCCTGCCATTCAGTGGCATCGGACTACAAGTTTGATGCCACTTCAGTGACATATTTCTGTTCTTGTTTTAATTTATAGTCCTTCAGATAAGTATCTTGGTTGATATTTTAGTTTTAGTTTTAAAACTGTAATAAATGTGTTTAATATCCTTGATAAAAAAGAGGAACCAGAACAAGTGTTTTATCAAACTGATCTTTTAATAGTGTGTATGGTTATTTAACTACAAATTATTCCTCCAAAAATGATGTTATTTAGTCATATTTATAAAACAATAAAATTGGTATATCCCCCTCTCTTTTCCCCTGTATCTGGCGTTCAGAAGAACCTAATACCATCTGATATTCTATAAAAAGCTATTTCCTGCAACTACATAATATATAGTCAAATATTTTTTGACTCAGTTTATAAAATACAGTAGATTAAATAATTTTGATCAGTTTTGAATGCAATTAATTTTATTATTGTTCAGGTTTTGTTTATTATTCATCTGCTGTTTGAGTGTTTTGATCCAGCTTTTGTTTAAACTTGAAAATAGTAAAATTGCTCTTGTTCATTCTTAAAGATTTCCTTCAGATGTATATTATCAAGTATAATTATAATATACATGAAAGGAAAAATTTTTAAATCACACTTAGTCTTATTTCTCTAACACTAATATTTTAATTCTTTCCTACATGAGAGTCTTTCCAGTGTTCACTCTTAGAAATCTTGTGGATTTTAAAATGTAATTAGTCATATTGTTACAATAACTTGCTACTTAAGACCATGCAGACTTAATTTCTTATATCAATAAAAGCCCATATAATAATATGTTTTAGTGTCTGAATGTATATTTCAATTATATTGAAATAGTTTTGGCATTGCCACAAAGGAGTTAAAATAAATATTTTAGATCTCCCCAACTAGTTACAGGGCAATATTTTCTTCTCACTGATGTAAGACTCTTAGAACCAAGGCATATGCACCCCTCTGTTTATCGCAGCACCATTTACAATAGCCAAGAAATGGAAACAACCTAAGTGTCCATCAGTAGATGAAAGGATAAAGAAGATGTGGTACATAAACAATGGAATATTATTCAGCCGTAAAAAGAAAACAAATCCTACCATTTGCAACAACATGGATGGAACTAGAGGGTATTATGCTAAGTGAAATAAGCCAGTCAGAGAAAGACAAGTACCAAATGATTTCACTCATCTGTGGAGCATAAGAACAAAGCAAAAACTGAAGGAACAAAACAGCAGCAGACTCACAGAACCCAAGAATGGACTAACAGTTACCAAAGGGAAAGGGACTGGGGAGGGTGGGTGGGAAGGGAGGGATAAGGGGGATAAAGGGGCATTACGATTAGCAGACATAATGTAGGGGGGGACATGGGGAGGGCTGTACAACACAGAGAAGACAAGTAGTCATTCTATAGCATCTTACTACGCTGATGGACAGTGACTGTAATGGGGTATGTGGTGGGGACTTGGTAATGGGGGGAATCTAGTAACCACACTGTTGCTCATGTGATTTTATATTAATGATACCAAAATTAAAAAAAAAATTTTTAAGGCTGTTAGACCCCTCCTTCCAGCTCCCCTGGAATACAAGCAATATGTATTTTTGATATTATCTTCAATGTAAATAGGCTGTTTTCCTGAGTTGAGATGTAGACATTTTCCTTCCACATATCAAGTGTTTGACTTTAGATAGCCATACACAAGGTATTTTGAACAGGCTTCCTAGTTCATTTTCTTTTCACAGCAAAGCTCAGTAGAAATCTATTCCCACCCTATCTGGCATTATTTATAAGCATTTATTTTTTTTAACATGTTCAGGGTAAATAGCTTGATTTAGTTAGAATAAAAAATAGAGGAAGTATTGAAAAGTGTCCTTGTGTACCAGAAACTTAAAATATTTTCTCATAAAAGTATTATTTATGTAATTTTAGAACTATGCTATGTAACAGAGTGGCTGATAGAATAAATTGGGAAGTGGAAATTAAAGAGTTGTGGTTATGGAGAAAGGCATTATAAAAATAATGGTATTACTGTTCTTCATATAGTGATTATAAAACTATCTCAGATTAAAAATTAGTGTATGATTTTTAACTTTTAAGGTTAATTATGGCATTTCCTGTAGCTAATGTGTATATATAATGTATAAGATGATTATTTCTAGAGGTAAGTCAAATAGTTGTATCCATTGTAATAAATTTAGATTTTTGGAATAATTATCTGTAAGTACTTAACAGAAGTATAATTAAAAGAAAAATTGTATCCCATCTGTGGAAGTATTGCTACATACATTATAAAACTTTGCTCATGATATGTACAATATTGCTGCAAAAACCAAATTTACTAATTTTTTAAATTACTATCAGTAGTAGGTTCGTATATGTTAAAGCATTTTCTCATTCTATATGTCTTCATTATGTTTAAGGCACATGAGGTTTTATGTTTAGAAATGCTCACTTTGCTCCTGGAAAGACCAACAGATGATAGTGTTGAAGTAGCTATTGGTTTTCTCAAGGAATGTGGCCTCAAGTTAACACAAGTATCACCAAGAGGAATCAATGGTAAGAATGTATCCTTGGTTCGATATTGAGCTTTTGTCTGAATATCATAATATTTATTTCTTATTTATTGTCTTTCTGTTTAACATTAGCTATATTTGAACGCCTTCGAAACATTCTCCATGAGTCTGAAATTGACAAGAGAGTTCAGTATATGATTGAAGTGATGTTTGCTGTACGGAAGGATGGATTCAAGGACCACCCTATTATCCTAGAAGGACTTGACTTAGTCGAAGAAGATGATCAGTTCACTCATATGCTCCCCCTGGAGGATGACTATAATCCAGAAGATGTTCTTAGTAAATCAGGGGATAGAGGTTGGAAAGTGGGGCACCAACAAAAGTAAATACAGGAAATACACACTTAACTTTTAATTTATTTTTTAAGATGTTTTCAAGATGGATCCTAATTTTATGGAGAATGAAGAGAAGTACAAAGCTATTAAGAAGGGTATGTAGAATTTTATAAAATAATTTATTTTATAAGCAGAAGCAATTTATATAGTTATGTAATACTGATAGGAAGGTAGAGATTACTGCCCTCCCTAACCTAATGAAATCTCTTCTCCTATAAAGCCATTCACTTCCCCCATGTGTTGTTTTTTTCTGTCTAGTACTTGTCCATGGTATTACTTCATTCTAAATTATTTACCTCATTATCCTTTTCCTGTTTCCCTCTATTTAAATTATGCAGTCTTTAAGTTTCATCCCTCATAAGACATATTCCCATATTAGTAGAGGCCTTTGTTTAACTTTATGACCACTAAAGAATTGCTGCTTAAATTGACACCCAATTTAGTATTCAATTAAGTGCTACACTTTATTATTTCTTCAGTGAAGATTAATACCCTGATAAAATCAATCAATGCTAGATATAATATCTGTGCTTAATAAATGTATAAATTGATTAGTATCATTTCTAGATCATTAATATATTGCAAGCACTAACTTTGGACAGACTTTGGTTTGTATTTTGTCTTCGCCATTAGTAGCTAAGTGACCTAGAATAAGTTATTTGTTTGATGTTTGTGTAAGGATAAATGTGTATTGCCACAGCAAGTATTTAGACAATGATATTTTTTCCCCACATTTATCATTCTTTTCCTTCTAAAGGTAATATTCAAGGCTACTTATAAAATTATATCATATAATTATATTTTATAATTATATTATACTTTTATGGGATTATTTCCCTTCAGTTGTGATTTTACCTAAGTACTTAACTGCTCTGAAAGCTAATAGGAAGAGAATGCAGAGACCTGAAGCGCCATCACTGCATGCATTCTATGTCTTAGTCAGGCTTAGAATTGGAATGCTCAGTAGAAAGTAAAGGTGTAAGAAGCTTTCCATTTCTGTACATTTTCTTAAAAATCTGGTACTATACATAGATTTCTCTCCTTTATTACTGATTTCTTAGGGACCTTTCATTGCAATGACCAGCTTTCTTTTGCTGTTATAATTTAGTATCTAAACACAGAAATTCCTTACACCAATTTTTTCTTCTTTTCTTATGAATTACTTTTTTTGTAGTCTCCCCCAAAAATTCTAAATGGTTTTGTGGAATCCTTATTATACATGTTTTTTTTCTTTAAGCTGTACAATTCCCCATCAGTTTTTTTTCCCCATTAATTTTTTTATAGTCACAGCAGTTGGCCAATGCCAGGGAAGAAGTATTCTCTTTTATTACAGCACTTCTTAAACTCTGGACTCAAAATCCCTTTATATGGTTGAAAATTATTTAGGACTCCAAGAGATTTAGTTTATGTGGGTTATATCTATTGACATTAACTTTATTAGAAATTAAAAGAGAATATTATACTTCTTATATTATTTCAAAATAATAAACCGTACATATTTATATGCATTACATTTTTTTTGGTATCATTATTCTACAATGACATGAGCAACATTATGTTTACTAGACTCCCCCCATCATCAAGTCCCCATCACATACCCCATTACAGTCACTGTCCATCAGCGTAGTAAGATGCTATAGAATGACTACTTGTCTTCACTGTGTTGTACAGCCCTCCCCATGTCCCCCCCTACATTATGTCTGCTAATCATAATGCCCCTTTATCCCCCTTATCCCTCCCTTCCCACCCGTCCTCCCCAGTCCCTTTCCCTTTGGTAACTGTTAGTCCATTCTTGGGTTCTGTGTGTCTGCTACTGTTTTGTTCCTTCAGTTTTTTTCTTTGTTCTTATACTCCACATATGATTGAAATCATTTGATACTTGTCTTTTTCCACTTGGCTTATTTCACCTAGCATAATACCCTCTAACTCCATCCATGTTGTTGCAAATGGAAGGATTTGTTTTCTTCTTATGGCTGAATACTATTCCATTGTGTATATGTACCATATTTTCTTTATCCATTCATCTACTGATGGACACTTAGGCTGCTTCCATTTCTTGGCTATTGTAAATGGTGCTGTGATAAACATAGGGGTGCATCTGTCTTTTTCAAACTGGGCTGCTGCATTCTTAGGGTAAATTCCTAGGAATGGAATTCCTGGGTCAAATGGAATTTATATTTTGAGTTTTTAGAGGAACCTCCATACTGCTTTCCACAATGGTTGAACTAATTTACATTCCCACCAGCAGTGTAGGAGGGTTCTCCTTTCTCCACACCCTCGCCAACATTTGTTGTTTTTTGTCTTTTGGAAGTTGGCCAACCTAACTGGTATGAGGTGATATCTCATTGTGGTTTTAATTTGCATTTCTCTGATGACTAGTGATGTGAAGCATCTTTTCATGTGCCTGTTGACCACCTGAATTTCTTCTTTGGAGAGGTATCTGTTCAGATCCTCTACCCATTTTTTAATTGGATTATTTGCTTTTTGTTTGTGGTGGTGTGTGAGCTCTTTATATATTTTGGATGCCAACCATTTACTGGATATGTCATTTATGAATATACACTCCCATACTGTAGGATGCCTTTTTGTTCTATTGGTGGTGTCCTTTGCTGTACAGAGCTTTTCAGCTTGATATAGTCCCACTTGTTCATTTTTGTTGTTTTTCCCTTGCCCGGATAGATACGTTCATGAAGAAATTGCTCATGTTTATGTCCAAGAAATTTTTGCCTATGTTTTTTTCTAAGAGCTTTATGCTTTCATGATGTACATTCAGGTCTTTGATCCATTTAGAATTTACTTTTGTATATGGGGTTAGACAGTAATCCAGTTTCATTCACTTACATGTAGCTGTCCAGTTTTGCCAACACCAGCTGTTGAAGAGGCTGTCATTTCCCCATTGTATATCCATTGCTCCTTTATTGTATATTAATTGACCATATATGTTTGGGTTAATATCTGGACTTTCTATTCTGTTTCACTGGTCTGTGGGTCTGTCCTTGTGCCAGTACCAAATTGTCTTGATTACGGTGGCTTTGTAGTAGAAGTTGGGAAGTGAGATTCCCCCCTGCTTTATTCTTCCTTCTCAGGATTGCTTTGGCTGTTTGGGGTCTTTTGTCGTTCCATATGAATTTTAGAATGATTTGTTCCAGTTCGTTGAAGAATGCTGTTGATATTTTGATAGGGATTGCATTGAATCTGTAGATTGCTTTAGGCAGGATGGCCATTTTGACAATATTAATTCTTCCTAGCTAAGAGCATGGGATAAGTTACCATTTGTTAGTGTCCTCTTTAATTTCTCTTAAGAGTGTCTTGTAGTTTTCAGGGTATATCTTTCACTTCCTTGGTTAGGTTTATTCTTAGGTATTTTATTCTTTTTGATGCAGCTGTGAATGGAATTGTTTTCCTGATTTCTCTTTCTGCTAGTTCATCGTTAGTGTATAGGAAAGCAACAAATTTCTGTGTATTAATTTTGTATCCTGCAACTTTGCTGAATTCAGATATTAGTGCTAGGAGTTCTGGAGTGGATTCTTTAGGGTTTTTTATGTAAAATATCATGTCATCTGCAAATAGTGACAGTTTGACTTCTTCTTTACCAATCTGGATGCCTTGTATGTCTTTGTTTTGTCTGATTGCTGTGGCTAGGACCTCTAGTACTATGTTGAATAACAGTGGGTAGAGTGGGCATCCCTGTCTTGTTCCCGATCTTAGGTGAAAAGCTTTCAGCTTCTCACTGTTAAGTATGATGTTGGCTGTGGGTTTGTCATATATGGCCTTTATTATGTTGAGGTACTTGCCCTCTATACCCATTTTGTTGAGAGTTTTAATCATGAATGGATGTTGAATTTTGTCAAATGCTTTTTCAGCATCTATGGAGATGATCATGTCGCTTTTGTCCTTCTTTTTGTTGATGTGGTGGACGATGTTGATGGATTTTCAAATGTTGTACCATCCTTGCATCCCTGAGATGAATCCCACTTGATCATGGTATATGATCCTCTTGATGTATTTTTGAATTTGGTTTGCTAATATTTTGTTGAGTATTTTTGCATCCATGTTCATCAGGGATATTGGTCTGTAATTTTCTTTTCTTCTGGTGTCTTTGCCTGGTTTTTGGTATTAGAGTGATGCTGGCTTCATAGAATGAGTTTGGAAGTATTCCCTCCTCTTCTATTTTTTGGAAAACTTTAAGGGGAACAGGTATTATGTCTTCTCTATATGTCTGATAAAATTCAGCGCAGAATCCGTCAACCCAGGGGTTTTGTTCTTGGGTAGGTTTCTGATTACTGATTCAATTTTGTTGCTGGTAATTGGTCTGTTTAGATTTTCTGTTTCTTTCTTGGTCAGTCTTAGAAGGTCGTATATTTCTAGGAAGTTGTCCATTTCTTCTAGGTTATCCAGTTTGTTAGCATATAGATTTTCACAGTATTCTCTAATAATTCTTTGTATTTCTGTGGGGTTCATCATAATTTTTCCTTTCTCATTTCTGATTCTGTTTATGTGTGTAGATTCTCTTTTTTTCTTAATAAGTCTGGCTAGGGGTTTATCTATTTTGTTTATTTTCTCAAGGAAGCAGCTCTTGGTTTCATTGATATTTTTTCTATTGTTTTATTCTTCTCAATGTTATTTATTTCTTCTCTTATCTTTATTATGTCCCTCCTTCTGCTGACTTTGGGCCTCATTTCTTGTTCTTTTTCCAGTTTCAATAATTGTGACTTTAGACTATTCATTTGGGATTGTTCTTCCTTCCTTAAGTAGGCCTGAATTGCAATATACTTTCATTTAGCATAGCCTTTGCTGCGTCCCACAGATTTTGCGGTGTTGAATTACTGTTGTCGTTTGTCTCCATATATTGCTTGATCTCTGTTTTTATTTGGTCATTGATCCATTGATTATTTAGGAGCATGATGTTAAGCCTCCTTGTGTTTGTGAGCCTTTTTGTTTTCTTTGTACAATTTATTTCTATTTTATATCTTTGTGATGTGAGAAGTTGGTTGTGATGGTAGAATTTCAATCTTTTTGTATTTACTGAGGCTCTTTTTGTGGCCTAGTATGTGGTCTATTCTGGAAAATGTTCCATGTGCACTTGAGAAGAATGTGTATCCTGCTACTTTTGGGTGTAGAGTTCTGTAGATGTCTGTTAGGTCCATCTGTTGTAGTATGTTGTTCAGTGCCTCTGTGTCCTTACTTATTTTCTGTCTGGTTGATCTGTCCTTTGGAGTGAGTGGTGTGTTGAAGTCTCCTAGAATGAATGCATTGCAGTCTATTTCCTCCTTTAATTCTGTTAGTATTTATTTCAAATATGTCAGTGCTCCTGTGTTGGGTGCATATATATTTATAATGGTTATATCCTTTTGTTGGACTGACCCCTTTATCATTATGTAATGTCCTTCTTTATCTTTTGCTACTTTCTTCATTTTGAAGTCTATTTTATCTGATACAAGTACTGCAACACCTGCTTTTTTCTCCTTGTTGTTTTCATGAAATATGTTTTTCCATCCCTTCACTATAGTCTGTGTATGTCTTTGTGTTTGAGGTGTGTCCCTTGTAAGCAGCATATAGATGGGTCTTGCTTTTTTATCCATTCTATTACTCTGTCTTTTAATGGTGCATTCAGTCAATTTACATTTATGGTGATTATTGAAAGGTACGTACTTATTGCCATTGTCGGGTCTAGATTCGTGGTTTCCAAAGGTTCAAGGGTAGCTCCTTTACTATCTAACAGTCTAACTTAACTCTCTTATTGAGCTGTTATAAACGCAATCTGATGATTCTTTATTTCTCTCCCTTCTTATTCTTCCTACTCCATTCTTTATATGTTAGGTGTTTTATTCTGTACTCTTCTGTGTTTCCTTTGACTGCTTTTGTAGATAGTTGATTTTATTTTTTCCTTTAGTTAGTATTTAGTTGGTCTGCTTTCTTTGCTGTGATTTTATTTTCTCTGGTGACATCTATTTAGCCTTAAGAGTGCTTCCATCTAGAGCAGTCCCTTTAAAATATCTTCTAGAGGTGGTTTGTGGGAAGTAAATTCCCTAAACTTTTGCTTGTCTGGGAATTGTTTAATCCCTCCTTCAAATTTAAATGATAATCATGCTGAGTACAGTATTTTTCGTTCAAGGCCTTTCTCTTTCATTGCATTAAATATATCATGTCAATCTCTTCTGGCCTGTAAGGTTTCTGTTGAGAAGTCTGAATGTAGCCTGATGGATTTTCCTTTGTAGGTGATTCTTTTTTTCTCTCTGACTGCCTTTAATACTCTGTCCTTGTCTTTGATCTTTGCCATTTTAATTATTATATATCTTGGTGTTGTCCTCCTTAGGTCCCTTGTGTTGGGAGATCTGTGGGCTTCCATGGTCTGAGAGACTGTTTCCTTCCCCAGCTTGGGGAAGTTTTCAGCAATTATTTCTTCAAAGACACTTTCTATCCCTTTTTCTCTCTTCTTCTTCTTCTGGTACCCCTATAGTGCAAATATTGTTCCATTTGGATTGGTCACATGGTTCTCTTAATATTCTTTCATTCCTAGAGATTCTTTTATCCCTCTCTGCTTCAGCTTCTCTGATTTCTATTCCATTAACAGTCTCTTGCACCTTGTCCAGTCTGCTCTTAAGACCTTCTATGATTGTTTCATTTCTGTTTTCTCCCTCTGGACTTCATCCCTTAGCTCTTGCATATTTCTCTGCAGGTCTATAAGCTTGGTTATGACTTTCATTTTGAATTCTTTTTCAGGAAGATTGGTTATATCTATCTCACCAGGCCCTCTCTCTGGGGTCGTCTGAGTGATTTTTGATTGGACCAGATTCTTCTGCCTTTGCATGGTGATGGAAGTGGTTGCAGGCAGGTGGTGTGTGTGTCAGCTGGGAGAACAAAGTCCCTTCCTGCTTGCTGGTCACTTTGCCCTTCTCCACTGCCTGTGTCAGTTACCCCCATACAGGGAGCAGTCTCTGTGATAATTCCCTGAGCTGCCATTGTTGGGGCAGCCCTTGGGATAGGCTAAGGCCCTGCAGAGGGTCACAGGTGCGCCATGTGTGAGTGGCGCCCCTTCATGCCTTCCGGACCTAGCTCTGGCTTCCGCTGCCTGTGCCGGTTACCTGCACACCAGGAGCAGTTTCTGGGATAATCCCCTGAGCTGCCATGGGCCGGGCGTCCCTTGGGATAGCCTGGAGCCCTGCGGTGGGTCACAGCCATGCCGGGTGTAGTCTCCTGAGAGAACGGCGCCCCTTCATGCCTTCCGTACCTTGCTCCCACTTCCTCTGTCTGTGCTGGGCAGCTGCACGCCGGTGGCAGCCTCTGGATCTGTCTCGGTTAGCTGTGCGCTGGGAGAAGACTCTGCGTGGTTGCTGTGGGTGGGCTGTTCCCCGGCTCTCCGCAGCTATGGTGTGTCAGCCGATTTGCTTGCAGCATCAGCTAGGGGGAATGAATGGCAGGCTCTTTATCGCTACGAGGGGCTTCGGGGCTAGTTTAGCCCCACAGGGTGTTAGGGGACCTGAAGTTCCTTGAGATTCCCAGCCTGCTGGGCTGAGTGTGCCAGAACAATTTTGTCCAGTTGTTAAGCCCTTGTCCCTTTAAGACTTTTATAAAGTGCCCACTTTTCCTTTGTCCCAGGGAGCCAGCTGTGGGTTCCCGCTCACAGTCTATGTCTCGGATTTTACTTTTCCATTACTCTTAATATCCAGTACACCATGCAATGTGTGTCTGTGCTCCCAGTGACGATGACTAGGGCTGGTTATTCAGCAGTCCTGTGCCTCCACTCCCTCCCCACTCTGGTTCTTTCCCTCCCACCGGTGAGCTGGGGTGGGGGGAGTACTCGTGTCCCGCCGGGTCACAGCTTTGTCTCTCACCCTTTTTGTGAGATGCTGAGTTCTCGCAGATGTAGATGTAGCCTGGCTGTTGTACTGTATCTTCTGGTCTCCCTTTTAGCAGTAGTTGTATTTGTTGTATTTTCAAAAATGTATACGGTTTTGGGAAGAGATTTCCGCCACCCTGCTCATGCCATCTTGAGCCCCTCTACCACACTACATATTTTTATGAAAATAACTGCATTACCAAAAAAACAATATTTAAGAATGGCATCTTTTATATATTTTATACAGTTTAACAGGAAACATCCTATTTTTTTCTGATTTCTGTCTGTTACAATAAGGTTGTTTTGATTGAAGTATGTGAGGAAAATTTAGCCTCACATAGATATGAAGTTGGAAAAAGAGTTATTTTTATAGTCTTTACTAATAATGTGTATATTCCCCCTTAATATGCTAATATTTAATAGCTAATAGTTTCTTAAGTATTAATTACAATGTGAAACCTTCAGTAAAATCCATGAATTTTCATACATTAAAATCAATTGGCTTGTCAGTTTCAGTGGATCTTTTACTGATGCATTGTTTTGTAACATTGATCGTTTGGAAAATACTGATTCTCTAGGTTATGTACATCTTCCAAGTGTTAACACAGTAACATTATCAAAATTAAATTAACATGTTAATATAATACCAAAAATCACATTTATTAATATTGCCACCATTCTTATCAGAAAAGTCTAAGTATTGGGAAGCTGTGAAGCCCAGAGGGATAGATACAAATTTTCCAAAATTCTTATTTTCTCCTGCAAACTCTAACTTTATCATGGTGGCAAATGCCATGGTGGTTAGTTATTTCCCTTGAAGTGACAGTCTGACTTCATTTATGTTTGAGAAAATATCTGCCAAATATCTAACATGTAATACTTTGTCATTCTTTCGATTAAAACGAAAGCTAGCTAACTCATCTTGTAAGCCATAGTCACACAAGTGCTTCTCCTTGACGTAACCATCAGTATTGTACATCTGTCTTTAACAGAAATGCTATATACAAACTTCATATTTTGTTACTCAGATTATTATAAGTGCATACACTCAAGGACTGAAATTTAATAAAATTGATAATTTTCTACTTCTTCCTTAAGGGCCTGCTTAAGTGAAACTAGCTCTTTTTCCTACTACAAGAGTGAGGTAGTAAAGAGCACAATGACTGCGAGTAATGCTGGGTGCCCTTATTGGTGTTCAGGCTGCAGCAGTTTTAACTCCCTTGCATTCGGATTCCCCATGCAGATGACAGCACGGTGAAAGACAAATAATGTGTTGGTATTATCATGAAAATAGTTCTGACCTCACAGACCACCTGACGGTCCCAGCGATCCCCACAGGGACTCACAGGCCATACGCTAAAACCACTGCTTCATTCACTTAACAAAATCCAGTTGTCATTGCATAAGAGAGTTCAGTAAGTGGATTTTAAAGAGGAGAGATGAGAAGAGGATGATGTACAAGACTAGACAATTCATTTGACCTTCATTCTTTCATAAAATCTTCTGGAGCTGGAATAATAAGAATGGCCCCAGCAGGAAGCACACATAGCTTTAGTAATTAGCACCTTAGAGTGACCCAGGTATTGTGTTTTAGGTCTTACAGCATTTGGGAAAACAGCAGGAGTGCCTGTCTTCCTACTGTTGAATACTGAATAGTTCCTCTTTTAAAAGTCTATCTAAGCCATAGTATCTAATAATAAACTAGACAACTTCAGATTATTTCTTGAAGTCATTTGTTAGAAATATTCTTAAGGAGATTTGTATGTCAGCTGAGGGCTGAGTGACAACTCTCCAATTCTATTAAATGATTAATTCTTCATAGTGTGAAGTTCTCTGCTAACATTGAATTTTATAGTGCCTCCTGATTTATACTGCCTAGTTAAATATAAAGAAATTAGAATTTTTCTAAAAATGAGTTGACCCCCAAAATTTGTGTTAAAAATTTCTTGTTAAAATAGAAGTGCAAATAGTCTTGACCAGGTTTATAAAAT
Organism: Smutsia gigantea; assembly: GCA_032199065.1. Taxonomy (NCBI): domain Eukaryota; kingdom Metazoa; phylum Chordata; class Mammalia; order Pholidota; family Manidae; genus Smutsia; species Smutsia gigantea. Next base: position 209,317 of record JAVSCE010019847.1, on the reverse strand, counting down.
CCTTTATCAGACTAATAGACCACATACCATTGGCAAAATATAATTTTGATTTTTGCCATTTGTTAGCTATTAACATGGTGATTGGGCTTACATAGTCTCGTATTTACATCACTATTTTTGTCCAGTTCTGAATGTGACTTGTATTTTAAGAAGTGATAATCCAGTGAAGTACTCAATTTACCAATTTTCTTAGGTTTTTAAGCTTCTGCTTCCCCTTATATACAGAAAGTTTTGGGGTAGATTATAATACTAAATTTAGTAGGTAGACATTTTGATAAAAATCTCATTGCTGTTTATTTAAAGTGAACACTGAATTATGCAAATGTTCCCTCTAATATTTCAAAAAATATTCTTAGCCTGCATTCTTGATTTCTGGATCTAACTTTAACATTTTATATACGTCATCTTCTTCCTGATGATGAACCAATAATATTTTGACTACAATATGCTAGTTTCCATTCCTAATTTATTTTTCCAGTAATCTTGCTCTTTTGGAAAAGCTACATATACTTTTTCTTTGTTCCTCTCATCTCTTCCTTGTCTCATGGCCACTTTCTGTCTGGCAGCAGAATGATATCTCTCTATACTTGAATCAGTTATAATGCTCTCTGACCACCGAGGCACTGTCATGAGGCCTGTGTGATCATCTTTGTTGGTTGATAAACTATTAAACCATGAGAGATTTCATTCAGTGAACTGAGAATAATCTTCTCAGAATAAGATACATATGCATCATTTGTTTATTAATATTTTATTCCACTTACTTTATTGTAGAAATTCTTGATGAAGGAGACAGTGACTCAAACACAGATCAAGATGCTGGAAGTAGTGAAGAGGAGGAGGAAGAAGAGGAGGAAGAAGGAGAAGAAGATGGAGAAGGTAAAAGTATAACTTACTCAAATAATACTCTGAATACTTAGAAATTAAATTCATTTTAATATAATCCTCTAAAACAGTAGTTCTCAATTTGTGGAAGGTTGGGAAGGATGCAACTGATACCTAGTGGGTGAAGACTGGGGATGTTGTCCAGCATCCTGTAAGCCACAAGACTGCTCTTCACAACCAGGCATTATCCTGCCCAAAAAGTATTGCCCAAGTTGAAAAACCCTGCTCTAAAAATATTGAGGAAATTCTTTTTTTAATATCATAAATTTAATTTGACATTTTATGCCTTTGATTATAAACTATGAAAGAGGTGCATTCATGATGAATGCATGTGATTTATGTAACCCTCACGTAAATGTGACAGATGAGAGCCACTAGATATTTACTGTATTAATTTTGGCGAAAACAGAGTGGGGAGGCCAAAAGCTATATTTGTACAGAAGCAGGCATGATGTTCTTCCTCTTCAGCTTTGATTACATTATTTCACAGAAAAATAAGCTTACAACTTTACTTTGGTTAAGACTCAGTTAAAATATCAGAACATATCTACAAAGGATATTATTTTCTTGGATTAGATATTGTAAAAATACAACTTTCCCTTTTAGAGTGAAATGTATTTTAGTTCTTAGAGTGTAATCATGCTCCTGCAACATCTTTTATAAAAATAAGTTCTAGTTTTTCCAATGTCTTCCTTATTTAAAACATCTCCTATTCATGTACTACATTTAACTTTAAAATTTCTTTTGTTGTGAAAATGCTGTTCAATAAAAACTATCCAATAATTTATAAGAAAAGTTTTCCATTCAGTAGAGAGAACATTTTGACAAGCACAGTCATGTTGGACCCATCCAACCTCTCATGATGCTCCAACCTGGTCAATATGATGGCATGTTCTGTGAACTGAATTTCTGACCATAAGTTATAGTTCTCCCAAATTATTAAGATTCTGCTTTGTAATTCTAGAAATAACGCTTTACCAAACCACAGCATGAGTGTAACCTTTGATTGTGTCTAAATAAGCAGGTGATACACAAACAAAATTAGTTCTCCTGGTGTGGTTCTGAACTTCTTTTAGCTGACAAAACTTATTAAAGTACTGTAAAATATGGCAAAAGACTAGATATAGTTACTTTGAATTCTACAAATACTGATTTATACTGTGGAAAGAGTATTATTATTAAATTCAAATTCTAAATAGATTTATAAAAAAATTGTTACACAGAGATACATTTTCAGTGCCTCATTTATTTTTGTACTTTCATAATTATGTTTCCTTTCAGGACAAAAAGTGACTATTCATGACAGAACAGAAATTAATCTAGTGTCATTTCGTCGTACAATTTATCTTGCCATTCAGTCAAGGTAAGGTACTGTAATTCAGCTGACCCTTATTTTTGGTAGAGGATGGGCAAGGAGATGGGATTTTTAGAATCTGATGACCAAAAGCGAAATGCCATTTCAGGGATTTCAGACTACATGCCTCTCTACCCCTGTCCCGAGCCCAAATTCATAGGTCCCTACTGTTGGTTCTTTGCTTCAAGAATAAGTTGTCTTTACTTATTTGTAAAGTCTAATTGTATTTCAGAATTAAACTTTTTTTTTAGGTATGTCATTTCTTATAGTTAAATATCACTAAAAAAAACCCTGAAAACAATTCTGTATTACAGAGTTAGCCATATATACAGAATTTAATATGTAGTAGAAATTTAATATTTTTTCTAATTCTGCTCCTAAGCAGAGAAGCACTATTTGGATAACTTGTGGACACTGATTTATTCTGCAGATGGAAATGAATATAAATGGAAGTAGGAATTAGGAAGATTTTTGAGGACCCTTTGAAGTAATGTTAAGTAAGAACTATGATGTCATAAAAACAACCTGTTCCCTTTGAAAGCTGTGAATTTAGTTTTGAGGAGAAATAAATGAAAATATTAAATGCTTAGTAATCTGTTTGTATGCAAATCAACCTGTTAATTTAGTGGGCATAGTGTTTACATTTTACATTGGAGGAGGAACAGTTTGTTTTGTTACTAGATTTTGTATATTTCCATTTAGTATGTTGTAATAGCAAAAGTGATTCATAAGTAGGAGTCATCTTGTTTTCAATCTGTCTGAAAACTTTTTGGCTTTGATTCATCTTCAAAAGGAGAAATGTTAAACAGCAAACCACTGGTTAGAAATGTTTTTGGTTTATCCTTACCTATTTCTTTGCCTTTCACATGAAAGAAAAAACTATTAAATATTGTTTTCATACAAACTTAAAAGTGGAAAATGAGAAAGTTTTATTATAGGTTACTCTTCTTAGAGTTTCCTTTTGTTTGTATGTCCTTTTTTTTAGAAATTGAGCAGTAATCAATTGTAAACAGCAGATTCATTGTTTTAATATTGCTTTTAACATTAACTTTGAAGAGTTACAGTAGAGCTCTTTGAATAATTATCTAAAAGAAAATTTTCTTTTAGTTGACTTAACCTTGATAATCTCTGAATCATACAAAAGATTTGGAAAATTAAAGCATTATACAAGTGGTAGCCCTATTTCATAGTGGGACCAATCCTAGTAGCAGAAACTAATACCTTATGTGTTACTATTTGTTAGGAGTTCTGAGCCCCTAAATGTCTGGTAAAAAAAAAATGTATATATGACAAAGGTTACTATACTTAAAAGCTCCTGCAAATTTTATGATAGAAACAAGGCTGATAAAAAGATGTTTAGACATGGTTGGGAGATTCATGTAAGGGGATTATAAAACATAAAAAATATTATCAAATATCACTGTAGAGTAGTAAGTGCTATTATTGGTCATTAAGACAGCTGAAATTTTTTTTTTTTAAGCAACAGTACTCAGTACTAATGATTTTAGTGATATATACATCAACATTACTGGTGGGAATTTAAATTTAAATTACACTCATGGAAAGCCTTTTGTTAACATGAATCAAGAGCTTAGTGTCTATGCCATTTGATTCTTCTTTTTCATTGTATTAAAGAAATACATATTGACAGAATTATATACAGAATTGTTCAGTGCAACAAAAAAAGACAATCTTACTATTACAAATAATTAAAATGTCCAGTTTATGCTACCACTGAAAATTAGGTTAATGGAGAATTGTAATTGATGTGAGCAAGTGGTTTGATTTGATGTTAGCTGGGGAAAAAGTATATAAAATATAAGCTATTATGCCAGTAGTATTATCTTAACTATTTAAATAGGTAGGCAAATTCTAGAAGTAATATATAACGTATTAACAGTGATTATCTTGAGAGGAGGTTGGACTACAGATTTTTTAGTATCAGTTTTTTCCAGTTTTTTGTATTTTCCTGAAGTCTTATGTTAGTAGTATACCAACCTAGAAACCAAGAATGAAATATAATCACCAAGTCAGGTGACAATCTGACGTTTTATACAAATAGTTCACTTTTGGAAACCTTAAGAACAAAACTAAGTTCTGACAACTGAACTCTGTGATTTTATTTTTTAATTTCTTTTCATTTCAGACTTGTTGACTGATCTCACCAGTACACTTACCTTCTTACTGTTCTGGTCCCTTCAATGGCCTCTTTTAATTATACCAAACATAAAACTATACAAATGGCTTTGCTATTGAATATTAAGACATTTCTCTTTGATCCAGTTGGGTTTTTATTATTGAAGCTGTAGTATCAGAGGGAGGTTGGACTATCATGTTCTTACCAATTTAAAGTTTCTTCATTTGGAAACATCAACAAAACCATTTGTAAACAAAACTTGAAAACCAATGTCATGTAAATCTTTTTTTTCTTTACCCTTCTCTCAGTCACTCTTGATTTGTGTTAAAGCTGGAATTCCATTTGGTTTAGCAACAAGATAGGAACTAAAATATCAAGCATATCTAATTAATTTAATATTTATATTTAGTGCAACTTCGAATAACTTCAGTGTAGGGAGTCACCAAATACTTTTAAAAATAAAACAAGAACAAGGAAAACAGACTGTCTTACAGTTAACCTTCTCTCTGATCCTTCACTTAATAGGGAAAAGAAAAGTTGTAAAATTTTTCCATCAACTACTTGACTTGTTTTTCAGAAATTGCAGGGTGTTTTCCTGAGTGCTAATCCTGTTAAAAAAAAAAGTATAAAAGAAAATGTCACATCTTTTTAAATACTTTTTGCTATTGCTGTATATCAAAGGTTATCAACTACTGTTTAATGTCTTCATGTTACTGTGACATATTGTTTAATACCTATATTTATAATCTGTAACTATAAAACTAAATTCATAATCATTATATTTCAGTGGGTTAGTATTTTTTACTGCTGTTATCAAAGAATGAGGGCTTGAACATTCTCCAAAAAGTACAAATATATTGGCATTATCCATGAATCACATTCACATTGATTTGATAATTCTCTCAAATAAAGCATTTGAAAATATTTTTAGTGCAATTTGCATGAATGTTATATAAAAGCAAACTTTTTTCCTTTTAAGTGACTCGGTCATTTACTATTTTTGTGCTTAGTTTTTATAAACTATAGAAGCCCTGTGTTTGGGTATGAATTAAAGTGATTTGTAAATGTGATTAAGCAGTGGATGTCATGCTGGGCTTCTGGAGTATCTTTAAACTCTTCCTGACTTGGATCAGAGAGAAGTGGAAATACTTACCAGTGTAATAAAAATTGTCTACTTTCTGTGTCTATATATTTGCCTATTCTGGACATTTTATATATAAATGAAATCATACTGTATATAGCCTTTTGGGTCTGACTTCTTTCACTTAGCATAATTCAAAGTTGCATCCGCATTGTATCATATATCAATTCTTCATTCTTCGTAGAGTTAAGAGCTATGTCTTTTTTATATACACAATACAATATGAAATTATAGTAAAATATTTAAGACAGTTATTACAGTAAGGTTCTTACATATTAAAAAGTGCTACATTTTAACTATACTGAAAGTTTTTAACCTACTGTGACCATTTTCATCTCTACAGTTTAGATTTTGAAGAATGTGCTCACAAATTGTTGAAAATGGAGTTTCCTGAAAGCCAAACAGTACGTTTCCTATTTTCTATTAGAAAATAATGTATTGGCTATAAAAATGTTTAAGACAGTTAGAAGGTTTCATCACTTGCAACAACTCAGTACTAAATATGCATATTTTAAATGTGCATTTTCTAAAATTTTTAAATAATTCAAAACTTAGGAGTACTGGAGGGTTCATAAATGCTATTCAATCCAGTGAACTAAATCATCTGTTTTAATGGGATGTGGGAAAACGAGGAAATCTCCCTGGAACCACCACACTTCACATAAATTTCTAAATGGTTGCCTGTAAATCAAATATTGGCTTAAATACAGGAGGAAATTTGTTCCTCAATGAATTAATGTGGTCCATCTATTTTATTCACTAAAGCATTCTTTTGTGGTAGAAATTATAAATTATACATGTTGAATTCTTTAATAGGATATGAAAGAATCTGTATCTTTTTTCTCATTTATTGATTCATTCAATAATTTTATTCAACATATACTGTATGTCAAGTACTCTGGCTGTGAGAGATTCAGTGATCCATAAAGTACATATTATCCCCCTCTTCACCATTGGACTCACAGTGTAAAAACTCAGTATACTTGACCATTCAAAGTGTCATAGAACCCTAATACAAAGGATAATAAAGACCAGGTGGAATGGATTCCCTTGGGCATTTTTTTCTAGTTGTATTATGTGTATTGCCTTCTGCCCATCTACATTTTAGATCCTCGGAACCTGGGCCAAGACTTTCAGGATTTTTGTGTTTCACATCTTCCTTTACATGTAGTAGACTCAGCACAAATGCCAGAGTTAATGTATATGCTCTACTAGGCTGTTTGGTCTCTAGTTCTTCTAAAAGATCTCCTTCACTATCTGAGTTAAGTTCAAGAGATATAAGTCCTTTGTTTTAAGACTTTAAGTATGCTCTGTTACAGGAATTGGCAGCACTTGTTTTTGTAAATAAAATTTTATTGAAATACAGCCATGCCCATTGGTTGATATATTATATATGGCTGCTTTCACCCAATAGCAGTGAAATTGACTAATTGCAACAGAAGCCAAATGGCCTCTAAAGGCTAAAATATTTACTACCTGCCTTACACAGAAAAATTTACCAACATGTGTTCCAGAACATAGATTGTTCTTGAAATGACATGGCATTGAATTTTAAAAAGAAATGATTCATTTCAAGTTTTAAAAATAATTTTTTCCCAAAGTTTATTTATTGGTATATTAATGATAGTATACTTGTTTTTACTTTGGGTGCACTTGACATGTCATCACTGGAAGGAAATAAATTAGTGAATTAACCTTTAAAATTATAATTGAAACTGAAATTACTGTATGATCTTGTCACATTATTTGATGAGTATAATTAAATCATTATAAATTTTATTAATATTAATTCAGAGGATAGTTGTCCTAGAACTAACCTCAGCATATTTTGATAACATTTGGAAGAGTATTTCTTAGTGCGTCTATTTTCATGTACTCAAAACACTTTCCCTAAAATCACTGCAATATTTAATTAAAATGTCAAAATACCTAATTATTATAAGCCACAGGGAATAATTCTTGTAATTGCATTTAGTCTAGGGAAGGAAGTAATTTGTTTTTCGAGTTTACTGACTTTATTAGCAGTACTATCAGCATATTACCATGTTACACTGTTTAAAACCTGATTAACATGTTCTTTAAAATACTTTTGGTAGAAAAGGTTGAAAAATGCCTTTTAATACATCAAATTAACATAATATGGTAAAACTCAGAAGAACCTCATTTTAGTTATCTTTTGTACTACCTTAAATTTTGATAAAATACCTTTTCAGAACTTAGACATTTGTAAACATTCATTTAATTGAGGTACCTTGTGACTAATCTTTAAAAAATAATAATTTAGTAATACAATGATGTCTAAAAATAACCCTATATTGTGAAGTGAAGCCTTTGAGGATATTGCCTTAAAAGTAGATTATCAGCTTTAGAACAGAGTCGTCCAATAGAACTTCCCATGTTCTGCTGTTCAGTGCAATAACCACTAGTCACATGTAGCTTTTGAATATTTAAAATGTGGCTTGTGTGACTGAGGAATTAAAATTTTATGTAATGTTAAATAATTTTAAGTTTAAATAGCTACATATAGCTAGGGGCTACCATGCTGGACAGCAGTATTCTGGAGTGTCTGTTCTGTGTTTATCCAGGGTTCCTTTCCTCCCCCTTGCATGTAGATATACATAGACTGCATCTCATGTTACTAAATATAGCAAAATGTCAAAATTGCTAATTGAAAATGTAAAGGTAAAATTAAATAAAAGTAAAAATGGACTAAAAGGGTATACATTATATTTTATAGGCTTACTGTTTGTAGAAAGCAAATATATTACAGTTGCTGTATTTGGAAAAAATACTTACAAGCTTTCTGATTTATATTTATATTTAGTCAATTCTGCAGCAGTGGTCAAAGAATGAATTTATGTCTCTTTTCATTTTGTCTCCCTTGATTTGTCCGTGTTTCCTATGTTTCGTCATCTTTGAAATTGCTATAACTAACACATGTATCATTAGGATTATTTCAGGAATTAATATTTGTTAATTGTAAATCATTTGTGATGATGGTATTTTCTGATCCTGGATTTATTCTTGTGTTTATTAGTTCAACAGAATTTTCACAGGGGTTTTCAGGACATGTAAATAACTGATTGAACGTTGTTATTCCAGCAGCTAGGGAATGACTGCACCTGTTTGTATAGACAGACTATGGGCATAACATGTATCTTGTGGCTAGAAAATTCAGCCTAAATTATACTGATTAAATATATTCCTTAATAATTGAGTTTAAATCTTTGGAAGGTATATAACCGAGTTGTTAAATGTTGTACTGGTGATCTGTATTTAAAAGAATTCTGTGTCAATATTTTTAGAATACAGTACATTCAGTCTCTTGATGTGTCTGTTTCATATACTAGGTTTTCTGGAAGTGGTACATTCGTACATGAATTTAGAAATCTCTAATCAATCTAATTAGCATGAACAACTATGGAAACTGTCAGCCATGGTTTAAAAAACCATAGGCTTGACATAGATTGAATTTTTCATTTTGTCTTAGTAACTAAAATTCACAAAGCTTTGGAAGTGTGTTTTTAAAACCTTATTTGAAAATTCTGGTTGTCTATATCATATGAATTATGTAGCATGGATCATTGTTTTGAATCATGAATATAATTTTTTTTCCAAATAGAAAGAACTCTGCAACATGATACTTGATTGCTGTGCCCAACAAAGGACGTATGAGAAATTTTTTGGCTTATTAGCTGGGGTGAGTTCCAGCCTCATTTTTCTTGTTGAAATTTAATGATCTAGCCTCATTTTTCTTGTTGAAATTTAATGAAATCAATATGGAATTATTAATATGAATATTGTGAGTTAATAGGTCTACTTGTTGCCTTGTCTAATACAATGACGTATCTTTCCTAAAGGCAAATTGTCCTCCCCTTCCTCAGATTTCCCACTCTTTGCAGCTTCCAACCTTCCCACTTCATTTTTATAGTGTCATAACATTGCATAGCACTCTTCCAGAACTTTTTGAAATTCTACATGCTTTGTAACAATTTCTGAAAGAGGACAATTAAATGCTGTTTTTTTTTTTTTTCAAAATTTCAAAGCAGTTTCTAAAGTACATGTTCAGGCAACACAAATAGAGTATGAGCTAAAATAATTTTTAAGTCCAAACTCTACGTATGGTAGACCAAGTGTATGTGTCTGTGATCAGCTAGCTATCTGTTTTAGCATAAGAGTCCCAGGTAAATAGAGATGATACATATTAACTTCTTTTTTGAGTGTCTTATCATACAGCACAGAAAGATTGAATGATATGATACACAAAATATTTATCAATTTTTTGGTTCAACAAATTTGGGATTTAATATGCTCATAATGGTGTTGACATTCAATTTTGTTTATTTATTAGCGATTTTGCATGCTAAAAAAAGAATACATGGAATCATTTGAAGGTATATTCAAAGAACAGTATGATACCATCCATCGCTTGGAAACAAACAAATTGAGAAATGTTGCTAAGATGTTTGCTCACCTCTTATACACTGATTCACTTCCATGGAGTGTAAGTAGATGGGTCAATAATTATTCTTCCTCCCTAATCCCCTATTTATCTCAAATGGCTATGAAGTTTAACATACCACACTTTTCCTATGTAGGAAATGTACTTTAAAATGAAATGTGTAGCAAGCTTTTACTATAATAGCTATCTTTGAAGTCATGTTGTAACATGGGAAGTCATGTAACATAGGACCAAAAGGTAAGTAAATAATATATGAATGTAGAAAAAACCATCTTGGATGATATTAATCTAAATATCAATGCTTTTTAATAGTGATGGGTAGGAGTGTTTCCAGGGAAAATGTTACAGGTTTTCATCTTCTCAGTGTGCACATATGTGCATGCAAACTCATATCTACCTACACCAATAGTTTTAAAGGTCATATGTCCCTGAGTTAGCTGCCCATTTCCTGAGGGAATAACTGTCAGTGGTTCCTCTGGTTAGGACATAAGTAAAATGATTATCATAGTAGAATGTGTTCTTTTTAGCAAACACTGAGTTTGAGTAAGCTGTAGAGAGGAGTGCCTGTAGTCATGTTAGAATAAGGAAAGATATTCTTCATGGGGAAATGTTCACTGGATGGAATTTGAAATGTATTCATGAATCTGGCATTTACTGTAAAACTAGTTTCATTCAACAACCATTTATTTAGTCACCAACTATGTGCCCATTCACTAAGAGAGATACAGGACATTCATAGTGAATTGTATATGGTCCCTAATTTTGAGGACCTTACCATGTAAGAGAAGAGGTAAGATATGCCCATAACAATAATACAAGACAAAAAGTGACAGATTACAAGAAAAGCAAAGTTGCTGAGGGAATTTAAGAAGAAAGAAATTACATTCATGGACAAAGAAAGAAGAGGATCACATTGTAGGATCCTACAACCTAATGGTAGAATGAGGCAGATCACTGAGCTTATAAACATTTTGGATAGATTTTTGTAACATTTTAACATAAAGTATGTCCAGCTGCATTAATAGGTATTTTGTTATCTAACCTAGGAGCCTATTCCTAACAGTTTTTACTTCTTCTTTCCCTCTCTTTGGGAAAATGAATCAAAGTTTTAAACAGTCGATGCAGATGGAACACATAACTCATAAAATCTGGAGGTTTCTTTTATTTTTATTTACCCCAAACCATCTCTATGTGAGCTTCAGTTTTTAAGCCTGTCTTAGTATTCAGAACAAGTCGTCACTCCGTCTTTAGCTTACCGTGTATTATATGTGCTGTATAATAGCCTAATGCTCTAAGTGCCATTTTGCCCCAAACCCTCATACTCCCACATTTTGGTTAATGAGGTTTAGGAGCTAGTAATCTTTGCTTCAGCATTATATACTCGACACAAAATATACCCTGCTATAAAAAGCACATTACTCAGGAAAGAGAATGAACTCTATTTCTGTAGCATCTTAACATTTTGAAAATTAACATATAGAAGTAGTCTTAAACTTTGCAAGAAATAATATGTGTTAGCACAAGGGATGATATCCAGAGATAATTCTGATTGAAGATGAAGAAAAATCATAATTTTACAGGACACTTAGTAATATAAATATTGCTCACTCTGTCTTTTGAACAAAATAAAATTGTGGTTTTTTTTTTATTTTAATTTTCAGGTTCTTGAATGTATAAAGCTGAGTGAAGAAACCACTACATCATCCAGTAGAATTTTTGTCAAAATATTTTTCCAAGAACTGTGTGAATACATGGGTCTTCCTAAACTTAATGCCAGATTAAAGGATGAGTAAGTTAATCCATTAAGCACTTTTTATTCTTACTGTCATCAGGGGTTTTCCTCCACTTTAGCAACAAGTTCATTCTTGGTTTTAAACACAAGAGTTAAGCCCTTACAACTTCCTTCATCCATTCTTTACTACTCTGAATCTCATGTTCTGTAGCACAGGACAACAAGCAATTTTTAATAGTGGTTTTTAGTTCAAGTAGAGAAACACAGAAATTATAACTCAAATTTTAATCTAGTTGGAACACACAAAAATTGTTTTTGCATGTTCACTGGAGTTCTTCAGTGAAGAATATTTAAATTTTTATTTTCATTTTTACCCTAATTTTGAACCTTAGAATGATAGTTTTTTATAATCAATGGACACTTGTGAGTATATACAGATGAATATCAGTCATGTACTTGTTCAGAGTATTACACTGAGCCTGGTACATGTCCCAGGACTCTTATGTAATAATCCCTATCCCAGTTTTCTTGCTTATTTAGATTGCCCATTTACACTACTGAAATTACCCTTTCAAATTCTTAGTGACTACCTGCCAAATCTAGTACCCTTTCTCAGGGCTCACACCCCCTTGACCTCTCAGCCTCACTCACACAGCTGACCTCTGCTCACTGTGGCTCCTTTCTTCTCATCCTGCCTCACTCCTCTCAGTCTCTGTCTTCTCAACCTACCTTTCCAGAATTCTCCAAGGGTCCGTCCTGGGTTCTACCTGCCCGTTCTGGACTATCCCATCTACCCCACCATTGGCTTCGTTTACTTCTTTACTTGTCCCAGGGTACTTCACCAGGCTCATCTCCTAATGCCAGCAAGCTGCCCTCTAGCCACACCAACACTGCCCAGCCTGTTCAGCAGGAAAGTCTCATTCGTGCTTCCTTGCCTCTGTTACCCGAGCTGGGAACTCCCTCTCTTGTTCTCTCCCACAAACTCTTGACCGTTCTTCTTATATGTACCTTTTCCGGTGAAACAGTGTTTCCTGACCCTGTGGTTTAGTCATTCAGTGAGGCAGTCAAAACCACATTGTGTGTTATTGTTTTTGTTTGTCCCCCTCCCTAGAAATAGTGATTATGTACCATCTTCATCTATGATTTCTGCCTTTCAGTGACTACTGTGCTGTACTGTGTATGCATACATGTATGTTATATATATACACACACACAACAGAGAAGGGTTTTTTTAACCTTTCTGTATATACATTTACATTATATATATATATATATATATGTTGCATACATATCTATTCTTGGGATATAAAAAAGTTTTTCAACACCTCCTCTCTTGTATAATTATAGAAATCTAGTTTAGTAAATTAACACTTGACTCTACTCATTTCATAGATAGCATGTAACCTAATCTAATAAATGATAATAAAAACTTACTTAGCTGTATTTTATTTACTAATTTAATATGTAGAAAATCTGACAAATGGCTGTATAAGAATTTTGCTTTTTTATCTTTGAATAATCTGTTCGCTTTTGTTCATTTTTTTCCCCTTTTTTAGAACCCTACAGCCATTCTTTGAAGGGTTATTACCCCGAGATAATCCAAGAAATACTCGGTTTGCCATCAACTTCTTTACTTCTATAGGTCTTGGAGGTTTAACGTAAGGATAATTTTCTGAATTTTATTTTCAACTTAAAAAATTACCTCACAATTGCCTTTGAAGCAAACTCTAACAGATTATATTTTTAATTAGGGATGAATTGCGTGAGCATCTCAAAAATACACCAAAGGTCATCGTGGCACAGAAACCAGATGTTGAACCAAATAAGTCCTCCCCCTCCTCCTCTTCCGCATCCTCCTCTTCAGAGTCTGACTCCTCTGACTCCGATTCCGGCAGCAGCGACAGCAGTTCGGAGTCTTCCAGTGAAGAGAGCGATTCTTCATCCACCAGTAGTCAGAGTTCTGTCTCAGGTAGTGAAACTCATTTATAATTGATCACACTCTTTTCTAACAAGTCTGTCGCTGGTGATCTTTACAATGAGGGAAGAAAATCATTTGATTGCTTGTTTATTTTAGGGTTCAGTTTAAAAGCTGTAATTAATAATATAATCATCTGCACTGTTGCAGGCTGTAGTGAATTAAAACATTTATAATGCTAATATTACCTTTTTGGAATCCTCCTCAAAGAAATGGAAATATTTCATTGGCAAATATTTGAGTGATGACTGAAGTACCATTCATAACATCTATAATCTAGTTTACAGCTTTCCTGATGTTTATGTATTTTTTTAATTTTAGTTTTTTACTTTTAATGTTAAAGGTTAGTTTTTGCCATTACCACATATTCATTGCATACCTCATAGGTGTATAGATAGATATATAAATTTTCATAAAGAGGACACATCCATGTAGCTAGCAACCAGAATTAGAATTACCAGTACCCTGTAAGCCCTCCTGGTTTCCTGTCTCATTTAGTACCGCTCTCAGTGGACTCTTCCTGTCCACTGTCTCATGGCAGCTACCATTCTGATTTGTAATTACATAAATTAGTTTTGCTTGCTTTTAACTTTATATATGATCTCTCTTATATCTGGACTGTCTTTCAGAATTACTTTTGTGAGAGTCAGCCATATTACTGCATTTAGTTATATAGTTTATTCATTCATATTGCTTTATAGTTTTCCACTATAGGAATATTCCACAGTATATTTAATATCCTTTTTACTCAATGGCAACTTAGATTTACAGATAGTGTTCCTATGAATATTCTTGTACATATCTTTTGGTGAGTCTATATGTGTGTGTACACACATACATACACACACACACATTTCTGTTGGGTATGCATGAGAGGGAGAATCACAGGGTTGTAGGCTGCATGTATACCTAGCTTTAGTAGATACTGCCCAACAGTTTTCCAAGTGATTGTCCCAGTTTACATCCTGTCAGCCATGTATGAGAGTTCCAGTAGCTCCCATCCTTAGTAACACTTTAATTGGCCATCTGTGTCATTTTAGCCATTCAAGTAGGTGGTGTAATTGTATTACACTCTGGTTTTAGTTTGTATTTCCTTGATCACTAATGAAATTGAGTGTCATTTCATATATTATTAGCCATGTAGCTGTTCAAGCCTTTTGTCCATTGTTTTATTAAGTTGTTTTTTCTGTTGATTTGTAGGAGTTCTTTAGGTATCCTCAGTATATATCCTTTGTTGCACATATATATATTGCAAATAACTAGCTCCATTCTTGTCTCTCTAGTCCTGCATAAGTGCCAGAGCTCTGCTTGGTTTCTTTGTCCTGCAGCAGCAACTTGGAATCAACAGATGAGCCCAGGGAGAAAGTGACTGTGATGTGTCAGCTTGCCCTCTGCCTTCTCTTGAACCTTGGCCCTTCCAGTCCTCTTTTTTTTTTTGCCCTCTCTGATACATTTTTTTTTTACTTTTTATTTTGAACTAATTTTTGACTTACAAGAAAACTGCAAAATAGTACAGAGAATTCCCATACAGCCTTCATTCAACTTCCCCTAATGTTAGCATCTTATAAAACATAGTTGAATTATCAAAGCCAGGAAATTAACCAAACAACAGATATTACTTGCATTTCACCATTTTCCCATTAAGGCTCTTTTTCTTGTTTCAGGATTCTACTTGCATTTAATTGTATTTCTCCTTAGTCTTCTACAAATTCTGATAGTTCCTTTCAGGCTTTCCTTGTTTTTTAATGGCTTTAACGCTTTTGAAGTCCTCTGGTCCCTTATTTTGTAAAATGTCCCTCAATATGGCAGTCCATCTGATGTTTTCTCATGATTAGAATGGGATTATGCATTCTTGGCCAGAACACATCAGAAATGGTGTGTTTCTCTTAGTGTGTCTTATCGAGTGCATCTAATAATATTGATATGTCTTACATATCAATGGTGACATTAACTTTAACCATTTGATTAAAGTGAATAATATTGATATGTCTTACATATCAATGGTGATGTTAACTCTGACCATTTGATTAGAGTGAATCTGCTGGATTACTTGATTAGAAACTATTTTTCTCTGTAAATTAATATCTTATAGGAAGATAATTTGATAATATACAAATCTTCCCCCCCCCCCGCACTTTCACTTTCTAATTATAGTATCCATCTTTGGATCTTTTCTGTAATATTTATTACTGTGGAATTTGCCAAATGGTGATTTTTCTGTTTGTCTTTTCTTCTATATTTAGTAATTGAATTTCTTCTGTAAAAGAGAGTTGTCCTTCCCCCCATTTGTTTATTAAAATTCAACTATATATTTTATCAATGCAGACTCACGGCTGTTTATCTTGTTCTGCAGGTTGAAGCCCAGTGCTATCATTTATTTTGTTCAAGTCATTTCAGCTTTGGCATTTAGAAGTTCTTCAGATTGATCCCTGTGTTTTTTGACATACCCTTGTCCATTTTTTGAGCACTGTCTTCCTTCATAGCATCTCAAGTTGTTCAAGATCTTGAGTGCCTTTAATCAAGCCATTTAAAATTTTTCTGGCATTTCTGGTTGTTTTCAGCAGCAGCATTGGTCTTCCACAGCCTTCTCCATCCTACTTAGAAGGGGAGGTGTTATAGTAAAGGATTTGTTTCAAATGTGCCATGCTCTGAAAAGGTATATATGGATTTCTTCAGGGTCAATTCTGCTTTCTTCCATCAAAGTGTCTTAGTTTGAATAAGAGATAGTCTAATTATCTAAAATGCATGTTTTTCAGTGCCTATTTCAGAGAAGCAGCAGTTTTCTCTGTAGTCTTAGTAGGTTAGAAGGTCAATCTTTACATCCTTGTTCTCTGGCTTATTATACTTCAGAGTCTTTTACATACTATGTAGCAGCTGAAATTGTACTCTCAGTGTATTGTATTATTAGGGCAAGATTCCATTTGTCAACAGGAAGTTTATTCTTGAATTGAAATATACTGACATTGTTCATTTAACATTCACTTCTTTTAATTCCAAAGGATTTGTTATTTCATGATTCCATTTTGAGAACAGATGATAACACAGCATGAATTGCTGCAGTAAGGATCTTGCTGATTCAAAATTAATTTGCCTTATACAATTTCAGTAGAGAGCTTTCAGTTTTATTAGTGAAATATTAAGTAGCATAAAAACAATATGAACTGCCCCAAAATTAGAAAATTGTAAAGCAAACACCAAAGAGAGAGGAGATTGCATGTTATTATTTGACTCAGGTTTCAGTGCCAACAAAGCCCTGAGAGTGATAGAGAGCAGGTCAGAGAGGTGTTGATTTAGCACAGAAACCAGATGGTTTCTGCTTGGGTGGCTTCAGCTCAGCTGAGCTGCTTGGTAGGAACCAGAGAAATGAATTCTTAGTGGCAAACCACCTGACCATGCCAAGGGTAGGCATTTGGCAGAGGAAACACAGGTTAGCACAGTGAGATGTGGGTGGAGGTAGGACGGGGGTAGGCAGTTTTCTACCATCCTTTCTTCTTTCTGTATATAACTGAATGACAGAAATTTTTGTTATCTCAGCACCTTTGATTTATGTACCAACAATAAATAACAAAGTAATTAAATTTGTTTTGTAGTGTAAAATGGTAAGTTATTTCACAGTAATTAATATTTATATTTATGATTATATCAGTAAAATTAAATTGTTCGGGACCTTTTCAGAAGGGTGTCCTCAGAAATCAAGCCTTCATGGCTCTCATAAAGCCTGTGGTTGTGTATCTTAATAAAGCTTCTCTTTCTGGTGTAGTTAGTCCTTCTCGGATAGCACTGGATTGCAGAACTATCGTTTTGGTACAAAGCGGTTTTTATTTGAAAAAATCCATACTCATTCTGTTAAGCAGACTCGGTCCCTCTGCTCCCCGACCTTTAGGAAGTGATGTACCTGGCACATGTGATCACTGTATTTTGATGACACCAGATCTGATGTAATATCTCATATGATATGATGCACATAGACTGGAATATTTGTTTTTGAATAAATTTGTAAGTGTAAATGTACCACTTTAATCACTTCATCAAAATTTTTATGATATTTGCTATAGTTTATTTAAAGAGAGAGGAGATCGCATGTTATTATTTGGCGCAGGTTTCAGTGCCAACAGAGCACTGTTTTTAGACTAATAATCAAAACAGTACTTTGGTAACTAATGTTGATATGTTGTACATTCTTAAAAATTACACATTTTGTAAAATGTTCTATCTTCAGACTTTCCATTCAATCAATTTAGCTTTGCATCCAGTTTATCTGAATTAGTACACCTACAATGTATCAATAAATGTACTGTTAAAATTATGAAATTAAGATTAAAATAAAAGCTAACTATATTTCATTTTACATGTGCAGCCAAAGATCTAAGAAAGAAGGGACACAGGAGGACCAGAAGTAAAGAAGTAGATAAACTGATCCGGAAACAACGAGCAAATGATAGGAAACAAGAAGAAAGAAGACGAGAGCAAAGGCATCAGGAAACAAGGGCTGAAAGAGAAAGAATGTCAGAAAAACGCAGAGAAAAAAACTCAAGGGATCCAAATTGGAAAGATCCCATAACAAAATACACATCCGACCGGGGTGTGCCTTCAGAACGAAATAGTTACAGTAGAGGTGTGAGTGAAGGAGGCCAAGCAATGCAAATAGATTTGGAAAATAAGCATGGTGATCCCAAAAAGAAGAGAGGAGAGAGAAGAAATTCTTTTTCTGAAAATGAGCACAGACACCGAAATAAAGACAGTGAAATATTCAGACGAAGAGAAAGATCAAAGTCAAGAGAAAAGAATCGAAAACATTCAGGTACTAGAAGCGATGAAGATAGGTACCAAAATGGCAATGGGAAAGGCGATACCGAAAGGCAATGGGAAAAATCTAGCAGATACTCTAAACAGTTCACAGAATCAAAGAAAACTCAGGACCTGCGAAGAGAAAAGTCTCCAGCAAAGCAAAAAAAATAATTCCACAGAATGACAGAAACTGAACATGCTTTATATTCAGTTGAAACAAATTATTTTTTACATCTACAAACTTTATATAAAGAATTCTTGTATAAAGTACTGGTTTGTGTTTGTACATTTCAAAAATGTTTTCATTTTAACGTGTTTTATAATTGATACATCTCAAGGCCTTCCTCATAAAATTATTTGAAGAGGAAAGTTGCACCACAGAGGGATGTGATTCTTGCTTATATTTTGTTAATAAAATGATCAAATGCTCATGGAATCAGTGATTTTTTTTTCTGATAATGTTTCCAGTTGTTTATAGAACTATTATAATGAGTTATTAGTGGCTTTTTATTTGTAACTGAGGACCAAAACAGATGAACCACTTCAGTTAAACGTTTTTGCTTTGTTAATGAGATGCACTGAATCTCTTCTAGAAGTCACCCTTTTTTTTTAAGTAGAGAAATTACTTCAAGTTTCATAATATGTCTTGAACAAAATAGGTATATGCAATTTTTTTCATAAGTGTTCTGGTAAAACTAGGTATATGTTATTCTTTAACCAGATACATAGCTATATTATAATTAGGACTTCTCTCATTGGTAACATTTTTTCTTTATGGACTGCTAAATTAATGTTTAATTGAAATTCTTTGTGATTAGTGCTTTTTCCTCAGCCTTGAAATTATCATTGTTGGTGAGTTAGTGTGTTTAATTTTTAATTTGTATTATTAGGTCATTGGAAAACATGGTCATGAGAAATGTGGACAGCCTAACTGAAATCAATTTTTATAAGAATTTTTAAGGTTTCCATCTTTGTAATTGTTACCAATTAATATATGCCATATTATTTACTACTTCTGAAATAAAATATTATCTCAGAAATATTATATTTGCTGACAGACATTTAACCCTACTTACATAATAGGCTACTTATATTTTGTTCACTTTAAAAGTGCATAAAATCCATTTTAGCTGGTGTCCAGGTTCAAGAATAATAGAGCCACTGTCTTAATGTTTGGCTTTCAGGCATATTCTGACTCAAAATGTTTTCTATTTTTATTGTTTAAAAACTTGAGTATAAGTAACAATAAAGTCCATGTATATAAAGAAATATTATCTTCTCCTCCTCCTCTCCCCCTGTTCTGTCCCCATAAATGTATTTATTGAATATAGCAGCTTGGAAAAATTCTTTTTAGCATTTTCTCCTACTTTGGTGGTGAGAAGGTGCTGAGTTGTTCATCTAAGAGATGGACGTAGTGACTTTCACAGAACTATGAAACTCAGCAAATTGGATTTAAGGAGAACATAGGCTGTGAACCCTAAAGGAAATAAAAGAGGCTATTTTTGTACCTGAATGCTGATCATCAGGGATGCTAAAGGAAAAAACAGTGGACTAGAAATTTTAGTTTATTTTCTTCACTTCAAGCTTAGCTCATAATTTCTTTCCTGAATGTAAAATGGGAAACCATTCTTTCTATTAAGTCCTTAAGATGTTAAAAAGTTATTAAAGTTGATTACCTTTTTAAATGTAACTAGTGTCATTGAGCTTTTAAAAGCACCCAGTCCTGTTCCAGGCCCTAGAGAGAAAATGGTGAACCAAACAAAGTCTCAACTCAACTCACGGAGCTTATGTTACCCTCGGAAGGGAGAGTGATGAAAGATGGTAACTATAATGTGTCTGGTGGTGGTAAGTGCTATGAAGCAAAGTCAAGCAGTGAGGGGAGAGAGTGCACGATTTTGAGGGTGGGGGTGATTTGACACAGGAAGGCCAGAGAAGATCTCTGATAAGGTGATGTTTGGCCAGGCCACTGAAGGAAGTGAGGGCTTGAGCCCTACGGGTCGCTGAGGCAGGAACCCAGGACTAGGGAGGCGGCACAGTCGCTTACAATACTACCTGGTGATTTTTGTTAACTTTGCCTGTTGTTTCTTTCCTAAATTGTCTGCCTTATGATTTCATGCTTTAACATGCTAAGCACTTTTTTCCAATCCAGTTCTCACATTTTTCAGTGTAGTTAAATGTCCTTTCAGAACTTAAAATGCTTTCATCCTGTTCCGTGTTTATTGTACTGACTGTTTCTCCAGTCAAGCAAACTTGAATGCCCTCTGGTACTTTGAGAGAAATCAGAGCGCCTGGTGTGAGCTCTACGAAACTTCTCTTCCCTTAACATGGACGTCTTCATGTCCACGCTTCCAGGCCCTAACTGCAGCACTTCCAGATGATTTTCCTGGCTCCTTACTCTGATCTCTTGTGCCCCTTCACCTTGGATATGTTCTACAACTCCAGTTTATACCCACCACCTTTCTTTTTAAATGTCCTTAAAAGCCTTTGAATATGTTGTATATCTACCATTAGTACATACATTTCTTGAAGTTAGTCCAGTCTATGTATTTTGTTTTCTGGAGATAAAAGAGGACCAATCTTACTAACACCACCATCCCCCGACTATCCAAAGGCCATGCTTTTTATCCAAAGGCAAACTGCTGAGTTTGCCTTAGGCCAGTTTTGCACAAGTAGAAAAAGAAGATATTCAGCTACCCAAAGTCACATAGGAGTGTGTATGTCTAGCATACACTGCAGAGAAGAGCACAGGTCTTTCTGACTGAAGGGCAGGTGCTTGCTTTTAGAAAAGGCTGAAGTTTGTACAGAGCAATTTATTACCATTTCATTTGAATACTACTGTTTGGCTAATTGCACATTTAAATCTGACTGGGTTTTTATCTCACCTGTAATACTTGCTGACTGTTGACTTTCCAGCAAGTCCTTTAACCCCTGTGTCTGTTGTCTTATTTGTAAAATTGTATAATAATAGTACCTCCCTCAAATAGTGAATGATCTCTATAGCATGCTTAGAACAAAGCCTGCAACTGAGCGCTCAGTGTTAACTTCTTTTATTATTGTCACTAAAGTTCACATAGTACCGCTAGACCAAGAATTGCAAACTCAAATACCTACAGGGGCCAGAGGAGACAAATCTAATGTGGGTAGTAATTGGAGTCCTTTAAAGGCAGCAACAGTTGCTCAGCTCCATCCAATTGTGCCTGTAGAAAAGAAGGCCGAAGGCTGGCAAGTCTGCCTGGTTTTCAAGAGAATTAAAGAATCACAAATTTTATGTAGCTTCTGATTTTTCAATTTTAATGACTTTCTAAAGTTTAAAATGACACCAAATTATTAAAAATTCAAACAAATTCATCTCTACAAGTAAATTAGCTTTTGAAAGCTAGTTTGTGACTGCACTCTAGAGCCTCAAAAACCATCACGTAACTTGGAAGTGACTCTATATGTCAGACAAAGATCATTGTTTTAATTTCTGCTCTTCATGTAGTGAGAGGATAAGGCTCCTGATCTCTCCTGAGAAACTTCATTTACTTGGCCATAACCTCAGCAATCCCCTCTAGCTAACTGCTCCACCACCTGGTCAAGTTTTAATTGTGCACTTCATTCACCTACTCATAATATCATGTATCCAAAATACAACATTTCCTTCAAATCTGCATATTAGTTCTAACTTAACTGCAGTTGATTCCACCAATCTCCCATCACTTTGGAGTTTTCAAAGCTGTTCCCCTATCTCTAAACCACCAAATTCTGTCAATAGTGCTTTTGGAAATCTTAGATATATGTTCCTGTCTTCCCACCCAAATTGCCACCACCATAGTTCTGGCCCTTTTTATTTTGTGGCTGGATTTCAACAATAATTTATTGATCATCTCTATGTCAGGTACTGTTTGAGGATATAGCAAAGAGCAAACAAACAGGAATCTGTTTTCAACTGAGCCTAATTTCCTGCGGAAGAAAACAGAGTTTAAAAAATGAAAACTTAACCCCTGAAAAGTGTTAGCTGTTCAGAAAAGCCCAAAGAATAGCACAGTGACCACCTGTATACCATCTACCTGGATTCAGATTAATCTAAGGCACTATTTTCATCTTGTCACTCTCTTAAGCATTGAAGTCCTCTAGCCTACAGGATAAATGTAAATTCCCAGGCTGTTACTTTAGTTTCTTTAAAGTTCAAGTTCAACCTGTGTTTCTTAATGTTTGTTCTAGGAGCTGCCATCCTTTGAGCACTACTATGTGACAGGCGTGTTAGAGTACCTAATTTTTACAGTGACAACTGAAAGGTAAGACATAACCCCATTTTCCAGCTCGCATGCTGGTGTCTACCCAGCTAAGATTTGGCAAAGCCAGGGCTCCATCCCCTACCATGTTATCCCACATAACAGGTGAAAAGCATTTTTTTCTTAAGGTTGCCCAGCCACACAAACTCTGCTGCAGCTGGGCTGCTTATTTCCTGTCCTGAAAAGACACTGCTTTTTCTCATCTCTACATTTCTGCCTCCTGCCTACCCTCCATCCAAAACATCCTTTTCCGTTTGCCTATCCAAATCTTTCAAGATCCAACACACATCCACCTTGCTACTAACATGAAGGTTGCTCTGATGTAGAACTCAGCGGTGGCTTTTTCCCCTGTACCAGTTGATGCCATTCAAGGCACACATAGTGAAGACGTTGTAATTAGCACTGCCTTTCTATCTGCACCTTGCAGGCTTTCTTAACCTCTGCACTATTGACATTTTGGGTCAGTTAATACTTTGTTGTGGGGGGCGTTCTACATAATGTAGAATGCTTGACAGCATCCCTACCCTTACCTACCAGATACCAGTAGCATCAGTCTCTCAATCCTGAAAATCTAAATGTCTCCAAATACTGCTAAATACACCCTAGGAGGCAAAGTCATCCCAGCTGACTACCGTAGTAGACTACCTTGTGTACTGCCGTAGACCTGCCACTTAGGAAATACTCCAGTGGACCACGGTGACAGTGCTTGTTCCGGGAGCATCACTGTGTCCACGCATATTAAACTGTGTCTATTTATACTGCCCTCTTATTTTCATGAGGTTTGTTTTAAATGAGGAACTCATTATTTAATAGTGTGGCGTACAGCAATATTCCAACTTGTTTTTTTGGCAAAATACTCTGATATCTCATTCTAGGGAGAACATTCTGGGTGATATTTTAAGAGGTCGGTTTTCCGCAAATAGAAGCATGATTAACCTGTTGATATAATTGTCTCATAGGTTCTGGTTTCTCACTGTAGCTGTTACTATAACCAGCACATTTTAGGAATGAAAAACAATCATCTGTAACTATTGTATTATTTTTAATTCTATATTAGAGAATTAGATTACTCAAGACCCAGAATACCTTTTGATCAAGTAATTCAGTGACAGTCAAATGTTTGTTAAAGTGAGTTACCTAGTCACTTAAACAGAGTGAATCTCCTGCAACTTAGCTTCCCTCCGGGAAAAAAAAATCCTGGAACAAGTATCTGGTAGGAATTCAAGAATCTGTATGAGTCCCATAAGTATATATATATACTTTAAATAGCTCCCTGTTTTGCTTAACCAGAGATCTTCCCTTCCCTAACACTATTTTTATGATCAATACATCTGAAGCCCCTGGGAGGACCGTACTGAATATTTGCTGTTTTCATCTGTGGAATAATCCTGATAATTCTGGTGAACTTGCCAACAAAAGAACTCCCTGGTCATACACAATTCCTGATCCCCTGGACAAAGTCATTGAATCAGGAGTGAGTGTATGACCTGTGCTAGGTCACTAAGAGTCCTTCCCCAACAGTGTTTGAATTTGGACCATGAAACACCGGGCCATGTCTAAGGGCACATAGAGCAGGAGGGTGTTTACTGAAACTGGAGCATCCACAGCCCATGGAAAAAGCTAGTCTGCAGTAGGCAGGATCAGTACAGCTCAAAAGTCAGCAGCACCCAGATGGAAGGGGAAAGTCCTAACAACTTTGTTTGAGTCCCTAAATAAATTGACTCATAGCTGGAGTTAGACTTCCCAGTTACATGAGCCAGTGAATTCCCTTTCCTACTGAAGCTGCTTTGATTTGGATTTCTACCACTTGCACTAAAAGCATCCATATTAATGCAGAGTTATTCCTGTTGATGGACAGGTTGGAATCATTTGGGTGATAAGGACAGTGGTTCTCACCTCACTTTCACTTAAGTACTTTTGCTTGAAGCCCTTCCTTTTGAGTAGGTGGAAATAAATATATACCCAATAAATATGGCCTGTGAAAAATATACAGCAAAGGACCTTTGGGTGGCTCTTAATGCTTTACAGAAACATCTAAATGAATGACTTAAATCAGGTGAGATTTATTACTCATGATCTATTTTTGTAAACAACAGAGCCTTACTTTTCCTACAGCACTCTTCTTGGGCTTTGTATTGCACAGATGCAACGATTCAATTCACAACGAAAAACTGGTTTCATATTACCAGTGAAAAGGACTAACTGCAGCTATTTTGGGAGCTTTAATACCTTCTTTAAGCCACAAAGATACTTAAGCACATTGCCTTAACAACTAATGTATCCTACTGATCGTTTTACAATATGAAATACTGAACAGTAAGAACACTGCAAACGTTTGCAATCTTCTTACACCATATAAAGGCAGTCTGGAAATCCCATTATACATAAATGCATGCACACTGTTCTTCGAAATACAGAAAAAAATATGAAAAGTAAATATTGCCACTATTCCTCAAGTTTTGAGAACAATTTTGCTCATGTCCTTAATACTATTTTTTTGTCTAAAGAAGGACAAAAATGAAACTCTTATGGGGATAGTTATCCTAAGAGGGAAAAGAGAAGGGAAATTGTGATTGTGATTGATGAAAGAGCCTGCACTTGCCTAGGCTGGAGGCAAGTGTGGGAGAAGTGACTGGAGGGGCGGGGGGCACTGTGGAGGAGCAGGCAGTTACTGATGAGAGTCGTCCACTACTGTAGACACTTCTTGGAGATCAAAAATTCAGTTTTACATTCTCTGCATCTCCAGGTTCAAATCCAAAATCTCTTACAGGTCCTCAGTAAGTATTTGATGAATCAACGGGGAAAACAAAAATGATTTTGGCTTATTGCTAGACAGAATAATTTGATACACTTTGGGATTCTTATACTTGGAGTTTTGTGAAATTTCAAATGCAGGATCAACTACTGTTAATCCAATTGGAGTCCAAATGTAAGTATTTTATAGTTGAGCAAAAGAAAGTAGAAGGCAAGAATGCATTAGCTTAAAACCTAATGGACAGCAAAATGAAGGTGAAATGTATGCATAATAGTTTGTTAAAGGGAAGAAAATGCGTAGAAGTGGTAGGAATTTAAATGAGTTAAATCAGTTCAGAAAATTGGGAGTATTGGCTGACGCTGAACACGTGTTCCCTATAAGCCAGTAATTCCACTCCTAGGTGTTCAACAGAGCATTGAACACTGCTTGTTGAATATGGGGAGGTTGGTAAAAGGGTTCAAACTTTAAGTTATAAGATGAATGAGGTTTGAGGATCTAATGTATAAAATGGTGACTATAGTTGATAACACTGTTGTATAATTGAAATTTGCAAAGAGTGAAATTGAAATGTTCTCACCAAAAAAAAAAAAGGTGACTGTTAGGTAATAGATGTGTTAATTAACTCGATGGGAATCCTTTCATAATGTATACATATACATTATGTATCATCACTCTGTACACTTTGAATATCTCACAATTTTATTTGTCAACTATACTTCACCAAAAACAAAAGAACATTTGTAAGTTTATTCATGCAATGGAAATAATACACAGGAATGAAAATGATAAAACCACAGCCATGTTCCAACAACCTAGATGAATCTAAAGAGCATAAAAATTGAACAAAAGAAGTCAGACTAAAGGAACACACAATATATGATTCTAACTATATGAGGTAGGAAAAGGCCAAACTGTCCTAGTCAGAATAGTTCCCTTTGAGAAGGAGAGTAAGGTGATGTTGGGAAAGGGGACACATGGGATGACTGGTGTACTAGAATTGTTCTATTTCCATATATAATGTGTTGGTTACACAGGTGTTTTCATTTTGTGCCAATGCATTACTTATAAATGCTTAGGATATGTATAGTTTCTGTTCACTATCAAAAGCAAGTTAAAAATAATGCATAAAATCTCCTACATTAAACTGTGTTTTTTACCTTCTTTCCAAATCCATACAGCTGTAATTATTGCCTCATGTTAACTATAAACAAACATGTGTGATGTGGAAGATTGCATCATGCCTCAATTCTCTGATCTCTCTCTCCATGTACCTTTTCATTAAGAGGTATACTTCTATTACTCTACCATTGGGACCAAAAGAGATACCCAACACTAAATCTGAGTTTTTATGTGAACCCTAGTTAGAATTTCAGCCCTTTTATGAACACAATGTATTTTTACACCTTTGCAAAAGATTTAAATCTCTGCATATGACTTGCTTTGGCCGGTGCACCCTTAGCAAACATGATGGTCGGGAAGGCTTGAATAGTCTTGTGTAGTGGGGATTTATGGCCTCTCCTGCTATTAGAAATCCATACTTCCCTAAGCACAAGAGCCCGGGCTAGCTTGTTAGATGAAGAGAGGCTGTGTCTATCCCCCTAGCTGACACTGAGCCAACTGCCATGCATATTAGTGAAGCCCCCTTAGACCAACCAGCCTGGCAAGCACCAAACATGAGTGAGCCCTAACCTGGCTGGCACAGATCAGAAGAACCATCCAGCCAACCCTTAGAACTTGGAAGAACTAATAAATCCTTTTTAAAGTCATTGGTTTTGCTACAGTCTGCTACATAGCAAATGCTAACTGATACAATGATGATCCCTGGACTCTTTGCACAGCGACTAGTGTAATACCTTTCATATTGTATTAAATAATTCACAAGTGTTCTTAATGATCGAAATTTCCTCTTATTCTTCTAGTCTTTTCCCCTAGGTAGTCAATTTTACAACATAAACCCCCAATATTTAGCTTCACAAATGTTAAAATATTCTAAATGCCTGTTGCATTGTTTTTATTGTTGGTTTCTTTGTTTTGTTTCACTATGCCAGCCTTTTAGAAAGCTACAGAGTGACCTTCAGATATGTTAGTGTTCTCCCGCAAACCATGCTGATCCCTGTTTCCTGTGTGTTTAGAATGTAACAGAACTGTTCTTCAGCAGCAGCTGCACTACTTTTTAAAGATTGCCTATCAGAGAAATATTGAACAAATTTACTATGGAGGGCTGTGAGATCTACTTTCCTGCAAGCCTTTGAAGGAAGGACTTCTCTCCTTTTCAGACATACCTAAAGGTAATCTTTTGATCCCTTCCAGTACTATGATTTCAGCTTATGCCCAATGCAACATAAAGAAGCAAGCCCTGGAAGAGGCATGCAGTGTAGTAGGACAGACAACAATTCTTCTAATGTTCTTACCTCTAAGAGACTTGTAGTTTATGAGTTTTTAGGAGAATCCCATATAATCAATTACTTCTGTTGACTGTACAGGTATAGGCCATCCCCCTGCCTCTTGGCCACTATCCGTCCAATGTGTTTTACTAATCAGAGGTGCAGGAGGAGGGAGTCTGGTGAATGATTAACACAACTATGTGGCTACTACAGGAAAACCTGCACAAGCATAAAATGTACTGACAGAGGCTCAATAGCATCATCTTTAAACAACTCTTAGGAGTATCACATAGAATGTTATCTCTATTCTTGTTTCTACTTGTCCCAAGTAATTTAAATTTGGGAAGAATAAAAGCAAGTTTATGTGATGGGTATTTTCAAATATGAATTGATATGTTTCTATATTTGACTTCCCTGTCATCATTTCTATTACTCAGTGCACACTTTTCAGCATTTAAGTCATTAGACACATGATCTATTGCCCTCAGTGGGAGTTGCTACCATAAAACCAGAGAACAAAGATGTCAGATCTTGGATTTTGAATTTCAAAAAGTAAGGCAGAGATACTTGGAAAAATATGTGATGAGGAGAACTTTTGCTACCATCTAAGATAAAGAGTCTCTGAACTTGAAGGGAAAATGGGACACTCCATATAAATTTGAAATCCTCAGAGTTAAGGACTCCTGTACCCTGCTGGCTTTTGGGGTTTCCTTGGAAGGTGACAAGCCCCAAAGTATTCTTTATGTCACCATAGCCCTGAAGAGTACATTAGAAATGTCTGAATACAATGAATAGACAGATCTTAGGAAGCTTTATAGATTCCTTACAAGACTCAACCAGGAGAGGGTTGGAAAGAAACCTCCTAGTAGATGCTAGACAAGAACTCAGACATCAAAGGATTTACCAGTGTAGAAGAACGGGGTGAAAACTGAAATGTTCCAAGATGGACCCATGACACAAAAGAACAATAACTCAATCTAGGGAACAAAAAGGAGCAAGAAAACCATGACTTCACTGGATTTACCCCAAAATGACTAGATTAATTTTCTACCACTGTGGCTTTGTAAGGAAGGGGCTTCTCCCCCGCCACCCAAAGCAATTTCCTTAGGAATCTGGTGAGACCAAAGGAAGACAAGGGAAAGGGTAGGTTGAGCATTAAGTGTTTGTTTCTCATAGCTCAGTTTCTCTCCCCCATGGCGCTCAGTTCTGTCTCTCCCACCCCCCCACCCCCAAGTCCTCCCTCTCCAGTCAAGTGCACTCCCCTTCTCCCAGCCCCTTCCAGGGGGAACTCCATGGGCCAGTCCCTGCTGACTAGCAGGTACCTGATCGATTATGTACCAGGAATGGAGGGGAGGAGAGAATGGCTGCTACTTTTCACCCCTTACCCCTGAACAGCAATCTGTGGGAGATTAGCAGCTCTGCTCTGGTAAACATCACATTGATGTGCAAACAGGCCTTATATGCATATCAATATCAAGGCAAGGCAGGGATTCTGGTTGAAAACGTCCATTTACCCAAACATCCACTGAACAGAATAGAGTACAAAACAGTCACTGGATGAAAATATAGTTGCATATCTTGTGATCTAGAATGGAGATGTTGTAGATATAACAGAAGGCCAGCTCATAAAAAGCGTTTTCAACTATGCTGTGGGAAGCCCCTGAAGGGTTCCAAAGCTAGTTATAGAATAAGCTTTATGTTTTAGGAATTATTTCTCAGCAGTATACAGAGTCTGTTGGAGAACAAACAATGTTATAAGACGGGATCTCCATGACAGAGTAAGAGGATGGAGATGCATTGGAAGGGAGAGGACGAATCACAGTTGAGAGACTTGCTTAGTGTAAGGTTCACTTACATTAGACATAATCTCTATGATAGTATATGAAGCTTCTATTGTATTGAAAGTAACATCATCAAGAATGAGGACCCCCAGGGTCAAATCCAAGTTAATATAGTCCTCTTAGAGGAAGGAGAAGTAACAAACCTATCTGAAGAGTTTATAGGATTTAAGAGAGAGAGTCTTATGTGATATAAACACTTACCTGGCCCTTTTGCATCCACTTAGAATATGGGATGTAGAAAGTAACAAGAAAACATTGTTCCTACCCTAACAACAAGAAAAATCTGGGAACATGCAAATTAATAGCTTTGTTTGGTTTCTTTGGAGCACAGATGAGAATTGAGGATGCAAAAAACCTGATAAACTACAATTCAGAAAGTGAGAGAAGAAATCCTAGATGCTCCATTTTGGGTGGATCAGTAGGAAGAGGAGGAAGCTGCCACAAAAGCAGTAAGAAGAAAATAGCCGAGCTTTTAACACATTTTTAAACACTGCTTTGATGATTCAGAAACCCTAAGATCCCCATTCTCAAAGACAAATTACACTCACCCATCGCATCTCTACAGGCCTTCATGGAGTCATCACTAGATAGACTGGGCAAAGGGTAAGAAAGGGCAGAAATTTCACTCCACCTCCACCCCCAGAAGCACAGGTGCTGACGCATGAAGGCAGGACAGGACAACTAAGAGACATTCTCAAACACTATGACCCTTACACCAGGAATGGGGTGGCTTTCTACAGCTGGAGGAGAGGCAGCGAAGTGGAAAGAGACTGCTCCCCTAAAGCTCAGGTGTGCTGGGGCTGCTGAATCTTGAAGGGAGAGCAGGAGAACTGCAAGAACGTTTCCAAGCATTTCAGGCCTCACAGGTCTAAAGCAGCATCCCCCTGGAGCTGAGGGGGGACTTGGAGGGCTAACAGCTAACCTCGAAAAACAGGTGAATCAAGTGTGCTGAAGGCTAAAGGCAGGGAAGGAAACCTTAAACCCTCCAAATACTCAAATTTCAAGCTATGCTAAGCAGAAAATTCTAATCCCATCCTCAAGTCCTTTGAGTTTGTGGTGAAGTGAATCAATCCAAAGCACGAAAAAGCAATATTCATCTCAATTACAGATAGCTTGCTTGACTCAGCCCCTGGCACCAGCAACCTAAAAAAGGCTACCCCTTCATTGGCCAAAAATCTTATTTACTTAAGTCTCTGTGTTATTTATTTTTTCTTTTTATTATGGTATCATTGATATATGATCTTATGCTCAGGCTTCACATGAGCAACACTGTGGTTACTACATTCCCCCTATTGAGTCCCCACCACATACCACATAACAGTCACTATAGAATCACTACTTGTCTCCTCTGTGCTATACTGTCTTCCCTGTGCCCCCTCATGTCATGTGTGCTGATTATAATACCCCTCAGTCCCCTTGTCCCTCCCTCCCCACTCACATGCTCCACCCCCTTTCCCTTTGGTAACTGTTAGTCCGTTCTTGGGTTCTGTGAGTCTGCTGCTGTTTTGTTCCTTCAGTTTTTTTCTTTGTTCTTATACTCCACGTATGAGTGACATCATTTGATACTTGTCTTTTTCGGCTTGGCTTATTTCACTGAGCATAATACCCTCTAGCTCCATCCATGTTGTTGCAAATGGTAGGATTTGTTTTCTTCTTATGGCTGAATAATATTCCATTGTGTATATGTACCACCTCTTCTTTATCCATTCATCTTCTGATGGACACTTAGGTTGCTTCCATATCTTGGCTATTGTAAATAGTGCTGCGATAAACATAGGGGTGCATCTGTCCTTTTGAGTCTGTGATCTTGTTTTCTTCGGGTAAATTCCTAACAGTGGAATTCCTGGGTCAAATAGTATTTCTATTTTTAGTTTTTTGAGGAACTTCCATATTGCTTTCCACAATGGTTGAACTAATTTACATTCCCACCAACAGTGTAAGAGGGATCCCCTTTCTCTGCATCCTCACCAGCATTTGTTATTGCTAGTCTTTTGGATGTTGACCATCCTAACTGGTGTAAGGTGATATCTCATTGTGGTTTTAATTTGCATTCCCCTGATAATTAGCCATGTGGAGCATCTTTTCATGCATGTATTAGCCATCTGAATTTCTTCTTTGGAGAATTGTCTGTTCATATCCTCCACCCATTTTTGAATGAGATTATTTTCTTTTTCAGTGTTGAGATGTGTGAGTTCTTCATGTATTTTAGATGTTAACCCTTTGTCAGATATGACATTTACAAATATATTCTCCCATACTGTAGGGTGCCTTTTTGTTCTATTGATGGTGTCCTTTGCTGTACAGCTTTTTAGTTCGATGTAGTCCCATTTGTTCATTTTTAATTTAGTTTCCCTTGCCCAAGGAGATGCGTTCAGCTTTTCACTGTTAAGTATGATGTTGACTGTGAGTTTCTCTAATATAGCCTTTATTATGTTGAAGTACTTGCCCTCTATACCCATTTTGTTGAGAGTATTTATCATGAATATATGTTCAATTTTGTCGAATGCTTTTTCAGCATCTATGGTGATGATCATGTCATTTTTTGTACTTCTTTTTGTTGATGTAATGGATGATGTTGATGGATTTTCAAATATTGTACCATCCTTGCGTCCCTGGATTAGATCCCACTTGATCATGATGGATGATGTTTTTAATGTATTTTTAAATTCAGTTTGCTAACATTTTACTGAATATTTTTGCATCTATTTCATCAGGAATATTGGTCTGTAATTTTCTTTTTTTTGTGGTGTCTTTGCCTGGTTTTGGTGTTAGAGTGATGTTGTCCTCATTGAATGAGTTTGGGAGTATTCCCTCCTCTTCTACTTTTCGGAAAACTTAAAGGAGGATGGGTATTAGGTCTTCTCTAAATGTCTGATACAATTCAGGGGTGTAGTCATCTGGTCCGGGGGTTTGGTTCTTGGGTAGTTTTTTGATTACAGATTCTATTTCTTTGCTGGTAATTGGTCTGTTCAGATTTTCTGTTTCTTCCTGAGTCAAGCTTGGAAGGTTGTATTTTTCTAGAAAGTTGTCTATTTCTTCTAGATTATCTAATTTGTAAGCATACAATTTTTCATAGTATTCTCTAATAATTCTTTGTATCTCGGTGGTGTCCATAGTGATTTTTCCTCTCATTTATGATTCTGTTTATGTGTATACACTCTCTTTTTTTCTTGATAAGTCTGGCTAGGGTTTTAGCTATTTCTTGTTTATTTTCTCAAAGCACCAGCTGGTTTCATTAATTCTTTCTATTGTTTTATTCTTCTTAATTTTAATTATTTCTTCTCTGATCTTTATTATGTCCCTTCTTCTACTGACTTTGGGCCTCATTTGCTCTTCTTTTTCCAGTTTCATTAATTATGAATTTAGACTGTTCATTTGGGATTGTTCTTCCTGTTTTAAATAGGCCTGGATTGCTATATACTTTCCTTTTAGAACTGCTGTTGCTGCATCCCACAGAAGTTGGGATGTTGAGGTGTTGTTGTCATTTGTCTCCATATATTGCTTGATCTCTGTTTTAATTTGGTCATTGATCCATTTATTATTTAGGAGCATGTTGTTAAGCCTCCATGTATTGTGGGCCTTTTTGTTTTCTTTTTACAATTTATTTCTAGTTTCATACCTTTGTGATCTGAGAAGTTGGTTGGTACAACTTCAATCTTTTGTATTTACTGGGGCTCTTTTTGTGGTCTAGTATGTAATCTACTCTGGAAAATGTTTCATCTGCACTTCAGAAGAATGTGTATCCTGTTGCTTTTGGGTAGAGTGTTCTGTAGATGTCTGTTAGGTCCATCTGTTCTAATGCATTTTTCAGTGCCTCTGTCTCCTTACTTATTTTCTCTCTGGTTGATCTGTCCTTTGGAGTGAGTGGTGTGTTGAAGTCTCCTAAAATAAATGCATTGCATTCTATTTCCCCCTTTAATTCTGTTAGTATTTGTTGCCCATATTTGGGTGCTCCTATGTTGGGTGCACAGATATTTATAATGGTTATATCCTCTTGTTGGACTGACCCCTTTATCATTATGTAATGTTCTTCTTTGTCTGTTGTTACTTTCTTTGTTTTGAAGTCTATTTTGTCTGATGCAAGTATTGCAACTCCTGCCTTTTTCTCCCTATTGTTTGCATGAAATATCTTTTTCCATCCCTTCACTTTTAATCTGTGTATGTCTTTGGTTTGAAGTGAGTGTCTTTTAGGCAGCATATAGATGGGTCTTGCTTTTTTATCCATTCTGTAACTCTATGTCTTTTGATTGGTGCATTCAGACCATTTACATTTAGGATGACTATCAGTAGTTATGTACTTACTGCCATTGCAGACTTTGGATTCGTGGTTACCAAAGGTTCAAGGCCCGCTTATTTACTATCTAACAGTCTAACTTAACTTGATTATTATGCTATTATAAACACAATCTGGAGATTCTTTTTTTTTCTCCCTTCTTTTTCTTCCTCCTCCACTCTTCATATGTTAGGTGTCATATTCTCTACTCTGTGTATCCCTTGACTGGCTTTGTAGTTAGCTGATTTAATTTTGTATTTGGTTAGTAAATAATTTATCTCCTTCCTTTACTGTGGTTTTATTTTCTCTGGTGACAGCTATTTAGCCTTAGGAGCACTTCCATGTAGAGCAGTCCCTTTAACATACACTGTAGAGATGGTTGTGGGAGGTAAATTCCCTCAACTTTTGCTTATCTGAAAATTGTTTAATCCCTGCTTCAAATTTAAATGATAATCTTGCTGAGTAGAGTATTCTTGGTTCGAGGCCCTTCTGTTTCACTGCATTAAATACATCATGCCACTCCCTTCTGGCCTGTAAGTTTTCTGCTGAGAAGTCTGATGATAGCCTGAAGGGTTTTCCTTTGTGTTGATCTTTTTTCTCTCTCTGGCTGCTTTTAATACTCTGTCCTTTTCCTTGATCTTTGCCATTTAAATTATTATATGTCTTGATGATGTCTTCCTTGGGTCCCTTGTTTTGGGAGATCTGTGCACTTCCATGGCCTGAGAGACTATCTCCTTCCCCAGATTGGGGAAGTTTTCAGCAATTATTTCTTCAAAGACACTTTCTATCCCTTTTTCTCTCTCTTCTTTTTCTGCTACCCCTATAATGTTAATATTGTTCCGTTTGGATTGGTCACACATTTCTCTTAATATTCTTTCATTCTTAGAGATCCTTTTTTCTCTGCCTCACCTTCTTTGTATTCCTGCTCTCTAATTTCTATTCCACTTCCTGTCTCCTCTACCTCATCTAATCTGCTTTTTAATCCCTCCACTATGTGTTTCATTTCAGCTACTGTATTTTTCAAAGTGTCTGTCTCCCTCCTGAATTCATCCCTTAGCTCTTGAATATTTTTCTGTAGCTCCATTAGCATGTTTATAACTTTTATTTTGAATTGTTTTTCAGGCAGATTGGTTATTTCAATTTCACTGAGTCCTCTTTCTAGTGTTTGAGGGATTTTGGATTGATCAAGTTTCCTCTGCCTTTTCATAATTCTATAAGCTAATGAGAAATACTATGTTTGTGTAGGTGGTACCCTCTAGTGCCCTGAAGCTCTCCTCTTCGGAGCTGCCCAGCACCTGCAGTAATGGTAGTGGTCACAGGCAAGTGGTGCCCAGTGCCTACAGTAAAGAGTGAGCCCTTTCCTGCTTCCCAGCCATAGAGGCAGCCTCTGCTATCAGGGCCTTTGGTCACGGGCATGGACCAGCCTCTGCATTAAGCCCCTAAGCTGCCGTAGGCGGGGCTGCTCTCCTGCTGGCCTGGAGTGATTGCAGGGGCTGCAGGTTTGTGCACAGGTGCCAGAGGGGAAGAAGGAGTGGCAGGCTGCTTTTTGCAGTGCGAGACCTTGGGGCTGCATTGCCAGCCAGGGGGATGGAGCGCCTGAAGTTCCTCAATGTTCCCATCATGCTGGGCTGTGTTTGGGACAATTTTGTCCACCTGTTCCTTCTCCTGAGCAGCAAACTCTGTGTAATCCTTGTGCCTTTAGCAGCCCTTTATCTGTTGGGAAGTCTTTCAAAGTGCCCACCTTTCTTTTGTCCCAGAGCAGCTGGTTGTGAGAACCTTTTCTCAACAAGCGGCTGGAATCTGTCTCTGACTTTGCTTTTCAACCCCTCTGATCTCCTGAGCACCGTGTGATGTGGGTTTGTGCTCCTGGAGTAAATTTCAGGAGCTGGGTATTTAGCAGTCCTGGGCTTCTACTCCCTCCCCGATCTGTTTCTCTTACTCCTGCTGGTGAGCTGGGGGTGACAGGAGTGCTTGGGTCCCGCCAAGTTGCGGCTTTGTTACTTTACCCTTTTCCATGATGTAGATTTTCCGTTCTCTTTTCCCAGATGTAGACTGGCTGGTGCAATATTATTTCTGGTCACTCTTTTAGGAATAGTTGTATTTGCTATATTTTTATATGTTATGTGGTTTGGGGAGGAGATTTCTGCCTCACTTGTCTTGCCACCTTTTTTCCTCTCCCTCTGGGTTATTTTTTATGTAATGTTAGACTTCAATAAAAATGTATGAAATATACAAAGAAACAAATGTGATTCATCATCAAGGAAGGAAATAGTCAATGGAAACAGACACAAAGACAGTGCAAATGTTGGATATGTCAAACAAATTTAAAGTAACTATGATAAAGGTGTTAAAAGAACTCATGAAAGAACTGAGCAATACTTGTGAAAAAAGGAAGATTATCAGAAAATGTATGAAAACTATAAAAAAAGAGCTAAATGGAAACCTATAAATGAGAATTATGATGAAAAAGTGTTTAATAGGCTTATAAGTTCAGAGAACATACCATAGGAATGAAGTAATGAACTTGAAGATAGGTCAATAGAAATTATCTAAACTGAAAAACAAAAAGAAAAATTGAGAAACTAAAAAGTGGAATTTATATATCCAAGATAAATGGGACAACATAAAGTGGTCAATAACACAGGTAGTTGGAGTTACAGGAAAAAAGAAGAGAGGAAATGGGCCAAAAAATCCCAAATTAATTAAAATCATCAATTCACATATTTGAGAAACTCTACAAAGCCAAACAGGATAAATATAAAGTAAACCATGCGTAGGTGCATCATAATCAAACTGCTAAAAGAATAAAAGCAGCCAGAGAATAGAAAACACACCATACAGTGAATAACAATGAGAACGTTGACTAAGTCCTTATTAGAACAAATGGAGGGTAGGAGACTATAGAACACTATCTTTTAAGTTCTGAAAGACAAAACTACAATCTAATATTCTATAACCAGCAAAAACTATCTTCAAAAATGAAAACATAGTAAAGACAATTATCCATGGAGAAAAGCTGGAAAAATAATCATCTTTAATGGATCTGCAATAAAGGCATGCTAAGAGAATTTAAGACTGAAAGAAATATATGCCAGATAGAAAAGTTACCAGATAAAAATTATCTGTTGATCAATCAATAGGTAGTCATAGTTATATTCAAATTTCATTTTAAAAAGTACTGTGCTTAAGTAAAATGTAATATATTGTAGGTTTTATAGCATATATAAAGTTAAATATATAAGAACAGTAGCACAAAGGAAGGAGAGGGAGAGAAGTACACTGTTGTAAGGTGCTTACACTGTTGACGAAGTAATAAGATATTTTCGGAAGACATACTGTGAAAGTTAAAGGTGCACACGGTAATCTCAAGCACAACCACTAAAAACTCAGAGACACAACTCTAAAAAACCAACAGAGAAGCCAAAATATGGTATTAAAAAAGAAATATTTGGTTCACTCGAAGGATGATAAGAAGGGAGAAAATATATAAAGAACAGATGGGACAAATGAAAAAACAAACATGATAGATAGAATTAAACACAATTGAATTAAATGTAAGTAAACCTTCCAACTAAAGTTAAAGAAAGCCAGTCTGGATAAAAAGCCAGACTCAACTATATGCTTTTTACCAGTAACACTTTTTAAACATAAAGACACATAAAGGTAGGTTGCAAGTAAAAGGATAGGAATAGACATGTCATACAAATATTAAACATAAGGAAGCTGGTATGACAATATGAATATCAGACTCTTCAAAACAAAGTGTATTCCTGGATGAAAGGGTGACATTTCATAGTAAAAAAGAAAACACTATGTATGTACCTAATGACAAATTTCCTAAATGCTTGAGATAAGTAGTTTGAAATAAACAAATCTAGTTGGAGATTTTAACAACTCAGTAAATGACAGAGCAAGTAGAAAAAAAATTAGTAAATATATACATATCTTATATAAGCTTATAATATAACCAAATATAATTTGAAAATACAGGAAGGTTATATTGTAAGCTTGTATTTTAATTTATTTTTTATATTTTTGAATACTTATTTTTATACTATAGCTTATATTAGAAAAAAAGGAAAGATGTAGATTAATGGCCTGTTTTCAACTTAAGAAACTAGTAAAGCAAGGGCAAATTAAGCCCAATGTAAGTAAAAGGAGTGATGTAATAACATATAAGTTGAAATCAGTGATATAGAAAATGTACAAAATAAAAAATTGGTTCTTTGAAAAGGTTAATAAAATTGGTATTTAACAGGACTGAACAAGAGAAGAGATACAACACAAGTATTAAGAATGGTAGAGGTGACATCATTATTTACAAATTCTAGTTAATAAAAAATGAAAAGGGATATTATAAACATTTTTATGGAAATAAGTCAAACAACTTAGATGAAATAAATTCAAAGTATATACAAATTACAAAAACTAACATGACAATATATAGAAAACCTTATAGACTTATATCTGTTAAAAACTCATGAGACATGAATATAAAACTATCCAGTTTCAGAAAATACAGAAAGAAGAAACACTTCCCAGCTTGTTTTATGAGGCCAGATTTCCCTGATACCAAGACGAGGCAAGAATATTCAATAAGAGATAATTACAGCCCACTATACACCCACACTAAAATGGCTAAAATGAAACAATTGACAGTACCTACGTTGTCAAGGAATGGATGAACCAACCTCTCATACATTCATAGTGGGAGTATGGAATGGTACAAACCACTTTGGAGAACTCTGGCAGTTAAAACAAAAAGAAAACATATTTATTCTATAATCCAGCAACTCCACACATAAATATTTAATCCAAAAAATTAAAACATAGTGTTCACCAATGCCTTTCACAAAAATATTCATAGCAGCTTTATTTGTATTGCTAAAACCTGTAATCAGCCTAGGTGGTCATCAACAGGAACATTGATAAACAGGTGACAGTATATAATAGAATAAAAAGCATGAAGCAGTTTTTAAAACATTATGCTGAATGAAAGAATCCAGACACAAAACAGTTAATACTACATGATTCTTGAAAAAAAAATCCAATCAATTATAATAAAATCAGGACAGTGGTTACATGGGACTATGAGTTGACAGAGTAGGGATATAAGGGAAAGTTCTAGGATGATGGAAATGGTCTACATCTTTATAGGTGTTTGGGTTACACAGGTGTATGCATATGTTATATTAAATTGAACTGTACATTTAATATCTGTGCACTTTACTGTATATGATTACACTTCAATAAATATGGCTGGAAACCAAAGGAATACTTATGACAATTTAGACCACTTAAAATAAAAATTGCAAGCTAAGCTATACTTTCAAAGAAGAAACAGTATTCATCCTTAAGCATATTATAAAATAGCTTTTGTTTAATATTACAAAAACTGAAGCAACTTCCAATGAGATTTAAAAATTTTTTATCTCATTGTTTCCCTTACATTATTTTGTAAACTATAATTTCATAGTAAGCTGAATTCATCACTTTAAAAAAGATCTTTTCTTTCCTCTTTAGGATTTGATTATTCAATTAGTTATTAAAAATGCTTTGAAGCCTAAGCAGATTCTCTACCTAAAAACCTACCAGTGTCAGAGCTTCTCTTACCATGGATCTTAATTCTAACCCTTTCTTTCTATAAACACATTAAGTCAAAAATTAAATCAGTGTTATCTTTGCTATAGACTCTGTTTAAAACAAGTTTATATCTCAGCAGTCTTACTATAATTTTACCAGTCCCAGATCTCTAATTAATTTGTCATTAAATATAATTAAGAAATGGAAGTAATTCAGTTTAAGAACCTGCATAAGTTTCAAAGAGTAATTAAACAGCTTCCTTAATTCATTGGAAACTTGATATTATATTTTTACTCACAAGAGAAAAAACAGAACCCAGAGGAACCTTCCCACTTCCATATGTAGCATTTAAAAAACTTGTCTATCTGTAAATAAAAGACCAAATCCTAGATAATCATCTGAGTTTTCTATTTTGTGCAAAGACATTTATCATGTTGGGAAACCATATGCTTTCTTTTTTTTAAGTGTGTTTATCATTATATTTTATTGTGAATTTAATACAGTTTCATGAAAGAAATTTCAAAGTATCAGAAAAGATGGGCAAATAAAAATATCTGTAGTCTCATGACACAAATGCACCTACAGTTAGCACTATGGAGTATTTCCTTTCAGCCTACTTTAAAAGTGTTTTTTTAATAAATATTGATGATATGAGAAAAGGATTCAGAATATATTTTAAGCCATAAAGCATAGCAATAAAAAGGAATGCCTGTGTATCCACGGCCAATCTTTTTTTATTTCCACTGTTGCTGCCCATGCCCTGACAGGCCAGGCCAAGCCAGCTCACCACCTCCACAGTCCACTACCACCACTGCCACCACCATCCTTACCTCCAGTCTTAATAGCTGTTACCAAGGTCTTTAAATCCCTATATGCACAATATGGTGCAATGTTTTGTTGCATCCCACAGATAGCTATTATCCTAAATTTAATACTTATTACTCCCTTGCTTTTGTTTATGGATTTACCATGTGTCCCTCCAAATCATTCTATTACATCTCTTAACCTCTCTTACATATTTGCTTCTTTGACACTTTTTGCTGCATTCTAGATACTTTCTTTCAATCTGCCTTCTGATTTTTCTCATGCTCTCTTCAGCTGTGTCTAATATTCTTTTTAATTAGTCCACTGAGTTTTTAATTTCCATTACTCAATTTTTTATTCTAGAAGTTTTGTTTGTTTCCCTCAAGTATGTTTCTTTCTTCTGTTTTAATAACTCTCACTTTATTTTCATACTTACAATTGTCCTTTTATTTCTTTAAGTAGATTA
Organism: Smutsia gigantea; assembly: GCA_032199065.1. NCBI lineage: Eukaryota > Metazoa > Chordata > Mammalia > Pholidota > Manidae > Smutsia > Smutsia gigantea. The sequence goes on along the minus strand of JAVSCE010019847.1, from coordinate 168,463 downwards.
AACTTTTTCCTAGCTTAAACATTCAAAACATTTGCAGGTCTGCTTTTGCTGTCTTATTTTCTTGGGTTTAATTTTCATTTTTTAAATGTGAGCTAATATCTTTTACTTGTGCTAATTTTTGAGGCTGAGTTATAAGTTTTTTTCCACAGAAAGGATTTATATTTGAATCAGGTAGAAGCCTGGGGATGCTATCAATGGGCCATATTTGAATTTTGGCTTTAAAGTTTTGTTTGTAATATAGGTAACACAAGTTTCAGGTCCTAAAACTTTTATGAGATTGAACTTTTCAGGGAAAATATTTTGGCCCCCCCACTATCAAATTTGTTACCTTGAAGATTCCTTCTGTGTTGTAGGCTTATTTCTACTTCTGTCTTATATTATGTATGTAGCTTTTTGGGGTCCCAACTTTATGTGGGGTCTACAATAGGTTCTCTATCTTCTATAGATCCTCAGATTTCTTTCCTAAACTTTGTGCTTACTATGAGTTGGTAAATGCTTAAGGACTGGCTCCCTGGAAAAAAAAAGTTTCCTGATTTGTACTATTTGTTAGTTACTGTGTTGTACATACTCACTCACATTGCCAATTTCATGCTACTAACGGAATGCCACTGAATTTGAGGTTGGAAAGAGATGTGCACAGTCAGCTCTGTGGGCTTGAGGTAGGCAGCTCCATCATTCCATGGCTTATAATCTACATGGCTGTGAAAACTGAATCTCAATTCAGGATAGTTTTGCATATTACCTCAGAATGAAAGGTAGTTGAGTAGTTGCTTATCTCTTTACATTCCCTCTCTGCCTTTGGCTCTATCTCTACTAGCTTGGCAATATGTTTCAAAAGGAGGTGTTTTATTTGTTTGACTTACTTTTATTTTAGCCCAGAATTTTTTGTTTAAAGCAAAATGGCTGTTTAGGGTACCTAGTCAGCCTTATTGCCAAAAATAAAAGTTCTCTTCATTTTCTTTTTCTCTCTTAAGGATACAAAGTATTGTTTTCATTCTGTGATTATAAAGATATTACATGTTAATTATAGAAAATTTGAGAAATATGCGAAAGTACAGAGAGGAATATTAGAATCATCCATAAGCTCATAACCCACAGCTAAGTATGGTGGCATTTTGGTGCTTATTTTTCCAATATTGTATTATATGTATGCACGTGAGTATCTCTGTGCATTTTTTTCTGGTTTTTGTCATGCTATATCTACTATTTTTAATCTGGTTTTTATTTCTTTGTAATATTTAATGAATTTTTCTCATATCGTTAAATATCTCTACAACCCACTTTTATGGCTGCATAGTGTTCTCTCACATGAATGAACCATAATGGCTAGTCACTTACATTGTTTCTAAGCCTTTACCATTATAAACAATGCTGAAACATGAAAGTTTTGCGTCTGGTCAGTTAGTAGGGCAATGACATTTTTTTCTCACATCTTGGAATTGAGACAATCTTCCTCTATGGTGTTAGACCATTTTTCTCTTTTCTTATTTCTGCCTTGCTCAACTGTATCTCATTCTGCAGAAATTCAACTTTTCCTACTGTATCTCCATTACTTCATCACTAATAATCCTTGTTTTTGCTTTGTCAGCCGAACATATTAACCATTTAAGAAATGGTATCATGAAGGGATATATAAATGCAGTTTTTTTTAAAGGACAAAGGAAAAATCTGCTAAGCCTTTTTTCTAGCACTATATTCACTAAAATCAATTTTGCTCCTGGATATTGATGACTCTATTAACTATTGATATGGCCACCTTGTCAACTATCAAAAGTATTGTGTCCCAGCAAGTGAAGACATTGCCAGCCCACTGTGGCCATCTCTGGCAAAGGTGTAGAGACAGCAGAACAGAAGCGCTCAACAAAGCCACTGTTCATAGCAGAAGTGAGTCATCAGTTTATGAGAAATTAAAATGGAGGTCAGTCCTTATTTGCTGAACACTCTTCATCTCTCCTGCTGCCCTGTGACTTGTTTCGACTGACTCTCTGTTTGGGTGAACCACATATCAGGAAAGGACAAATCAAGAGGAAGTGAAGGAATGACTCCAGGTTGACCCCTGGGAAAAAATAAAATATTCAATATAATACAAACTTGATGTAGGAGGAGTACGTAGTGTTTCCCAAGAGATTTGTGGTCAAAAAGAAAACATCTGAGGTTATTATTTTTAATAATGCAATAACAATGGACTGTGGAATATCTCTTATATTAAAGCTAATTCATCTCAGAGTCAGGTTGTAGAAATAAAATAAAACTTCACTTCTCTAAAAGAAATGGTTGGCAGTCTTGTATGAAATTAGAGGCTATTTAAATTCCAGGCTTTAGTACTAGAAGTATTACAGATATTTTTTACTGAATTCAATTTTCTCTCCCCCAGGTGAGTGATGAATCTAGAAAGACTCTCTTCTACTCATGTCCTTCTCTCCTACTTGATAGTAAGTATTAAATAATCAGCCACTCATATCCCTGATATTCAGCCCCCTGTACTCAGACACACAGTATATAACAAAGATATATATTTTCTGTTTGATCAGTTCTCATTCATCCTTTACTCAGAAGCAAAAATAGTTTTGTTAATATCACTTGCCTAGCTTACTGTATCAGTTTAGTCAATGGTAAGCACACAGATTTTTTTTTAGATGATTTGGATTTGAATTCAAGATTGCCACTAGTTATCTTTGCAATCTTGGTCAAATTATTTAATATTTCTTCCATTTTTCATTTGTAAAATGGGCGTGATGAAGCCAACTTCACAAGTTACCTCCAGGATCAAATGAGATAATATATATGAAATACTTAGTACAATACTAGGATAAATTTGCTAAATACCTTATTTACTGTAACATCTATTTTAAATGGTCACATTCAATTCAATTAATCTAGTATTATTGAGTACTTATGTATGAAATAGTGGTTTGGTAAACTGGAAGAGTATATAGCATGTTTTGTTTTTCATGTATTTATTTTTAATAAAATTGTTTGTATTTAAAATGTATGACATGAATGGATACAGTGAAATGATTACCATGGTCAAGCTAATTAATATATCATCTCTTCACATAATTACCCTTTTTGGTGTATGATAAGAACACCTGAAATCTACTCTTTTAGCAAATTTCCATTGTTCAATACATTATTATTAACTATAATCATCATGCTGAACATTAGATCTCTAGATTTACTCCAGTTACATAACTGTAACTTTGTACCCATTGACTGATATCACCCCATTTCCCCCACCTCCCTGATCCTGGTAACCACCAGTCTCCTCTCGGCTTCTACGTATTCGACTTTTTTAGATGCTGCATATTAGTAAATGTTTGGCTTATTTCATTCAGTATAATGTCTTCCAGGTTAATTGCAAATGGCAGGATCTCTTTTTTGGGGGGGGGCTAAATAATACTGTATCATATATATATGACACATATATATATCACAATTTCTTTTACCCATTCACCTATCGGTGAGCACTTGGGTTATTTCTATATTGTGACTGTGCTGCAATGAACATGGGCATATAGACATCTCTTTGAGGTATGGATTTCCTTTTGGGGGGGTATATACGCAGAAGAGGGATTACTGGATCATATGGAAATCCAATGTTTAATTTTTTAAGGAACCATCATACTGTTTTCCTTAATAGCTATACACATTTATATCCCATAAACAGTGTACAAGGGTTCTTTTTTTCTCCACATACTTGCCAACATTTGTTATCTTTTATTTGTTTTAATAGTGGCATGGCATATATTAGACATAAGGCTACCTTCATGAAGTTTACAGTCCAGTTGAGGAACAAATATGCACACTTTAAACACATATATATATCATACATAACAATATAAGGCAGTGTATAATAAAAACATGATATATATGGAAGCTTGATTTAGAAAAGGTAGTGAGATTTGTGCAGGCTGGAGACATGGGCAGGTCAGTTTAACAGTCCCTGTCGTAGGAGACTGCGTGAGAGCTCAGGCTTTAGAGTCCAACAGATACAATTTGAATTCTAGCTATGCTTCCTCTAACTGTGTAATCTAGAACAAATTATTTAACTTTCTTATGCCTCAGTGTCATTATCTGCAGCGTGTTGAGTACTTAGCCATAGGGTTGTCTGTACTGTTAAGTTAGATTGTGCATTGGAGTGATTATTGCAGTTCTTGACCCGTGGTGGTGCTTTATAAATGTAGTGGTGGTGGTAGGAAATGCTATGAATGAATATAGGGATGAGAATGAACATGGAAATTACACAAAGATCACTTTTTAATGTGTCTCTATTTTGTTATTTATGTACTTGATATGAGTTTCAAGGAAGCAGATAGTAGCTTAATGAATACTTGAAGGTTGTGATGGTCATGCTTTATTTGCTATTCTTTATTGAACTTAATAAAATTCCAAGAATTTTTCAGGCTAAATTATTAAATTATAGTAAGTTTCAGAGCCATAAAACATCCATAAATCATTTAAATTTTTTGTAGGGTATACCAAGTTTTTAAAACCTTCTGTACCATAATGTTAATTTTAAAATCATTTTATTTCCTAAAGCTCTGTTTCTACTAACAATGTTTACTTTACTCCATTTCCTTTAGATATAATTCCACTTCATATAATTCAGTCTTTCTTTTAAAAAATTATATTTTTTATTCTCAAATAACATGAAGTTGAATACAAAATACAAAAGCTATCAACAATGAAGTTATTAATATACCTACAAGATAAACATGATTGAATTAGAGGCATTTACATCTGTGATGGATAATCCAGCAAATCTATTGAATAATGAAAACCTGCTTTGTTGCTCTATTAAATTATTGAAAATCTGAATCGTAAATGTTAGTGTATTATAAAGCTTGAATATTCATTATATTCCTTCCACTTTTGTATTTTTCTCTCACTTGATAAAAATATTATCATCATTTGCATAACAATGGCTATACAAAATATCATAAAGATATGTTTTTGAGTAGTAATTTCATTATCAGGCTACATTCTTTTAAAAAATCAGTTGACTCCTTTTTTAAAAGTTTAAGTAATATCAGCATTTAATACCCAATTAATAAAACTCCTACTCTTGAAACTAAGAATGAACTAATTAATCATAAGTTCATAAGTGGCACTTGAGTAGATGAAAGAAATTCATCTAGGAGACATAAACCAATGGGTCAAGGTTAAGACACATCATGCATAAAGGGAAATGAAGAGAAGTAAGCCAGCCATAGGCAGGCTGGAGCTAAAGGCTAAAGCTATCCTAGAGGTAAAGGGGGCTCGCAGGACAGTGTGCAGAGGGCAGCAGCAGCTTGAGCAAGATGCATGGAACCTTCCTGGTGAACACAGTCAGCGCTGGCTGCTGAGCAGATCATAGCTGGAGCGTGTAGGCATTCTGGGCCAGGCGTCTGCAGGGGAGTTCTCCCCTTTCGCTCTGGCAGCTCACCTATTTCCTAGGTAGCCTCTTCAATACTACTGACTTTTAGGCTCTGACTGTTCCCTGACCTAGGATGGGCTATTCACGCCCTAAAAGGAAATATTTGATTTTGGGGTGGGTGTAGGGGTCAGAGGGAGTCCTTTACATCTAAGGAGTCTAGATTTCTGTAAACTGAGTACAGGCTGAGTTCTTCAGCTCTTTGTTATCCTTTGGGAATTACCTTTCTCCGAGGCAGCCTGTTTCTGATGATAGTTGTGTCCTTGAGTTTGGCATTGACAATTGTTTCTAAAATCGTGGCTCTAAGATACTCCTTGGTAATCCATTATACACACAAGGAGAAACAGTACTCTTTCAGGTCACTGGGGCTACATTTATTGAATTTCTGCTTTAAGATATTAAATGCTTAGCCAGTGAAACTTTATTGAGCACAAATTATCTACAACCAAGTAGTTGCTGTAGGAAGACAGAAAAGATATAATAGATGAGGTTCATGCCCCAGTTTAATTTTGATATAGGAAAAATAAATATAAAAGACAAAGGAGATATTGAAATGAAATATAAAAATTTTTAAGTCAGTATAGCACATTCTGTGTATGTACTTCAGTCTGTCACCGATTTCTCATAGCATTCATTTAACAAATATTTATTGCATAAATATGATGTATAAGACCATAGGCTAGTGCTATGATGTTGTTGTAAACTTTGAATATAACATAGCCTGCCCTTAGATTGCTCATAATCTAGAAGTAGTGTAACAAATAAAAAAAGTCATTATAATACTTGCAATGTGCCAAGTAACTGCTACAGATCTGAGATTTTTATACCTACAAAAGTATTTTTAGACTAGGTGATATTTGTGTCATACCTTCAAAGGTGAGGAAGATGCATGGGAAGACATACACAGAGGGGTTCCACACAGAAGACAAAAACATAACTGTGATATAATGAGTCATAAGAAATACATATTTGGTCATTCAGATGATCAGATGTTTATTTCCCAGGTATATTTGGTCTTCCTCCACAGTTCCTGAAAACACTGAGGAGTCTTAAAGGTGAAACAGGTGTTTTGTTATATCAGTGAGACTTTTGGACTCCCATACAAGGGCGGGGGACTGGAGCTTGCCACTAATTTAGTTGGTCATGACTTTGCAATGAAGCCCTCACAAAAAGCCCTGAGAACAGCTTATTGCTCTCTGCTCTGCTCAGCTGGGTCCTGCTGCTCGGTCAGGGAGAGCTCGGTCAACCAGAGCGCCTCCACGTGCCCCCCAGCCAGGCCCCAAGCTCCACGAGGACAGAAGCTCCTTTATTTGGGACCTTGCCCCATGTCTGTCTACTTCTATCCTTTACTAAACTGTTAAACATAAGTGTTTTCTGAGTTCTGTGAACCACTCTAGTAAATTAATCAAACCTAAAGGGGAGGTTGTGGGAACCTCCAGTCTGTAGTTGGTAGGTCAGAAGCACAGGCTAACTCTCTGGGGCTTGTGACCGCACCCGGAATGGGGTGGAAGGCAGTCTTTAGGACAGAGCCCTCAACCTGGGGAATCCAGTGCTGTCTCTGGGTGGATAGCAGGAGAATTGAATTGAGTTCTCAGACACCCTGCTGCTGTTGGAGAATTGCTTGGTGTTAGTATGTGTGGGAGACCCCCTCCCATTCACACACACTGGAATCGGGTCTGGCAACCCAAATGGAGTTATACTACTATTACTGCTGTATTGTAGGACAATTAATATTGTTTTATATATATATATGTGTGTGTGTGTGTGTAGGAAAAAAAAATACGCCAAATCAATAGCCTATCTGTATTAGTTATCTAATGTGGTGAAAAAATTTCCCTAAAACTTACTTGCTTAAAAATACATAACTATTTGTTATCTTCCATCATGTCTCTGCATGAGGAATGTGGGATTGGATTGGCTGGTTGACTGGAGGTAGTATTGGAGATTGGATATAACACCATCCCAATTGAGGATGATTTGAAAATAATATATAACATAGTTGGTTTGGGAAACATTTGCAGACCTCTCTCAGGGTCTGCCTTCCTAACTAGAACACAAAAACCTCGAAGGTAAAAATGGTGCCTTTTATCTTTGTTGTTTTCTTCAGTGTTAGAACACTACTTGATAAATACAGGCACTTCACACATGTTTCTTGAAGAAGTGAATTGATAAATGTATGAATGAATATGATCTGGGAATTAAATTAAAAATATCAAAACCACAGGGTGAAGTCTTGATTCTAGAGAATGTGAAAAGATACATAAATGAACTGGGGTCTCCATGGAATCTAGAAAAGAAGGTAAGATGAATAATAAGAGTTGTAGGTATTATCCAGTATTAGCCAAGCCTTCATCTGGCACATATGATCTTTCTAGTCACTCAAAAGGTCTACTTGATGATGTAGATGGGGGAGCTGTTGGGGGAAACAGTCCTCAGAACAACCTGAGAGTTTATATTATCCAAGCCATATCTCTGAATCACACCTCTGAATTAGCCATCAAACAAGCCTTGCTTCTAAATGTTGTCACAGCATTCTCTGAGATACTGTGACAGATGGCAGCTCTTCACCTTAGAATTTCTTTGTTGGAAATGGCAAATAATTTGAAGTCAATTAATTGTAGCATTTTTTTGTTCTTCACAACCATGATAGGCCATGGCCAGGCCAGTGGCACGGAAGTCCCACATACACCACATGGTTCGACAGGAAGCAAAGGGGAGCATGGCAGTAATGTAGCTGAAATGCATCAAGATGTCCTGAACGTTGAACCTGGACGTGAGGCCTGAGTGATGCAGGCTACTGGGCCCCTGCAGCCTGCACCCACCCCACCCCACCTCTCTTATGAAAGTATCAAAGGCAGGGACCACTCATAGGGGGTCTTCTGAGCTGCTGGCTTCCTCATTCTGCACGGCTGCCATGACTCCAAATTTGGGGGATGCACCCTGCAGAACAAAGGAGCGCTGGGAGCCGAATGTGCTTGCCCCACTGTGTATCTATCTTCCCTCTCACACAGTCCCTTTGCCGGCTCCACCCTGAATAAGCAGAAAGCCGCCTTCACGGGGTCTGAGTCGGCATTCGCCCAGCCCCAAGCCTGGGTCAGCCTTCGCGGTTTGTCCTGACTCCACCCCCGAGCACAGGACTAAATGAAACCCCATTTGTATACAAACAGAACTAGAAAGGTGCTGGAACCACAGATGGCTATGTATCATCCTTTTCTCCCTCCTAGTTTATTTGAAGGAAGTATTTGCAGTTCTTAATCACTCTGTTAAAACAGGATAAGCGAAATACTTTCTTTCTACACATGAGCTGCTATTGGGAAGCTGGCAGAGATGGCATTGACAGGTGACACCCTGCTTCCCACTCAGACGCTTCCCTCGTGAAGTGTGCTAAGAAGTTAGGTCCTCTCACAAATGCAGGGGTCAGGCCGGAGAGAACTTGTGTGCAGCCCTTATATTGAGGAGAAGTGGGCCCCAGTTAAGAATAAACACGTGCAATAGCTAAAGCTAAAGCTCCATATTTTCTTTCACTGCTAACAAAATGGCTGAAATCTCCTCAAATAAAAGGGTTGAACTTTGGTTCCCGCAGTATTGTTACCATTTCTTTTAAAGAAAGGAGTCCAGAGCAGTGAGGAGTGTACACATTCCAAGGAGAGTGGCTGCCCAAAGCTGGCAACAAGGTCAGAAACAGTTTCCTCTGACACTTAAATGAAGAGAATCAGTATCTGTTCAGATACGCTCTCACCCCGCACCCACGCACCCTTGCTCAACTCTTCTCTGCTACCCACTCTGCGCTGGAAATAGACCAATAGACTGCTCTGTCAGACTTATGCAAGGCTTACAGGCTCTCAAACCCCTCTCAGACTGTGTTCAGAGTGGGAGTTTACCCGAGGGGTTAAGAGTTGAGGTTTCACAGGGTTTCTCTGTGCACGAAATCTAAGGACTTGCGATGCTAGCAAATCAAAGCAGATTAGGGACTGTAGCAGTGTTGGGTTCTCCATTTCCTGAGTCACCTGTCAGGCATGCTCCCTTACCCCACCCCCCACAAATTCACCTTTGTCCCATAGCCAGGACCAATTTTGTCCTATATAGGATGTTAGGAAGGACCACCTTTAATAACTCTGAATCATCACCCCATCCGTGGTGATGCTATTGGTCCTCTGACCTTGGTGACCCAGCCTTGCGGTGACTATATTCCTGCCACTGACTCTCAGCATCTCAGACCCAAGCATGAGTCTCCCAGAGTTCCCTGCCTGGTCATTGACAAGATGGTCTCTTGCGTGACCTGCCTGACCTGCCTCAGCCTCTGACTTGGGCACTGCTTGCCCCGTTTCTCAACTCTGTTGCATATTAGCATTGTCCAGGATGAGTTGTTTTTTTTGGACTTTTTTCCATTTTTATTAAGAAATAATTGACATACCTCACAGTATAAGTTTAAGGTACACAGTATGATGGTTTGGTATACATATATTATGAAAAGATTACCATAATAGGTGTAGTTAACACCCATTTTTTGTTTTATTATGGCAAAATATACATAACATAAAATTTACCATTTTAACTACTTTCAAGTATACAATTCAGTGGCATTAAATGCATTGTTCAGCACACAACCATTACCCCATCTACTTCCAGAACTTTTCATCTTACCAAACTGAAATTCTGTGCTCATTAAACACTAACTCTTCCTTCCTTTCTCTCCCAACCCTTGGAAATCACCATTTTACTTTCTGTCTCTATGAATTTGATTATTGAAGGTAACTCATATAAGTGGAATCATATTTGTCCCTTTGTGTCTGTCTTATTTCACTTAGCATGTCTTCAAGATTCATTCACATGGTAGCATGGGTCAGATTTTCCTTCCTTTTTAAAGCCAAATAATATTCCGTTTCATGTATGTACCACTCATCCACGGATAGACGTTTGGGTTGTTTCCACCTTTTGGCTATTATGAATAATGCTACTATGAACATGGTGTACAGATATCTACTCAAATTCTTGCTTTCAATTCTTTTGGTCATATACCCAGAAGTAGATTTGCTGGATCATATGGTAATCTATTACTGTTGTTTTAAAAAGTGCCCTACTGTTTCATACAGCGGCTACATTTTACATTCCACCAGCAATGTAGTTTCTCCATATCTGTGCCAACACTTGGTATTTTCTGATAATAGCTATGCTAGTGTGTATAAAGAGGTGCCCAGGGAGTTTGAAAAGTTACCAGTGCCTATGGCTTAGTCCCAGAGACTCTGAAATAATTATTTGGAGATGAAGCCTTGTTAGCAATATTTTTTAAAACTTCCCCTGGTAATTAATATGCAGCCAGGGTTGATAACTTCTAATAAATTCTTGGTTTATGCTACCTGACTTCTGTCCCATATTCCCAGGCTGCCTTTCTTATCTCATACAAAGAGACAAAAGCCTGCAGGGACTTGCCAAGTATACATGGCAGTAAGTAACAAGGTCTGTCTGACTTCAAACCGTGTTTGTTCCATCTGCTGTACCTGACCTGTGCTCTAGAGGGTGATTTTTACAGAGTTCCCGATGCAATCTGCCAGTACAGAGCATACTAACCCCTGGGATCTGGACTGTGGGTTATATTAGTTTCCTAGGGCTTCCATAACAAATTACCATAAACTGATTGGCTTAAAAAAGTAGAAATTTAGAAAACAATAGAAATTTAGTCTCAACATTTCTAAAGGCCAGAAGTCTGAAATCAAGGTATTTGCAGGATTGGTTCCTTGTGGAGGCTCTGAGATTCCTTTCCATGCCTCTCCCTTAGCTTCTGGTGGGACCCTTGGCATCCCTGGCTTGTAGACAGATCACTCCAATCTCTACCTCCACCTTCACATGGCCTTTCTATTTGTGTCTTTGTGTCTTGTCTCCTTCCGTCTCTCATAAGGGTACTGATTGTTTGACTTAGGGCCTGTCCTGAATCCGGGAAGATCTCATCTTGAGATCTTTAACTATATTATATCTGCAAAGATCCTTTTCTCAAGAGTCGTGTTCACAAGTACCTAGTGTTAGGACGTGGACATATTTTGGGGTGTAGGTGCATATTCAGCCCACTACAGGGAGTCTTCTGTCGGCCTCCCAAATTATAATCCGTTCCATCATGAGTCCAGAGTTCAGCATATGCCAAAGCTCCATCTGTTAGAATCAAGGCTGGAACTGGACTCGCATTAGAATCAGAATACCACGGTGCCTGCATAAATCTTTGCCTCGGGCCAAAGCAGCTGCCTGACTTTTTAGTCCACCTGTAATGGGCTCTGGAGCAAAGTGTAGTCCCTATGATAGTTTTGAGACTGGCTTGGAGCCAAGGAGGTAATACGAAGACCCTAACTTAAGAAGCCACAGAAATCCCCAGACTAGAGCGCATGCCCTGCTTTCTCTCCCGCCTTATAAGGATCTGCCAGAGCACAGGGTGTTGAGGCTGCTCTAGGTGTCTGGGGCAAAAAGCTCCAAATGCTGGAATTCCACTGATTCCAGGAGCACTGAACATCTCCCTGGTAGGGCTCCACAGTGACCAGGCTCCCATGGTGTCCTTCTCCCTGTCCCCCTGATCAAACTTACCCCATCCAGCCTTCAGGGCCGACACTGCCTCCTGATGGTTTCAAGGCTTGTTGGAAAGAAAACAACAGTAACAAAAAAACTTTCTTATGGAAAAGGCCAGGGCTGCTTGCCCTGTTGTGCGATAGGAGGACTCTTACTGGGTCTTCTCATTCTTCAGCTGACTTTACTGTCCGGTTTGGATCAGAAAGGTCCATCCCTAATGGTCAGTCTCTCCAGACTCTCTATAATCTGTGGACTGTTTGGGGGAAGAAGTTGCCTTTTGTCTCATAAATACCTCTTCTGTGTGCCAGAATCAGGGCAGCCCCACTTTACACAGTCAGGTGTAAAGTCCTAAACTGAATAATTTTCAGTTTGGGAGCTTCTGATAAGTTGCCTGAAGTGAAAGCATTTTGTTTCTCAGCTTTGCAGAGAATTGCACACATGGTTCTCACATTCACTTTCTTTTAATATTTGGAATGATTTTATTACAAACTTTGACTCCTTTATGAAGGAATACATCTGAGAAATCAGTCTCCCAGTGGACTCAGTCATTTGTAAAACCGTCAGAGAATCTACAGACAGAGGTTTTAAGAAGTGAGAGAGGAAATTCATCAACTCTTCATGCATATTCTCCTGGCTGCCAAGGAAATTAAATTTGTTTTCACCTACTGAAACCTCAGCACATTTTTATTATATAAATCTAATATGTGTTTAATGCTAACCTGCAATCAATTTACCCATTAGGGTGAAAACCTAGTCCTACATTATATCCTCATTAGAAGTTTTGCCTTAGCATATCCATTGATGATTTAATTTGTGGGTCTGTATCCTAATGTTTCTGTAAATATACAGTTTTTATATGGGACTGCCAAGCTGCTCATTTTTATATTTTAATTTCTTCTGTTAATATGCTTAGTTAATTACATGGCAATGCTATGACTTTAGGGATAGGATCATATTAGTCTTTGCCTCCAAGGGCTTAGAGGAGTGCCTGGCTGATAAGAAACATCCCATAACTGTTTATTAAAATGCACATATGTGAAATGAGTGTGTGCCTTATATACAACACAGAAGCTGAATCTCTCCCAATATTTCATTTTATCCATTTTTAATAGTTATACATGTGTTATAAGACTTTTCAACGTTTAGGATATGTTTGTTAGACATACATAAAACAACATAAATATGAACATTGTGGTATACAAATGGCCAAAGCGTACATTTGAAGATGTTCTATCTCATTAATAATTAAATAAATGCAAATTAAAACTGCAAGATAATTTTGTCAATTTGGCACAAATGTAAAAGTCTGATAACACTGTGAGCTGATGAGAGCAGAGATGTATCTTGTTGATGGGAATTGAATAGGCACATGAATTGAGGAATGAAAATGTTCATTTCACTTAAGAGAGCCATCTCAGTATTGGGAATCAAGCTTACAGAAACAATTGCCCAAGTCTGTACACATATACAAAGCACTTTGTAATAATAAATAATTTGAAACGAGCTCACTGCTGTCCGTAGAGTCATGAATAAAGTAACTGGTTAATACAATGGAATATAATGCATCCTTTAAAACGAACATGGTAGATCTAAATAACCAGAAAGATGGCCAGGGTATATCGCTGTGGGAGAAAATTAGTCATAGCCCAATATGTATATAGAATGATCCTGTTTCTTTTTTTTTTTCATTTTTTTATTAAGGTATTATTGATATACACTCTTATGAAGCTTTCACGTGAAAAAACAATGTGGTTACTACTTTTACCCATATCATCAAGTCCACACCCATACCCCAATGCAGTCACCGTCCATCAGTGTAGTAAGATGCCACAGATTCACTGTTTGCCTTCATTGTGCTACACTGTTTTCCCCATGATACCCCACACCATGTGTACTAAACATAATACCCCTCAATCCCTTTCTCCCACCCTCCCCACCCACCCTTCCACACCCCTCCCTATGGTAACCACTAGTCCCTTCTTGGAGTCTGTGAGTCAGCTGATATTTTGTTCCTTCAATTTTGCTGCATTGTTATACTCCACAAATGAGGGAAATCATTTGGCACTTGTCTTTCTCCACCTGGCTTATTTAGCTGAGCATAATATCCTCCAGCTCCATCCATGTTGTTGCAAATGGTAGGATTTGTTTCTTTCTTAAGGCTGAATAGTATTCCATTGTGTATATGTACCACCTCTTCTTTATCCATTCATCTACTGATGGACACTTAGGTTGCTTCCATATCTTGGCTATTGTAACAAGTGCTGCAATAAACACAGGGGTGCATATGTCTTTTTGAATCTGAGAAGTTGTATTCCTTGGGTAAATATCAAGGAGTGTGATTCCCGGGTCAAATGGTATTTCTATTTTTAGTTTTTTGAGGAACCTCCATATTGATTTCCATGATGGTTGAACTAACTTACACTCCTACCAGCAGTGTAGGAGGGTTCCCCTTTCTCTGCATCCTTGCCAGCATTTATTGTTCTTAGTCTTTTCGATGCTGGCCATCCTTACTGGTGTGAGGTGATATCTCATTGTGGTTTTAATCTGCATTTCCCTGATGATTAGTGATGTGGAGCATCTTTTCATGTGCCTGTTGACCATCTGAATTTCTTCTTTGGAGAATTGTCTCTTCATACCCTCTTCCCATTTTTTAATTGGGTTATTTGCTTTTTGGGTGTTGACATGTGTGAGTTCTTTATATATTTTGGATGTTAACCCCTTGTTGGATATGTCATTTACAAATGTATTCTCCCATAGTGTAGGATGCCCTTTTGTTCTGTTGATGGTGTCCTTTGACATACAGAAGCTTTTTAGTTTGATGTAGTCCCATGTGTTCATTTTTGCTTTTGTTTCCCTAGCTTGAAGAGATGCGTTCAGGAAGAAGAAGTTGCTCATGCTTATATTCAGGAGATTTTGCCTATGTTGTCTTCTAAGAGTTTTATGGTTTCATGACTTACATTCAGCTCTTTGATCCACTTTGAGTTTACTTTTCTGTATCGGGTTAAACAATAATCCAGTTTCATTCTCTTACATGTAGCTGTCTAGTTTTGCCGACACCAGTTGTTGAAGAGCCTGTCATTTCCCCATTGTATGTCCTTGGCTCCTTTATTGTATATTAATTGACCATATATGGCTGGGTTTATATCTGGGCTCTCTACTCTGTTCCATTGGTCTATGGGTCTGTTCTTGTGCCAGTAACAAATTGACTTGAGTACTGTGGCTTTATAGTAGAGCTTGAAGTCAGGGAGCGTAATTCCCTCAGCTTTATTCTTCCTTCTCAGGATTGCTTTGGCTATTCAGGGTCTTTGGTGGTTCCATATGAATTTTAGAATGATTTGCTCTAGTTCATTGAAGAATGCTGTCTGTATTTTGATAGGAATTGCATTAAATCTATAGATTGCTTTAGGCAGGATGGCCATTTTGACAATATTAATTCTTCCTATCCATGAGCACAGGATGTGTTTCCATTTATTGGTATCTTCTTTAATTTCTCTCATGAGTGTCTGTAGTTTTCAGAGTATAGGGTTTCACTTCCTTGGTTAGGTTTATTCCTAGGTATTTTATTCTTTTGGATGCAATTGTGAATGGAATTGTTTTCCTGATTTCTCTTTCTGCTAGTTCATTGTTAGTATATAGGAATGCCACAGATTTCTGCATATTAATTTTGTACCCTGCAACTTTGCTGAATTCAGATATTAGATCTAGTAGTTTTGGAGTGGATTTTTTAGGGTTTTTTATGTACAATATCATGTCATCTGCAAATAGGGACAGGTTAACTTCTTCTTCCAATCTGGATGCCTTTTATTTCTTTGTGTTGTCTGATTACTGTGGCTAGGACCTCCAGTACTATGTTGAATAGTAGTGGGGAGAGTGGTCATCCTTGTCTTGTTCCCAATCTTAAAGGAAAACTTTCAGCTTCTCGCTGTTAAGTATAATGTTGGCTGTGGGTTTGTCATATATGGCCTTTATTATGTTGAGGTACTTGCCTTCTATATCCATTTTGTTGAGAGTTTTGATTATGAATGGATGTTGAATTTTGTCAAATGCTTTTTCAGCATCTATGGAGATGACCATGTGGATTTTGTCCTTCTTTTTGTTGATGTGGTCGATGATGTTGATGGATTTTTTAATGTTGTACCATCCTTGCATCCCTGGAATAAATCCTACTTGATCATGATGGATGATCTTTTTGATGTATTTTTCAATCTGGTTTGCTAATATTTTGTTGAATATTTTTGCATCTATGTTCATCAGGGATATTGGTCTGTAATTTTCTTTTTTTTTGTGTGGTGTCTTTGCCTGGTTTTGGTATTAGAGTGATGTTGGCCTCGTAGAATGAGTTTGGGAGTATTCCTTCTTCTTTTACTTTTTGGAAGACTTTAGGGAGGATTGGTATTAGGCCTTCACTTAATGTTTCATAAAATTCAGCAGTGAAAGCATCTGGTTCAGGTGTTTTGTTCTTAGGTAGTTTTTTGATTACCAATTCAATTTCGTTGCAAGTAATTGGTCTGGTCAGAATTTCTGTTTCTTTCTGGGTCAGCCTTGGAAGGTTGTATTTTTCTAGAAAGTTCTCCATTTCTTCTAGGTTAGCCAGTTCGTTAGCATATAGTTTTTCATAGTATTCTCTAATAATTCTTTCTATTTCTGTGGTGGTGTCCATAGTAATTTTTCCTTTCTCATTTCTGATTCTGTTTGTGTGTGTAATCTCTCCGTTTTTCTTGATAAGTCTGGTGAGGGGTTTATCTATTTTGTTTATTTTCTCAAAGAACCAGCTCCTGCTTTCATTGATTCTTTCTATTGTTTAATTCTTCTTGATTTTATTTATTTGTCTAATCTTTATTATGTTCCTCCTTCTACTGACTTGAGCCTCATTTGTTCTTCTTTTTCTAGTTTATTTAATTGTGAGTTTAGACTGTTCATATGGGATTGTTCTTCTTTCTAGAGGTAGGCCTGTATTGCAATATACTTTCCTCTCAGCATGTCCTTTGCTGTGTCCCACAGATTTTGTGGTGTTGAATTATCGTTGTCATTTGTCTCCATATATTGCTTGATCTCTGTTTTTATTCGATCATTGATCCATTGGTTATTTAGGAGCATGTTGTGAAGCCTCCATGTGTTTGTGGGATTTTTCATTTTCTTTTCATAATTCATTTCTGGTTTCATACCTTTGTGGTCTGAGGAGCTAGTTGGTACAATTTCAGTCTTTTTGAATTTACCAAGGCTCTTTTTGTGGCCTAGTATATGATCTATTCTTGAAAATGTTCCATGTGCACTTGAAAAGAAGGTGTATTCTGTTGCTTTGGGTGTAGAGTTCTGTAGATATCTGTTAGGTCCATCTGTTCCAATGTGTTGTTCAGTGCTTCTGTCTCCTTACTTATTTTCTGTCTGGTTGATCTGTCCTTTGGAGTGAGTGGAGTGTTGAAGTCTCCTAGAATGAATGCATTGCATTCTATTTCTCCTTTTTATTGTGTTAGTATTTGTTTCACATATGTAGGTGCTCCTGTGTTGGGTGCATAGATATTTATAATGGTTATATCTTCTCATTGGATTGACTCCTTTATCATTATGTAATGTCCTTCTTTGTCTCTTGTGACTTTCTTTGTTTTGAAGTCTATTTTGTCTGATACAAGTACTGCAACTCCTGCTTTTTTCTCCCTGTTAGTTGCATGAAATATCTTTTTCCATCCCTTCACTTTTAGTCTGTGTATGTCTTTGGGTTTGAAGTGAGTCTCTTGTAGGCAGCATATAGATGGGTCTTGTTTTTTTATCCATTCCGTGACTCTATTTCTTTTGATTGGTGCATTCAGACCATTTACATTTAGTATGATTATCGATAGGTATGTACTTATTGGCATTGCAGGCTTTAGATTCATTGTTACCAAAGGTTCAAAGTTAACTTCCTTACTATCTAAGAGTCTAACTTAACTCACTTAATATGCTGCTACAAACACAGCCTAAAGTTCTTTTTCTCTTCTCCTTTTTCTTCCTCCTCCATTCTTTATATACTAGGTATCATATTCTGTACTCTTTGTCTATCCCTTGATTTTCTTTGGGGATAGTTGATTTAATTTTGCATTTGCTTAGTAATTAACTGTTCTACTTTCTTTACTGTGGTTTTATTACTTCTCGTGTCAGCTATTAAACCTTAGGAACACTTCCATCTATAGAAGTCCTTCCAAAATACACTGTAGAGATGGTTTGTGGGAGGTAAATTCTCTCAGCTTTAGCTTATCTGGAAATTGTTTTTCCCTCCTTCAAATTTAAATGATAATCTTGCCAGATAAAGTATTCTTGGTTCAAGGCCCTTCTGCCTCATTGCATTAAAGACATCATGCCACTCCCTTCTATCCTGTAAGGTTTTTGTTGAGAAGTCTGATGATAGCCTGATGGGCTTTCCTTTGTACGTGATCTTATTTCTCTCTGTGGCTGCTGTTAATGGTCTGTCCTTATCCTTGATCTTTGCCATTTTCATTACTATATGTCTTGGTGTTGTCTTCCTTGGGTCCCTTGTTTTGGGAGATCTGTGCCTGAGAGATCTCCATGGCCTGAGAGACTATATCCTCCCCTAGATTGGGGAATTTTTCAGCAATTACCTTCTCAAAGACACTTTCTATCCCTTTTTCTCTCTCTTCTTTTTCTGGTACCCCTATAATGCAAATATTGTTTTGTTTTGATTGGTCACACTGTTCTCTCAATATTCTTTCATTCTTACAGATCCTTTTTTCTCTCTGTGCCTCAGCTTCTTTGTGTTCCTCTTCTGTAATTTCTGTTCCATTTATTGTCTCCTCCACCATATCTAATCTGCTTTTAAAACTTTCCATTGTATGTTTCATTTCTGACACTGTGTTCTGTAATGATTGGATCTATAACCAGAATTCATTCCTGAGTTCTTGAATATTTTTCTATACCTCCATGAGCATGTTAATGATTTTTATTTTGAAATCTCTTTCAGGCAGATTCATGAGGTCGATTTCATTTGAATGTTTCTCAGGGATTGTATTCATAATTTTACTTTGAACCAGGTTCCTTTGGTGTTTCATATTTGTATCTGGTGCCCTCTAGTGCCCAGAAGTTCTACTCTGTGGAGCAGCTCAACCCCTGAAGCAATGTCAGGGGTTGCAGGGGAGCAGTATTGGTGCCTTGGGGTAGGAAAGAGCTGTTTCCTGCTTCCAGGCTGCTATCCCTGTCTCCACTGCCAGAACCAGTGGGCCGAGCACACAGGTATAAGCCTCTATGCTTTGTGTTTGTAGTTGCTGTAGACGGAGCTTCCCTCTCGCTGGCCTAATGCCAGGGTAGCGTTTTCCGGTTTGCAAGCCAGGTGGGGCTGGCCGGGAGAAAGGCTCAGTAGACTGCGTATTGCGGAGAGCATCCTTGGAGCTCTGTAGCCATCCAGGGAGCTGGAGCTCCTGAAGATTGTGCAAGTTTCCAACCTGTTGGGAGAGTGCACCCAGACAATTTTGTTTACCTGTCCTTCTCCTGAGCAGTAAGCTCTGTGCAATCTTTGCCCCTTTAGCAGCCCTCTTGCTATTAGGAAGTCCCTCAGACTGCCCACCTTTCTTTTGTTCCAGAACAGCCGTATATGGATCCCTGCTTTCCATAGCAACTGGAATCTCAGTCCCTCCAGGTATTCTGCCTGTCTTAGCTTTCCAACCCCCTAATCATGAGAGTACCATGAAAACACCATGAAATATAGGTTTGTGCTCCCAGATCAGATCTCCGGAGTTAGGTATTCAGCAGTTCCAGGCCTCCACTCCCTCCCCGCTGTGTTTCTCTTCCTCCGGCTGGTGAACTGGGGTGGGGGAAGGGCTTGGGTCCAGCTGGGCCACAGCTTTGGTATGTTACCCTGTTCCATGAGGTTTATTGTTTTCTCCAGGTGTATGCAGTCTGGTGCAGCCCTCTTTCCTGTTGCTCTTTCAGGATTAGTTGTATTAGTTATATTTTCATATTATATGCGGTTTTAGGAGGAAGCATCTGTCTCACCTCTCATGCCACCATCTTTAATCCTTTCTCCTAGGTCCTTTTCATTACTTTGATCCTGTTTCTTATAAGAAAAAGTGGGCATGTGTATATACATAAGTACGTAAGGAAGAAATGTAGTGGAGGACTGGGAGACCACAACTCCTTTCAATTTTTGTTTTGTTTGAAATAGTTTATTTCCTACCTTTCAACTTCAACATTAGAGAAATAGAATAACTCAGAGCACACAGCTGAATTGATATAGTGATTATTAGAAGATCATATATTTTCTTATACTTTTAATGTATGTTTCTAGTTGCTTAGTCTTTAAGTTATCTTTAGAATCATTAGAAGGTCTGGGAGTCTGGAAGTTATACAGTCATTAAGAAAAAAAGGAAAAAAATGAGTATTTTAGTGGGAGTTTTAGAGATCACAAAGAATGTTAGAGAAAATTAGGGCTGAGATAGAGGAGCTAATAAGATACAATTCAAAGAAGCATTCACTCTTTCATTCATTTAGTCAGCAAGCTTTTATTAAGCAACTACTGTTCTTAGAACTGGAGCTCAGCAATGACCAAAACTGGCATGGTCTTGCTGTGGTCTTGCTGTGAAGTGCTGTGGAAGAGATAAGCTTTGCTTATTCACCACTTCCTTCAGAACACTTCCTGCTCTGGGTCCTGAGCACACCACAGAGAACAGGTCAGGCTAACCCCCTGCTCCTGTGAGACTGCTGGGAGTTTTTGAAGAGCAAATAAATATGTGCTATTTCAGGTAGTGGTAAAAGTTATGAAGAAAATTAAGCAGGGACAGTGATACAAGTGACTGAGTTTAATCAGATTTATGTGGTTGCTTTAGGTCAGTGATCAGGAAAGGACTTTCTGGGAAAGGTCATTTGCCCTGAGATCTGAATGTTGACAAGGAGGTTGCTCTGGGAAGATTGAAGAGAAGAGGATTCTATTTAGTTGTAGTCTGTTTTGCACTTTTATATAAAGAAAAATATAAAAGCCCTGAAGTTGTTGTAGTCTGATCTTATTGGCTGAATTGTGCCCTCCCCACTCAAATTCATATGTTGAAGCCCTATCTTTCAATGGTACTGTATTTGGATATAGGACATACAGGAAGTAATTAAGGTTAAATGAGATCTGAAGGGTGAGGCCCTGATACAGTAGGATTAGTGTCTTTATAAATGTCCCCCTATCCCCAACTCCCTCTCTCTCTCCTGGCTGTGTGACGACACAGTGAGAAGGCAATCTGCTATAAGCCAGGAAGAGAGCTCTTGCCAGAAACCAAATCTTTAATTTTCCAGCCTCGAGAACTATGAGAAAATTAATTTCTTTCACCTAAGTCACTTGGTATATGGTATTTTGTTGTGGCAGCCCAAACTGACTATGACATCAGGTTTAGGATAAAGTTAAGTTTGAGCTTACAGACTCCCTGACAGATTGAATGTGCAGATGGGGAGAAAAAGATCAAAGATAACTTTGAGACTTTTTTGCCTGAGTGACTGGAGAAATGGCAATGAATTAAATAAGATGAGAAGATGGATTGGGACAGGGGAAGTCTACAAAGGGGAGGAAGAAGAATCAGGAGTTTCATTTACACTTAATTGATTTTAAGATCTCTGCCTGTTAGACACTGCACTGAAGTTGGACATACAAGTTGGAGTTTGGGGATGGGGATGCCAAGCTGGGAGTCTGCAGAGATGTCATAGATTGGGTTTGAAGCTGTGGAAGTGGGTGAGATGACCAGCATGATGTGTCAGTAGGGAGCCCAAAGGCATTCCAACAGTTGCAGGGGAGTGGAAGGTGTAGAAAGTAGTGAAATTAGGAGCTTATGAGACAGGGAGAGTGCCAGGAGCTGAGAATGGTCAGATGCTGCTAAGATGTTGCGTGAGATGAGAACAGAAGTTGAAGGCTGGATTTGGCAGACGGCATCATAGGGCACGTGGATGACAGGAGTTTCCAGGGAGTAGGCAGAAATCAAAAGCCTGATTGGAAAAAGGGAGAATGGGAAGTGAAGAAAGTAGAGATGAGTCTTATGTGGAATTTTGCTTCAATGGAGAGTGGAGGAATGGGGCTGTACATAAAAAGAGATGCAGAGTCAAGAGAAAATGTTTTTAAAAATATTTTTATAATGAAAAGTCTTAAATGTATAAAAAAGTAGACCCATAGTACAATGAAATAACCATCAGCAGCTTTAAGAATTAGCAGTCTTGTTAATCTATATGGCTATGTGCTTACTTACTCCTATATTATTTTGAAGCAAATCCTAGATATCATTGTTTTATCTATAGTATCAAGTATATCTCTAAGAGATAAAGACTCTTTGCAGAGACATTTAATCATAATACCCTTATGATGCCTAAAAACAACTGATAATTATCCCTTGATATCAAATATCCAGTGTTCAAAGTTCTAATTATCTCATAAATGTCATAATTTTATATGATTTGTTTGAATTAATTTCCAAACAATATCTACACATTCCAATTTATTTTGGTTTAGCATTGCTGTCTTTTAAATCTGTTCTGGTCTAAAGATTCTCTCTCCATCTTTTGTCCCCATTGTAATTTATTTTCAGAGAAACCAGGTTTTTTGTCTTGTAGCGTTTCTTGCTGTCTGGGTATTCCTGATTGAATTTCTGTGGCTTTCTTTAATATATTCATCTTCTTTGGTATTTCCCCCAAATATTATTGGATCAAAAAGCCTGATAAGATTCAGACTTAATTTTTTTAGCAATATTATTTCAAAGGTAGTGGGATGTCTGCTTGTCTCCCTTTTTGTGAGGTTACCAGCCATTGATGCTCAAAGTCTAGATACATTAATTCATAGGGATTGCAAAATGGTGACATTCTAAACCTATTCTTGATTCTTTATTTATTAACTGGAATACTTCCCTCATCATTTATTTGGTTACTTACTATTACAGTTTGTTTAGGAAAGATAGAATACATCTTTGGTTCTTTCTCTTTAATGGTTTTCAAAATAATAAGTTCTTTAGTACCCTCCAGCAGTGAGTATTTTAAGTAATATTATGAGCTCATGGATTTAAATATATTTAATGTGTCTCAATACATTATAGTTATTATACACACCGATGCTCAAATTTTCCCCATTTTTGCCCAATGGGAGCTTCTTCAGTTTAGTCCTAGAATCCTTTCCCATAATACCCTTGTAGTTTTTTATAACTTCATTGCAGTCTGGTATAATAACATGGTGTTCTTGGCTCATTTTGTACAATTTCTACCTTACCTTGGAATCAGCCACTTCTCTAAAGAGAAGAACTTTTGTTTTAAATGTGAGATATTGATGCATATTTGTACATCGATAGGGATAACCCAGATGAAGGACCTAGCTGCAGGGGTACTACCCTTGAGGAGGAAAGAGGAGGTGGGATAGGTGGAAGGCTTGGCCTTGGAGTGGAGCAGGAACAGCTGATTCACTGTGATGGTGCATTGGGCAAGGAAGAAAACAGGAGAAACATAGGAACCATATGGACGGCTAGAATAAAACTTTGCCTCTATGATTCTGGGTTAAGTTGCTACATTTCCCACTTATAGATTCTATACTTACACATCTAAAATTCACCTAGTCATTTCCTCAGTTAGTAGATATGTTGAATACCTTTGTTTTCCTATAAATAACTTTCACAGTCATGACATCACAAAATATACGACTAGTAATACAGTAAACTTTTGATACTTTCAAAATTAATTATTAAGAATTATTTCAAACTCACAATAAAAATGTTTCACTGTTAAGATTTTTAAATTGTTTATTTCTAATTATTTTTCTTTTAATTTCCAAGCTGAACATATATTTGCTCCTGATATATTTGAAAAACTGAATAGTATTGACCTTGCAGTTTACTTCCTTTTGCTGGCTTGAATCATGAGAAGAGAAGGGTCTCACTTTAAGTCTGAAATTCCCAACTAATGAATGCCTCTGACGTGCAAATGGCTATTGCTCCTTGCCTGACTTGACTAGAGTTATCACCCCTCTTCCTTCATACTCATTACTACTAGAAGCTCTGTTCCATCCCTCTGTTTGCAGGAGGTGTAACATCATCTCTTCTCCCCATTTCCTTCTCATGTTTATTTCACTACATTATTAATGCTGTCATCCATTAACATCCAGATATTGTAAGAAAAAAAATGTGACTCACTTGTGTCATCTTTAGGCCTATAGAAATAGATACGCTGCAAGAGATTTGGACTTTCTCTCCTCTCCCTACATTTTTGGTCCAGCTGGATGGGAAAGCAACTTGGATAAAATAGGATGGCTTTAAGTCATCTTTAAGCCTGAAATACATCTTTTAATGCCATTCAAGCAAGGGGCTACAAAATGAAAACCTTAGGGCAATACCTGAGGATAGAAGTGGATATGAAAGGAAAAGTAAATGCAGGGAGTAGAAGAGTACTGACGGCAACCTCACAGTTTTGAAGTACTGCTTAGAACCACCCAGCAAGGACTGTTCTCTAGTCTCTCCTTTCTTCTTGTGACATCCAGCCCTCTCTGGTCCCAGCATCCTGAAATCGATCTACTTGTTAATGGCACTGGTGTGCTACAGGCCACCAGCATTAGAGTTAAAAAGTACCATTTTGGGGAACTTGACTAAAATGATTTGGATGGAAACATTTTATTCCAATTTTTCAGTAATCAATTTTCAAACTATCTTTGGAACCACTGCAAATGCGCACATGACTATTTATGCAAAGTCAAATTTTCAAAGTACAAATTAGAATCTAATCACCGAGTTTGCAGAAGTATTTGCCCTAGAATTCCTTTAAAACAGAAGCTTCTTTAGTGTTTGTTTCCAGACCATTAACTACTTGATAGAGAATATATGGGTGGGTTAAGCAGCCTAACGTACAAAAGTTGAAAATTGTTAGACAAAGATGGATGAGAAATGAATCTTAAATAAATTATAGGGAGATAGGAAAATAGAATTGATTTATTGATCCATACATTTTAGGAATCAATCTATTTGTGAAAGTGAGATAGAGCCCTAATTGCTGCTAACCAGGTGTATGGCATAATTTTGTAGTTGTCGTTATAGGGAGTAATGAAATATTTTCTTCTTCTAACATAAAATGCTTACCAACATTTCCTTATTCCATTCTATAGATTTATCTTCAACTATTTTGCACAAAGCTGAAATGTTGATGTAGCTACACGCTGCTTGCAAAAGAAAGTGCAGCTTCACTGTCACATATATTGAGGTTATTAAAATTTAATGAGCAGTAGCTAGTCATAAATCCTAGAGTGATAATATAAAACAAGATGGTGAAGTAAGGCAATTATCTAGGTAATTTGGGAAAATGCAGTTGTTTCACTTGATACATCTAGATATTTTTTAAATGTTCCTCTAGAATGTAATTTCATATTTACACCACTGAGTGATTTGAGTGGGGCAGAATTTTAACCACCCTGTCCGCGGGGAAACTTCGTTCAAAGCTGGCAACTGCATCTCATGTATTGAAAGAAACTTCTCTCATTTTGCATAACTCTTTGCCTACAGGTTGGAAACCGTAGTCTTACTCAGTTCCCCTCAACAATATTGAGCTCTTATCAACTGAGCTGGTTGCTGGGATTACAGAGTGTCTAGACTCACGGGTTTGTGATCTAGTGAGGAACACCAAAATAA
Source organism: Smutsia gigantea (assembly GCA_032199065.1). Classification (NCBI taxonomy): domain Eukaryota; kingdom Metazoa; phylum Chordata; class Mammalia; order Pholidota; family Manidae; genus Smutsia; species Smutsia gigantea. The sequence goes on along the minus strand of JAVSCE010019847.1, from coordinate 142,900 downwards.
CAACACATAATAACTTAAGACCTGATACGCTCTAAAAGCAATGTCTAAACAAAATTCCATGGGTATAAAGCACAAGGAGTGATTTGGTCTAAGAAGTCTTTATGGAAAATGTATCTTCCAAGGCTGGATTTGAAAGATAGGGAAAGTTTTCAATAGGCAAAGATAATGGAGGATAATTTTCTGAAGGGATAGTATAGAAGCAGGAAAAAACATGACAGGGTTAGAGAACTGTTTCTGTGGGACTAAAATTGATGGGAATTTGCTATGGTATTTGGAAATATCGTTCAAGACAAGAAATGATGGTGTTTGGCAAATGAAGACAAGAAGACTGAACTTTCCTAACTGGCAATAGGGGAAAGTTTTTGAGCATATTTTGCTCTTTGTACCAATGATGGTAACTCTTGTACCAGTTTGTAGTATTGGAAGGGGCAGAAACGAGTGTGGGAGATCAAATAGAAGCTCGTGTATTTGCCTGATGAGGAGCAAATGAGGCTCTGAATGGTGTAGGTGCAATGGAAATGAAAAGAGGAGATGGTTTCTAGATTTTCCAGGTTAGGATTGTGATAACCTAGTGACAGACTGGGTAGCATGGGGTGTAGTGGTGATTCAGATGCCTCCTCCATTTATGTAGAGGAAGAGTTAGACAAAAATATTAAGAAGGAGCAAGTTTGGAGAAGAGCTACATAATATCTCAGAAACCAAATGAAGAAAGGATTTCAAGAAGGTCATCAGAAACAAATGACTCCGAGAAATGCAGTAAGATGAGGACAGAAGAAACATGTAGATTTAACAAATTAGAAAGTTGCTGTTAGTTTTAATGATGTGGTGATATTGGAAGTCAAGATTGCAGTGGGTTTAGGAGTAAATGAGAGGTGTTACCTTGGAGGAAACAAGAGTAGAGAATTTTTTTTGATAAGTGGTGAGAAAGTGTACCTGAGAGAGGGTTATAACTCTCTGAGGAGAATTGATTTGGCAAGAGATTTTTATTGGAATAGGAAAGCTGACTCTAACGAGACAATGAAAAGGTGAGGTGGCAGTCTGTTACATTGGTGACCCCCAATAAGTTATGTTTCCTGGTGCTCGTGTCCTCATGTAGTCCCCTCCCCTTGAATCTGGGATGGCCCTGTGGCTGAAAGAAGCTGATGTTCTTGGACAGGCTTCTAAGTCAAGTCACTAAGAATACCTGGCAACTTTGCTTCTGTACCTGGAGGAGGCAGTCGCCGTACAAGAAGTCTGAACCTGATACCAACCTGCCGTGAGGGAAACCCAGCCGTCCACCTGGAAATGCCACATGTAGAGAGAGAGAGAAAGATGTCCAGCCAACTCCCAGGTATTTGAGGCATCCTAGCTGAGGCAGCAGATGTGAATGACAAAGCCAATGTGGGCTTTCCAGCCCCATAAGATGCCACTTGGACCACTGAAGAGCCCTGTTCTGCCTAAATGACAGACTTGTGAGTGAATAAATGATTATTGTTTTAAGCCACTAAAGGTTTAAAGTGCTTTCTATGCAGTAGTAGGTGACTAGAACAGGTGATTAAAAAACCCAAAAGACCAGGTCAAGCAGGGAGGTGTGATGGATGGAATAAGGCCCCAGAGAAGATGAGGGGGGAAAGAGGATCAAGTGGAAGGCTTGGTCTTGGAAGTAAGTGAGGACATTGCTCTTTTTTTTTTTTTTTGAGGCAGAAAGGACAGGAAGGGATGGGCAAAAATTAAAGTTGGATATTAATGGGAAGAGAACTGGACCAATTCAAGGTAGACAATGAGATGGTATGTTGAGAATGAGGGCAACACAAAGGAGCTGAGAGCTAAAGATGGGGAGAAAACATTTGTGAGTGAAGTGGGAGTTCATTCTGGGAGGAGTAAATAAATGGCAGAATTTATTTGTACCACCAAGTCAGAGTGTTTGATGTGATTTTGTAATGAACAAACAGCTATATGATTTTTGCACCTACCCTTACTGAGATTGGCTTCCTCTGGCTACCAAAACTTACTGTTTAGTTGGGTAAACAGTCATTCCTATTTGATTTAGGAGATTTGGACTCCAATTATATAAACAAATGGAAAAAAAAAAAGTAACCCGTCTGGAATTTTTGAGTGTTTCAGTGTCTTTCAGAGACCTTTCCTGCTTTTATAAAAGAATCCAGCTACGTTCTGCTTGCCTACTTGTGATACTGAAAATGATTTCCATTAGCAATTGCTGAATCATATACCTGAGATTGTAGACAATGCTATTTATACTATAGACATTGAGTGCACATCTATTTTAGCTTCCTGTCCTATTTTCATACTTCCATCCATTTGGGTTTTTGTCCCATATGTTGTCCTCAGCACTCTCTTAAGCTGCTGTCTAGTTACAGTTCAAAAAAAGCTGCTGTTCCAAATGGGACTTCATTTCAGTGGGGGGGTTATACTGTCTTTCAATCTATTACTCTACTGACAGATAATGTGAAGCTTAATTAGTCAATTTAAAAAAGCTTTCTATGATGGCAAAAAGAAAAAAATTAGTTTTTATACCCTTGAATAGTTCAGAGTGACTCTTTATAGCTCCTTATGTGAAAGGTAAACTACTGGGTGGGGGTGGGCGTGTTGGGACGTGACCAGTTGTGGAAAGCCAAAGCTAAACAATCCAGTGACTTTGACACACTGAAGGGAGTTTATGAAATGCCCATGTCACTGCTGAATAAAGTCCAGTTGCTTTTACCTGGCCCTTTGCCTTGTCTGGAGCTCCAGGAGCTCCCTGGTCCCTGACCACTCATTTCTCTGGCCACAAACTCATGGTTAGCTTTGAACTCCTGATCCTACTTATTTTTATCCTAGGACCTAACTGTGTGCTTCTCTCAAATCTGGCCGGTCTGACTCTGTAACACACTCTAGTCAGTGGGCCTAGAGTTTCACATCTGACATACCCCCCACCAGCTGGGACGTGGGCCCACAATAAGAAAAGAACTTGCCAAGCTGCAATGTCCACTGACCTGTGCCATTCAATGCGTAGTGGTGTGGCTGAGCATAGAGAGTACCCAATGACATTCAGGTAATGTCATTAGAAGCTACTGATTAGGTTTGTTCACCAGAAAGTTACAACAGGCCCTTTAAAATGTGGTAAGATGGCATAGGTTGTCAAGTCAGAATTGATAAATAATGCTCCGATTGCATTCATGAGAAGTTCCAAGTTTGAAGTAATTACCGGTTCTTTCGATCATTAGCTGGGAGCTCATTTAGGACGGTTTTATGTTCATACCTATGTGAGAGTGGGCACACATCACGACAAGCAGAGGCTCACCATCAAATTAAATGAATATCAGGCAGAAGGAAATTGAGGCTATATATCATTGTATGTACCATGGATAAAAAAAGTAGGCATTTCAACTGAAACAAAAACACACTTTTGCTCTCCCAGTCAAACTATACATGCTAAATATATTGGGAAAGGAAAACAGAATCAAAGAAATCTATGGCTTGGAAACTGTACTGGTATCAACATACAGTTGATTTCTGGGGAAATTCAAGCCAGACTTGAGATGTGCTGAAAACCAAATTTCCTAAAGGCCTGGGAGACTCTGGCATATACTATCAAGCAGTTAAATTCTAGAGCTATTTCATTTGTACCAGCTACTCACCATCAACAACATCAAACTTACATGACTACACTGCAGTTTTACTGCTGAAAATGAACTTTGGTTGGCCTGAAAATGCACAGAGGGTATATGACAAGAAGAGATCTGAACTGCTGTGCAGAAAGCTAAAGGGAAACGCTCATAGGAGGAGGCTGGAGCATAAAGAACTCTTCAAAGGTTTTGGCAGAATGATTTCCATGTAAGGGAGAGCCATTACCTGGTTTAAAACAACAGACTAAGCAAACTCACTTCATATGAGGTCTTCCAAAACAATAATTAGGAACAAAGAGTCCCAGAGATCGTAAAGTGAAGAGGGATGATCACAAATAGCAATTCAGGGACAGATAATTCCCACTATCTAGGATAAAAAGACAATTTTAATACAACGTGCACAGTGGGTGCTGTTATGCACCACTTGGTACCCCCTTTTAGACTGGGGTGTTCTTTCCCCCATCTGCCTGGGCTGCTGTCAACTCAGGGCTGATCTCCTAACCCTCTGCTGAAGACAGCTGCATTTCCCAAGGTCCTGTCCCTCCTGGGGCAGCCCATATCCAGTGACTGGTGAGGGGGTACAAAGGTCTGGGTCCCTTGTGTTGATTCTGGACAACTCTGAAGAGCCATCCAGTCTCACAGCTCCCCAGTAGGACTGTGGGAGGCTCCTAACACAGCTGCCTTACATGACTTCTCACTCTGCCCTAGTATCCTGCCTCTCTTATTCTTTTTTTTTAATTTTTTTTATTGTGAAATGATTATCACAGTAAGTTTAGTTAACATCCTTCAACATACATAGTTACAAATTCTTGCGATGTGAACTTTTGAGGTTTTTTTCTCTTAACAACTTTTCAATACACAAGACATTATTGCTCACCATGCTGCACATTACACCCCCAGAACTATTAATTTTTTAATTACTGGCCACACAGTTCTCTCAATATTCTTTCATTCCTAGATATTCTTTTTTCTCTCAGTGCCTCAGCTTCTTTGTATTCCTCTTCTTTAATTTCTATTCCATTTACATCTCTTCTACTACATCTAATCTGCTTTTTTTTTAACAGCTCAAGAGTGATGCTGAGAGAGCACCTCTCACATTCATTGATCAAATGGTTGCTAACAACAATAGAATTCTGCCTAGGGAACTCAATACACTATCATTAATCAACTCCAAGCTTAATTCTCAACTGCCTCTCTTATTCTTTAACAGGTTGTTTCTGAGAGCTTTCCTCAAAAAAATGTCTTGCAGACAAATCTCTGTCTCAGTGTCTCTTTCCCCAGGAACCAACCTAAGATGGTGCTAATCTAAAACTAAAACTGTGTGATGGGACAAAAATTATCAGCACGTGCTTGTGCCCAGCCTTCCTTTCCCTTATTCCTCTGACGAGGAGTCAGACTTGGCCTGTTCCTTTCCTTGCTCTCCGGCCTCCTTCAAGCAGCATACTATTTTGCAGAGTTTTGACAAAATGGGAAAGCTGGTGGGGGAGGATCAGAGGGCTGATGGGAGGAGATGCAGGAGAAGCTGTGGTGAATAAGGAAAGTAATGGGGATGGAAACGGGATTTTAACAAATATCACTGGGCTCAATATAGCCCCTTCAGGATATTCAAGCAATACAAGCCAAGAACTTGTATTAATTTATTTACAAAAAAATTAATTTTTGTGGCTTGACTGCCATTCCACTCTATGTTTGGATTATAAAGGTCACAATTTTTAAACTTTACCTTTGAATATAAGCAACCTCATCTTTGGATGTCAATGATTACACCAACAAAACCATATTTTAGGAGAGTTTTAAGATGGGGCATAGTTTTACTATAGTACAATCTATGTTCTTTGAATCTTAGGAATTTAAGTTAACAAAAATTGATATATAAGGTCCAGGGCTTTAAGCACAGCATTTGTGATGATATGAAAATAATTACTGTTTACAACTTCATCATGAGAAACATCTAAACAACTATTAAAACAGCTACAAGTATCAGCCACAAGCATATGCGAGCTAAGGACAGCAGGTTCTAATGGTATACTGGTCTGTGGGAGTTTATGGGCAGGAGGGCTGAGATATCCAGCAAAAAGCATTTTAGATATTCTCTAAGTTACAGTTTTTATGTAATGCCCAATACCAATGGCGCATACATAGGATTGATGAAGAATTTGGTCAGTCTGGAGTACACCCAAGAGCCTCTGCAGAGATGATAAGCAGAAGTTCCTCTCCTGTTAGGCTCTCTCAGCCCAGGACTGCCTTCTAACTAGACTCTCTTGAAGTGGCTTTGGGTTGGTTGTGAATCACAGCATCCTGAATTACAGGATGGATCTCCTTTTTTTTTTCTTCAGTTAAGAAGAATTGTCAGTAATTTTTCTCAAGGGTAAAAATTTCCCAAGAATAAGCCTTAAAAATGCAAGTAAGTATCCTTCATCTCCCCAGGCAAGGGAAACAAAAGCAGGTGGGTCTATATCAAACTCAAACGCTTCTGTATAGCAAAAGAAACTATCAGCAAAACAAAAAGGCAACCTACAGTATAGGAGAATATACTTGTAAATGATATATCTGATAAGGGGTTAACATCTAAAATAGATAAAGAACTCATATGACTCAACACCAAAAAAACGATTAACCCAGTTACAAAATAGACAAGAGGACCCAAATAGACATTTTTCAAAGAAGACACACAGATGGCCGACAGGCACATGAAAGTTTCACATCACTAATCATCAGGGAAACACAAATCAAAACCACAATGAGGTATCACACCAGTCAGAATTGCCACTATCCAAAAGACAAAAAATAACAAGTGTTGGTGAGTATGTGAAGAAAAGAACCCTCCTACACTTTGGGTGGGAATGTTAATTGGTGCAGCCATTATTGAAAGCAGTATGGAGGTTCTTCAAAAAAATAGAAATAGAAATCCCATGTGACCCAGTAATTCTACTTCTAGAAATTTACCTGAGGAAAACAAAATCTCTGATTCAAAAAGACATATGCACCCCTATGTTTATTGCCACATTATTTACAATAGCCAAGATATGGAAGCATCCTAAGTGTCCATCAGTAGATGAATGGATAAAGAAGAGGTGGTACATATACACAATGGAATATTATTCAGCCACAGAAAAGAAAGAAATCCTACCATTTGCAACAACACGAGTGGATCTAGAGGGTATTATGCTCAGTGAAATAAACCCGGCAGAGAAAGACAAGTACCATATGATTTCACTTACACATGGGCTCTAAAAACAAAATAAACAAACAGCAACATACTCATAGATACTCAGAAGTGACTGGGAGAGGGTTTGGATTAAAGGGGTGAAATAGGTGAAGGGGAGGCACAAAATCTCAGTCACAATATAAATTAGTCATGAGGATGAAAGTACGGCATAAGGAATATAGTCAGTAATTCTGTAACCTCTTTCTATGCTGACAGGAACTGCATTATGGGGTAAGCATTTAATAATGTAGATTACTGTAAAATCACTGTGTTGTATGCTTGAAACCCATAATATTGTATATCAACTATACTTCAATAACCGCCCCCCAAAAAAAAACAAGTAAGTATTCTTAATGATAAATTGGACAAGTTTTCCAGATATAGTATTTCCTTTGGGGCATAGTTCAAAAAATTGGTAATGATTATGAGCTATCAGAAGTCTCAGAATCAGATGTACTTATATTCCAAATCTACCAGGATACTTCAAGTTGTCATCCTTAGAGTTGTTTTTTCAAGACCTGATAGACAAGCTTTCCTCTTGAGGATCTCTGTCGCTTGAGTTCAACTGCAAAGATTTTAAATCTAGAAATGCAGGAACAATTGGGGAAACTCAGGACAAGATTAAATATTCTTTGAGGAATGGACAGAGTGTAGCGGATTGCCCATGTCCCTTCTATGTCCAGTCCTACACAGAGAGCTATTAAGCTGTTCCTGAACCCAGTCCTGTTTCTGTCCTGCACCCATGCTCCCAGCCACCTAAAGTTGATCTTCAGAAATCAATAACTATGAGCTTTTATTTTGTAATCTAAAAAAAATTTTAAATTATGTCAGAAGAATTTTTATAATGTTATCTGGCATACGATATGTGTTTATGTTCCAGAACAGAAATATGTAGAAATTTAGTACTTGGAATCTTACCTTTCTTTTAAAAATTTTATATTGAAGTATATAATACGTAATGGCAAGTAAATATTTTATTAGTGTATATCTCAGTGAACTTTCACAAATGAAACACATCCATTCAAGAAACAGAACTTTACCACCAGCACTGAGAAGCTGGCAGTCTCTGCCCCATGCTGAGGGCTCTTGTTATCTGACTTTTACTCCTTGGCTAGTTTTGCCTATGTTTTTTTCTTTTTTTTAATTGCATTTCATTGGATGCAAAAAATACAACAGATAGTCCATGACTTAGGATGAGACTAAGAGAGAGCCTAACAAGTTTTCAACTTTATGATGGTACAAAAGTGATGTGCATTCAGTAGAAACCATACTTCAGAATTTGAGTTTTGACCTTTTTCCAGATCAGATATGCAGTATGATTCTGTTTTGTGATGCTGGACAGCAGCAGAGAAATAGAGTCCAGTCAGCCACGTGGTCACAAGGGTAAACAGTCTGTATGCTTACGACCATCCTGTAAGCATACAGCTATCCTATTTTTTCACTTTCAGTGAAATTACATGAAATAGTCAGCACTTGATTATAAAATAGTCTTTGGGTTAAAGGACTCTGCCCAACTATAGGCTAAAGTAAGTGTTCTGGGCATAAGTGTTCTGAGTTTAAGGTACCAGGCTAAGCTGTGTTTGGTAGGTGAGGTATATTAAAGGTATTTTTTGACTTGAGATATTTTCAATTTACCATGGGTTTATCTGGATGTAACCCCATCATAAGTTGAGGAAGATCTATATGTGCTTCTGGTATCTGGCTTTTTTCAATCAGTATTACGTTTGTAAGGTTCATCCCTGTCATTGCATGTGGTTGTACATGGTTCATTCTTGGTGCGTAGTATTGCATTGTATGAAGAGACCATGACTTATTGACACCTTCTTTTACACTTATTTATAATTTCTTCTAGAAATATTGCCCTATGACCAGGTGCAAAAATCTAACTTCCATTTCTGTGTCTGAATCTCTGAGGCTAAACAATGTCCTCTGGAGGGAGAGGCTACCCTTTCCCTTCAGCTGTCATCCCTTCAGTGTCAAAAGCCATTCTGGTCCCCTTCGACGGCCTAGAGCAGCATATTAACCCACATGTGACTACTGAGCGCTTGAAATGTGGCTAGTGCAAAACTGAGGTGTGCTTCACATATAAAATAAACATCACACTACAAAGACTTTTCATAAAAACGTAATATAATTTAATAATTTTATGTTGATCACTTACTGAAGTAATTATAATTTTTACTGAATGAAATATATTATTAGAGTTCATTTCACCTGTTCAGTTTTTTTGTTACCTTTAAACATGTGGTCACTGGGAAATTTTAAGTTCCATAGGGGGCTTTCATTCTATTTTTATAGGATCGTGCTGATCTAGATCACTGGCTCACATAGGTGTTTTAGTGATTCTTCTGCTAAAGGTCAGAATGTTACACCAGGTGATCGCCCAAGTGTTTTGCTCAAAAATGTCTTTGAAGGTCCAGGTGCCCACTGGAGCCAGCCAGTGCCCCTTCAGCCATTCGAGGTCGGTCCAAGCGAGAACCAACACACGCCTGCCTCAGGACATGCGTGGTGCACATATGCCCAGCAAGCTGGGATAGGACATTAAGCACGGATATCCGTTTAATTAAAAATGTGACAGGAGATGTCGATTAGGAAAGTATACAAGGCTAAAAATCATGAGAGACTTCACATTTCCAGCCTCCATAGGGAAACCACTTTTTGCTTCACTTCACACTGTTTATAGCTGCTGTTGGTTTATATGGAAAAATGCGGCAGCTAAAGTTCAAATGATTTATCTATGGCAATATAATTTACATGGAGTCATTTTGGAGGCCAGCTGAATAATGAAAGGGTCAATTAATTTAAAATTTTTTGACTATGTGTTCAGGTTTTATCATCCAGAGACCACATTCAAATGAAGTGGTCCCACAGGTCTCAGAGCCAAAAAGAAGTTACGATGATCCTAGAGAAATCAGAATATAATATGTAAGAACTTTTTTAATGAAGATATTATTCCTAACAACTTTACTGAATTCCATATTCCATTCATATGTGAAATTTTATTCTGACTTACTGCTTTTTAACCTGGGAGAATTCAGGACTGTTGAGCATTTCACTGGGCAGACAGATTTTTAAATTTCTCAGCACATCTGAGTTTTCATATTTTTTTTACCCATGTTTTCCTGTTCTTTCCTAGTGTCATTATTACTCAGTGTTGGCAAATATTCCCACATACCTTTCATCTTTAAAGTCATAGAATTTTAAATTATTAAAAGCCCATAGAAATATTGCCTCTTGATTGTACATTACTTTATGTTTTTAATCCCCAAATGCCCTAAACCCTTAATTAAAAATGGAGCAATTTTAATCATTGCAATGATGTTTCTATGATTCTATATTTTAATTGCATTTAAATGATGAATATTTGAGGCTGTATATTTTTCAGACAAATAGAAATAAACACCCAAATTCCCCCAAAGACAGTTAACCACTATTTAAAGCTAGGAAGGCCTTGATAAAAAGAATTTAGGAAATTAGATGCAGTGTATAAATGTGCCCAAGGGGCAAATTCAAGGACTTCATTCTAAATACCTTTATGGGAAAAGAAAAACCATGCTGATTTCAGGAAGGATTAAAAATTGAACAGGCCCAGAGTTTTCATCAGGAAATGATCTGGTTTTAGAATCGCCATTATTTTTTAAGCTACTTTAGGGACTATTTTAGAAACAACTCGGTTTCTGTGGAATGATCCTCTGAGTAAAGCCCTGAGTAGAATCTGTTTTTCTATCTTTGCATCCTCACAGAAAATCAGCCCATTACAGTCCTCACATAATGTTAAGGAGGACTATGAAACATTTCTTCCGTGCAGGATTGGGAGGTGAGGAATGGATGTCTCGGGTGGTGTCCTCCGTTCTTGTCACCCCCAGAGCAGCCTGCTGTGCTAGTGACATTCGCACAAGGCCACTGAACACAGAAAGCAAAGGATACAGCCATGTGGCATTCTTCTGCAGGCGTGAAAATGACTGTCTGCATAGACCCGGAAAAGGACCTTGGAGATCATCGGAGCCCACATCCTCTCTTTATGAGCAAGCTGAGGTCCGAAGGGGTGACACGGTTGTCACTGGCAAAGCATGCTCCGCTGAGGAAGTACAGTAAGACAGAGGCAGGAAAGTGCACACACGTGCTGTCACATGCACATGCAGTCTCTCTCTCTCTCTCACACCCACACATACACACTCACCCGCTCTCACATGTACATGCTCACAAACCCCTGTTCCTTTTGTCCTCAGTGAATTCTCCCAGGGTGATATTCTTGAGAGAAGAGGAAGGAACTCCTTTTCTGTATTTATTTTATTTTATGTTATTTTTTCTATCGCCTCACGTAGTTGCTTTTGGGGGGAGGTGAAAGCACTTAAGATGCACTCTCAGCAAATTCCAGGTGTACGCTGTTAACTGCTGTCACCATGCTGTACATTAGGTCTCCAGAATTTATTCATCTTATAACCAGAAGTTGTTCCTTATGACCAACATCTCTCTGTTTCTGCCACCCACAAGTAACCACTCTTCTACTCCCTGTTGCTATGATTTCAACTTTTTCAACTCCATTGTATAAGTGCTTTATTTGTCTTTCTGTATCTGGTTTATTTCACTTAGTATAATGTTCATCCATATTGTCACAAATGGCAGCATTTCCTTCTTTTTTAACAGGGAATAATCTTCCATTGTATATACATACCACGTTGTTGGTGAGGATGTGGAGAAAAGGGAGCCCTTATACACTGTTGTTGGCGTTGAATGTATATTGGTACATTTCCACTATCGAAAACAGTATGGAGGTTCCTCAAAAAATTAAAAATAGAACTACCATACGATCCAGCAACCCCACGTCTGGGTATATATCCAAAGGAAATAAAATCACTTGAAGAGATATCAGCAGTATTACTCACAAGAGCCCAGACATGGAAACAGCCTAGATGTCTGTTGACAGAGGAGGGGGCTCATTGTGTGGACCTGGTCCTATCCTTTGAAAAGTCACTCCTGAGAAATCCTTCAGAGGAAATTTTTCAGGTCCAGTGCTGCAGTCTTGTGGGGAGGGAGGCAGCTCATTTATCTTAACCCCATGCTTGTTGATAATGTGTTGTACACAAAGAAGGACGTGTAATCTTTTTTATCAGCATCGTCTGTGGCACAAAGGACCCAGGTTTTATTCATGTACCACTTGCACACTGCCTCAGTCCAGACGGGCCATGTGTTGGCAATGGGGTTGCCTTTCTCTGAACAGCATGCCTACACACAGCAAATGAAAGACTCATCTAGAGGGCAGAGTGATTAACTTCTAGAAGCCATAGGAGAATACTCCAGTTTTTACCAGCAATTGGATATGGTCTGATTCTGAAGTGCAATATTCAGTCAAACATATTCCCCTGTTTTGGCTCCGAAGCCTTGGAGGTTTGATTGAAAACGTCAGACCATGCCACCTGCAGGGCTCTCTGCTCCCTTCAGCTCCCACACATTCTGCTTCTCGCAGCTCCCAAACCTCCTGGCACTCATTCCCTCCAGCACCAGGTTTCCGACCTTGACTCTGTTGACACGTTGGGCTGGGTCAGTCTTTGTTGGGGGAGTGGAGGGCCGTCCTGAGCATTGTAAGAGCTTTAGCAAGACCCCTGGCCTCTACCCACTAGATGCCAGTAGCAACCCCTCTCCCAATCATGACAATCAAAAACATCTCCAGATATTGCCCCTGCTTGGGAACCACTGCTCTAGCGAAATCATGCTGTGGGGAGGGGCTGACTTGTATGATTGCTACTGTCTGTACACCTTTACCAGGCCACCTGTACCACACCTTGCAGAGGTCTGCAGCAACCCCAGGCCCTCTAGATGCTCAGAAAGGAAATCAGCAAGTTCCTTTCCTGGTCTCTGTGGCTGCTGTGTTTTCCTGTAGAATGCTAAGAATTTCTCTGATTTGAGGTTGCCCTCATTAAGGGCAAGAAGAATCTCCCTACAGCAGGAGAGTATCAGAGGACCTGGAGCATTGGTGCCCTCCTCTGAGGACCCCCACACCCATCTTCTTTGCCACTGACCGTGCTTCTCAAGCACGCTGAGCCCTGGCTCTGAGCCACAGGACAGGAAGACTGCTTTTGCCCAAAAGTCTCATCCTTGATTCTTGGAGGTTCTGCCCAACCTTCATGATGGTGACACAGTTCCCTCTCAGACAGCACCAGGTGCACATTTATAAAACTCACAGTGTCCCCCACCCCCAGTACTATGGATTGCAGATGTGTCACATACCAGTGAGCAAGGCTATCGATACTGCTTTATGAAAGCAGGGTTGATTCCAATCATCCTAAAGAAATTACTTTTTCCTTCCTAGCTAACTCCTTGGGTGAGAACAACAAGTTCATAAACCAATGTGGCTTGAGAAGAGGATGTGTGGGAACAGGAAAACAGTGGCAGAAGCATTTGCGCTTTATTAAAATAAGAGTGTCAGCACCTTTTTTTGATACAAAAACAAAACACAATGCATATATGTATGTTTAAACTTTTTCTTCTCCTGGACCATTTCCCAGCAATAAAAATGTATAATTTTATAAGATTTTATGTATGTGTGTGTGTGTGTGTTTTACCTCAGTATTTATGCTCAAATTCATGGGGCTGGTACATAGATGAGAAAAATATCAGCAGGCAGAATATTTTTCTCCCTTTCTGCTTAATTTCCTCCTTTACATGCTGGAACACAGCTTAGTGCTTACAAAGAGGTTCTAGAGGCCATTCCAGGTGAGCACAGTAAAAAAGTGGCAGGACAGAGAAGCACACAGTGGCATGAAGACAGAAAAAAAGGTTCTTACTAAGCTTAATCTGTTTGCATAGCTCAGTACTTCCCCTGGGACCAGGGCTCCTTGCAGCATCACAGAGATGCTGCTGAAGGGTCAGCAACCTGGGCCCAGAGGGTACCTCCAGCTGTTTGAGGGTGGCATCTCCAAAGGCAGCTGGTCTCAAATGGAGGACCCTCTCCCTGATAATGAATTCTGTCACTAGCTCCTTTCCCCAGCTCCAGCCTTCTGTCTGCGCTGATGTCAGAAAGGAGGTTAGATTCTGATTACTGGTTGGTAAACTATAGCATGTGTATAGTAAGTGGAGAGAGTAGAGTTGTAACTCTGAAGTTTTAGGAATGTTAATGAATCTAAATTTGAAAGACTTTTAGCTTTTTTAAAAAAGAAAAGAATTTTTCTGGCAAAGCAGATATTCTGAACCCAAATTCTCTGCAGCCATCCCTGGATGGACTTTATGGGGTTCATAAACCCCTTGAAATTGAGTGCACATAGATTTTCCTGAGACAGATTCCATGTCTTTCATCAGGTTCTTCAAGGCACCTATAATTGATGAAAGGTTAAGAACCACTGTCTCAGAAGCAGTCACGAAGGTGCCCTTTTTGGTTTTGTCCGGAACTCTGACTTGTTTTTCAGTGTGGGCATTTGTGCATGTGTTTGGTTTTTAATTGGCTGATACCAGACAGTTTCATTGGTGTTTCTCTGTCTGATATTTTTCTAGCTGGTGAGCCAATTTGGGGTTGAAAGATCTCTGGAGACTCAATTCTTAACTATATTGGTTTAGGTCTTACAGAAAGTACTTCCTTCTTCAAATGCCAGTCGTCTTCTCATGGAGTCCTGAAACTGGGTTGGGAAGTGAGTTCATCTCCTCGTCTTGAAAGGGGTTGTCTCAACAGCCCATTCTCTGATCTCAAGCCCCGATGGCCTCCTTACCCTTTTGAGACGCACCAGGCACTTCCCTGCCACAAGGCCTTTTGCGTTTGCTGTTCCTTTTGTCTAGAATGCTTTTCCCCAGAGCATCGTGGGGATGCTACCACACCCTTCAGCTCACTATGCAGAAATCCCTTTCTCAGGGGGCCCTTCCTGAGTCATCCTAATATATTGGCCTCTCTATTTTATATCCCTCTTCCCTGCTTTATTTTTTTTCTCTTTAGCATATACCGCTATCTTTCCTACTCTATATTTTACTTATTCCTGTGTTATCTGCTTGAGTTTTGGCTCCCACAGACTCTAAGCTCGATGAGAGCAGGAATGTTTCTCTGTTCTATTCAGTATAACATTATAGCACGTAGAACAATGACTGGCTGTTTGTAGATACTCAATAGATATTCTTTAAATGAATAACCCCCAGAGATTTGGGGATAAAGTTTGCTACCGTGAAAGAGTGCTGTGTGAGCTTTCAACCCAGTGATTCAGTGGTCAGCAGCCAGACTCATCAGGCAGGCTGCTTTAAGGGGTCCCCGTAGCCCTATGTTTATATCGGTCAAAATGCTTGTCATCCCCATACCATCTATAAATTGGCTGTTCTCCCCAGGCTAAGTTCTATAGGGGAATTAGGACTATGTGTTTAACTCAGAGATGAGGTGAAGCATATAGCAAATGCTCAATAAATATGGAGGAAAATGAATGAATGAAAGAAAATTCAAAAACAGTTAAGAGCAGCCATTGAGACAGATGTGAATCCCCAGTCACAGGATAAAGAATCTCTTTATGAAGACATAGAGCACATTCCCATTTGTTCTGATTTAAGAAATCCCCTGGAGAGTGACTTGCAGGGTAGGGAAGAAGCTATGGACTCTGAAGGACTCTTTAGCAAGAAAATTAGGCAAGGTGGAGAAGCTACCTTGGATCAGGCTCAGACTGAAGTGCCTGGGGAGCAGAATGGGTGCAGGAGCCTTACAGGAGGCAGAGCAAGAGGTGGACATGAAAGTACAGGTGATTTGGTGGGTGCAGACCAACTTGGGGCAGAGTTCTGAGCTGTGGTAAGCAACAACTCGAATTAAGACTCTTAAGAGAAACAGTAGGACTGATTGCAGGTTGGTATTATGACAGCTCCAGGTTTCCACCGTGGCTTCAACATTTTACAAAGGGGTTTGGCTATTCCACCTTTCTCTGCCACATAGGGGGTCTTTTCAATGCCAGTTGAAACCACTAAGACTGATAAAGCATGGCTAGTCCACTCGCTCAAGCCAATGTATTCCATGGCTTCAACCATCTCTCATCCACCTTTACAAGCAGTCTTCTAAAACTGATTTTATTTAACCAAAATTTCATGGTAAATTTATTATAAAAATACCCCCACGATTAACACATCCACTTTCTCCTACTCTCCTCAGCATTATTATTTATATCTTTGCAGGGGGCATTTGCTTTAGAAAATAGGAAGCTGTCTATCACTTTCCTTCCACAAAATTGTCACTTGTGTTTACAAAACTAACACCTTCTACCCTGCTATCTTGGGAAACAAGATATCCACCGTAAACAGTGCCTCTCTGATCAAGGTTGGGAAGTCAGAAGGTAGGTATATCAGTCAAGAAGTTTCTAACCCAGTACAGAAGAGTTTCTTTTTCCTTCAGTCTTCTAAGCTTTTTCTTTTCATTAAATCACAATGCCAGGCAAAGTCAGGGGCATGCTGTGCCTGTCATTGTGGTTTATAGATCAAAAGAAAACCAGTATTAATCATCTTGCTTGATTTTAGAACCTATTAATTTTCCAAGAACAGTATCCCAATGACACGAGTCCTTTACTCTGTGATCTTTTTTTAATATAATTTATTTTATTATCATTAATTTACAATTACATGTGCAATATTACGATTATTAAACTACCCCTTCATCAGGTCCCCCCCACCAACCCCATTACAGTCACTGTCCATCAGCGTAGTGAGATGCTATAGAATCACTACTTGTCTTCTCCGAGTTGTACTGCCCTCCCCGTGCCCCCCCAACATTACATCTGCTAATCGTAATGCCCCTTTTTCCCTCTTACCCCTCCCTTCCCGCCCATTTTCCCCAGTCCCTTTCCCTTTGGTAACTATTAGTCCGTTCTTGGGTTCTGTGAGTCTGCTGCTGTTTTGTTCCTTCAGTATTTTTCTTTGTTCTTATACTCCACATATGAGTGAAATCATTTGATACTTGTCTTTTTCGGCTTGGCTTATTTCACTGAGCATAATACCCTCTAGCTCCATCCATGTTGTTGCAAATGGTAGGATTTGTTTTCTTCTTATGGCTGAATAATATTCCATTGTGTATATGTACCACATCTTCTTTATCCATTCATCTACTGATGGACACTTAGGTTGCTTCCATTTCTTGGCTATTGTAAATAGTGCTGCAATAAACATAGGGGTGCATCTGTCCTTTTCAAATTGGGCTGCTGCATTCTTAGGGTAAATTCCTAGGAGTGGAATTCCTGGGTCAAATGGTATTTCTATTTTGAGTTTTTTGAGGAACCTCCATACTGCTTTCCACAATGGTTGAACTAATTTGCAGTCCCACCAGCAGTGTAGGAGGGTTCCCTTTTCTCCACATCCTCGCCAACATTTGTTGTTGTTTGTGTTTTGGATGTTGGCCATCCTCACTGGTGTGAGGTGGTATCTCATTGTGGTTTTAATCTGCATTTCTCTGATGATTAGCGATGTGGAGCATCTTTTCATGTGCCTGTTGGGCATCTGAGTTTCTTCTTTGGAGAAGTGTCTATTCATGTCCTCTGCCCATTTCTTAATTGGATTATTTGCTTTCTGTTTGTTAAGGTGCATGAGTTCTTTATATATTTTGGATGTTAACCCTTTATCAGATACGTTTTTTATGAATATATTCTCCCATACTGTAGGATGTCTTTTTGTTCTACTGATGGTGTCCTTTGCTGTACAGAAGCTTTTCAGCTTGATATAGTCCCACTTGTTCATTTTTGCTTTTGTTTCCCTTGCCCGGGAGATATGTTCATGAAGAAGTTGCTCATGTTTATGTCCAAGAGATTTTTGCCTATGTTTTTCTCTAAGAGTTTTATGGTTTCATGACTTACATTCAGGTCTTTGATCCACCTTGAGTTTACCTTTGTGTATGGGGCTAGACAGTAGTCCAGTTTCATTCTCTTACATGTAGCTGTCCAGTTTTTCCAACACCAGCTGCTGAAGAGGCTGTCATCTCCCCATTGTATATCCAAGGCACTTTTATCAAATATTAATTGACTGTATATGTTTGGGTTAATGTTTGGATTTTCTATTCTGTTCCACTGGTCTGTGGGTCTGTTTTTGTGCCAATACCAAATTGTCTTGATTACTGTGGCTTTGTAGTAGAGCTTGAAGTCAGGGAGTGTAATTCCCCCTGTTTTATTCCTCCTTCTCAGGATTGATTTGGCTATTCAGGGTCTTTTGTGGTTCCATATGAATTTTAGAATTATTTGTTCCAGTTCATTGAAGAAAGCTGTTGGTAGTTTGACAGGGATTGCATTGAATCTGTAGATTGCTTTAGGTAGTATAGCCATTTTGACAATATTTATTCTTCCTAGCCAAGAGCATGGGATGCATTTCCATTTGTTAGTGTGCTCTTTAATTTCTCTTAGGAGTGTCTTGTAGTTTTCAGAGTACAGGTCTTTCACTTCCTTCGTTAGGTTTATTCCTAGATATTTTATTCTTTTTAATGGAATTGTTTTTCTGATTTCTCTTTCTGTTAGTTCATCATTAGTGTATAGGAAAGCAACAGATTTCTGTGTGTTAATTTTGTATCCTGCAACTTTGCTGAATTCAGATATTAGTTCTAATAGTTCTGGAATGGAATCTTTAGGGTTTTTTATGTACAGTATCATGTCATCTGCCAATAGTGACAGTTTGACTTCTTCTTTACCAATCTGGATGGCTTGTATGTCTTTGTTTTGTCTGATTGCTGTGGCTAGGACCTCCAGTACTATGTTGAATAACAGTGGAGAGAGTGGGCATCCCTGTCTTGTTCCCGATCTTAGATGAAAAGCTTTCAGCATCTCGCCGTTACGTATGATGTTAGCTGTGGGTTTGTCATATATAGCCTTTATGATGTTGAGGTATTTGCCGTCTATACCCATTTTGTTGAGAGTTTTAATCAGGAATGGATGCTGAATTTTGTCAAATGCTTTTTCAGCATCTATGGAGATGATCATGTGGTTTTTGTTCTTTTTTTGTTGATGTGGTGGATGATGTTGATGGATTTTCGAATGTTGTACCATCCTTGCATCCCTGGGATGAATCCCACTTGATCATGGTGTATGATCCTCTTGATGTATTTTTGAATTCGGTTTGCTAATATTTTGTTGAGTATTTTTGCATCTATGTTCATGAGGGATATTGGTTTATAATTTTCTTTTTTGGTGAGGTCTTTGCCCAGTTTTGGTATTAGAGTGATGCTGGCTTCATAGAATGAGTTTGGAAGTATTCCCTTCTCTTCAATTTTTTGGAAAACTTTAAGGAGAATGGGTGTTATTTCTTCTCTATATGTCTGGTAGAATTCAGAGGTGAATCCATCAGGCCCGGGTGTTTTGTTCTTGGGTAGTTTTTTGATTACCAATTCGATTTCGTCGCTGGTGATTGGTCTGTTTAGTTTTTCTGTTTCTTGCTTGGTAAGTCTTGGAAGGTTGTATTTTTCTAAGAAGTTGTCCATTTCTTCTATGTTTTCCAGCTTGTTAGCATATAGATTCTCATAATATTCTCTTATGATTCTTTGTATTTCTGTGGGGTCCGTCGTGATTTTTCCTTTCTCATTTCTGATTGTGTTTATGTGTGTAGATTCTCTTTTTCTCTTAATGAGTCTGGCTAGGGGTTTATCTATTTTGTTTATTTTTTCAAAGAACCAGCTCTTGGTTTTATTGATTTTTTCTATTGTTTTATTCTTCTCAATTTTATTTATTTCTTCTCTAATCTTTATTATGTCCCTCCTTCTCGTGACTTTGGGCCTCATTTGTTCTTCTTTTTCCAATTTCAGTAATTGTGTCTTTAGACTATTCATTTGGGAATGTTCTTCCTTCTTTAAATAGGCCTGGATTGCAATATACTTTCCTCTTAGAACTGCCTTTGCTGCGTCCCACAGAAGTTGTGGCTTTGTGTTGTTGTTGTCATTAGTCTCCATATATTCTTTGATTTCTGTTTTGATTTGGTCGTTAACCCATTGATTAATTAGGAGAGTGTTGTTAAGTCTCCATGTATTTGTAAGCCTTTTTGATTTCTTTCTAAAATTTATTTCTAGTTTTATACCTTGGTGATCTGAGAAGTTGGTTGGTAGGATTTCAATATTTTTGAATTTACTGAGGTTCTTTTTGTGGCCTAGTATGTGGTCTATTCTGGAAAATGTTCCATGTGCACTTGAGAAGAATGTGTATCCTGTTGCTTTTGGGTGTAGAGTTCTGTAGATGTCTGTTAGGTCCATCTGTTCTAGTGTGTTGTTCAGTGCCTCTGTGTCTTTACTTATTTTCTGTCTGGTTGATCTGTCCTCTGGAGTGAGTGGTGTGTTGAAGTCTCCTAAGATGTATGCATTGCTGTCTATTTCCTCCTTTAATTCTGTTAGTATTTGTCTCACATATGCTGGCGCTCCTGTGTTGGGTGCATATATATTTATAATGGTTATATCTTCTTGTTGGACTGACCCCTTTATCATTATGTAATGTCCTTCTTTATCTTTTGCTACTTTCTTCGTTTTGAAGTCTATTTTGTCTGATACAAGTACTGCAACACCTGCTTTTTTCTCTTTGTTGTTTGCATGAAATATCTTTTTCCATCCCTTCACTTTTAGTCTGTGTATATCTTTGGATTTGAGGTGAGTTTCTTGTAGGCAGCATATAGATGGGTCTTGCTTTTTTATCCATTCTGTTACTCTGTGTCTTTTGATTGGTGCATTCAGTCCATTTACATTTAGGGTGATTATTGATAGGTATGTACTTATTGCCATTGCTGGCTTTAGATTCATGGTTACCAAGGGTTCAAGGGTTGCTTCTTTACTATCTAACAATCTAACTTAACTTTCTTGTTGTTATTGTAAACACAGTCTGATGTTTCTTTCTTTCTCTCCCTTCTTATTCCTCCTCCTCCATTCTTTCTATAATAGGTGTTTTATTCTTTGCCTTTTGTTAGTATTTGGATGGTCTGCTTTCTTTGCTATGATTTTTATTTTCCTCTGGTGACATCTTTTTAGCCTTAGGTGTGCTTCCATCTAGAGCAGTCCATTTAAGATATCCTGTAGTGGTGGTTTATGAGAAGCAAAGTCTCTCAAGTTTCGTTTATCTGGAAATTGTTTAATCCCTCCATCATATTTAAATGATAATCGTGCTGGATACAATATTCTTGGTTCGAGGCCCTTCTGTTTCATAACGTTAAATATATCATGCCATTCTCTTCTGGCCTGTAAGGTTTCTGTTGAGAAGTCTGATGGGTTTTCCTTTGTAGGTGATCTTTTTTCTCTCTCTAGCTGCCTTTCATACCCTGTCTTTATCTTTGATCTTTGCCATCTTAATTATTATGTGTCTTGGTGTTGTCTTCCTTGGGTCCCTTGTGTTGGGAGATCTATGAGCTTCGGTGGACTGCGAGACTACTTCCTTCCCCAGCGAGGGAAAGTTTTCAGCAATTATTTCTTCAAAGACACCTTCTATCCCTTTTTCTCTCTCTTCTTCCTCTGGTACTCCTATAATGCGAATATTGTTCCGTTTGGATTGGTCACACAGTTCTCTTAATATTCTTTCATTCCTAGAAATCCTTTTATCTCTCTCTGCCTCAGCTGCTCTGTACTCCTGTTCTCTGTTTTCTATTCCATTAACAGTCTCTTGCATCTCATCCATTCTGCTGTTAAGCCCGTCAATCGCTTGTCTGATTTCTGTATTGTCTTTTCTCAGTTCCCTCACTTCCTCCCTCAGCTCTTGCACATTTCTCTGTAGGTCCATCAGCATGGTTATGACTTTTATTCTAAATTCTTTTTCAGGGAGGCTGTGCATTTCGATCCCTTCAGACTCCCTCTCTGGGGTTGTCTGGTTGATTTTGGTCTGAACCATATTCCTCTGTCTTTTCATGGCTGTATAATTGGTCACTGGTAGTTGCCACGTATGTCAGCTGGGCTCTTTAAGACTTTAAAAAGAGAAGAAAAAAAAATGAAAAAAAGAAAGAAAGAAAGAAAGAAAAAAAGAAAGAAAAGAAAATACAAAAACCAAAGAAAACAAACAAACAAAAAAAAAGCCCACCAGACGTAGATTCTGTGGGAATGCTCTAGGTGGCGCTATTGCCCCACTATTCCACAGCTGTGACTGTGCCGCTCCGCAGGGCCCTTTATCGCTCGGGCAGGGGTGGGAATGAATAGGAGGCTGTTGATCTCAGTGAGAAGTGTTAAGTATGGCTACGCTTCCTCAGTCGCCAGCTAAGGTGTCTGAAACTCCCCAGGACTCCCAGCCTGCTGGGTTGAGTGTCCTGGGGCGATCCGGCTCCTCCGCTGGGCTCCTGTCTCTTTAAGACCGCTGAGGAAAGCGCGCGCTTTTTTTTTTTTCCTTCCCGGAGCCGGCTGCAAGCCCCCTGGCGCGTTCCCCGCTCAGATCCTGCCCCTCTGTCTCTCCAATCTCAGCTGCACTGCGCAATGTGGGTCAGCGCTCCCCGCGCAGATCCCCGGGGCTGGCTACTTCGCGGGGTGCACTTCCACTCCCTCCCGGCTCTGAATCCTCTCCTCCCGCCGGTGCGCTGGGGTGGGGGAGGGCTCGGGTCCCGCCGGGTCGCGGCTCCGGATCTTACCCGCCTCTTGGGGTGCCGAGTCCTCTCGGGTGTAGCTGCACGCTGTGCGCTTTCCTGTGTATTCTCGTCTCTCTTTTAGGAATAGATGTATTTTCTGTGTTTTTGTAGATAAATATAGTGTTGGGAGGAGATTTCTGCCGCCCTGCTCACGCCGCCATCTTCCCGGAAGTCTCTGTGATCTTATACAGTGTCATTTGCCTTTCTTTATCATAGAGTAAACCTTAGAAAATGTTAGTTACATAAAACCATTTAAAGTAAATCTTAATCTTTTCACTGGCCAAATACATGAAAATTCAGTTTAACAAAACTACCGTTTGCTTCTATTTTCCTCAGGATTCCTTAAAATGCAGTTGGTACACCAGGTCCAGGCCTATTAATTACAGATAAACATGAGTCTCTTTTCTCCTTATAATAAAGGGTTTTCTGGAGAACAGACTAAGATCTGCTCTCAGATCTGGGGTCCTCAAATTTTTTGTAATGAGAGGTTTTTTTTAAGTTTCCTAAAGTCTTGAAGTTATGGAAAGAAAGTAGTATTGACAACAAAGTCCTCACAATAGTAAAATTCTTAGACGAAACTAGTGGTAGACCGTTGATCGATACTGTCCAAGGAATCAGTGCTGCTGAGGATGGGCATGCTCCCCGTCTCACTCTGATTCCCAGAGAGAAGACGACGGTGAAGTTGCTGGGGAAGGCTACCAGGTATGTCCTGATCGGGACCATTGTGTAACTAGGTCAACATTGGGTCCTTCTGTCACAGCTTATTTCTGGGTAGCATGTTGTCAGTGTATTCTCTGGTAACAGAATTTGCATGTTTTGTCTTGACTCCAAATAATGACATTAAATTAAATATTGAATGATGTGGCTCCAGAAAATACGATTCAAGTGATTTTCATTACAAGGTTCGTAAAGCACTTAAATTATAAGGAGAATTAAGTCAGACAAACAGATGACCAGACGAGGAGAACAGAGATCTACAACCAGGATTTTTAACCCAGGGGCAATTCTGTATGCATGCGACACTCTTATAAAGTCCAGTTTATGGAAGGAAGAATATATTTATCCTCCAGAATTATTTATGCAAAAAAAGTATAGCTTTGGCTACAATGCAACTGTATTGTTTGTTGAGGCGACCAAGTTGTAGAAGAACAAAATTAATCTAATTATGCACCTGGTTTTCATTTCAGCTTTTCTCTGCCTCTTCATTTACTGTTATGTTTAATGCTAGTTTCTGTTTTTAGCCTTGAGAAATGGGAGAAGTGTAGATGATACTTATAACATCTGTAGCAATGGACAGAAGAATGGATAATAATAGGAAATGTCTATGTACCATCTGGTATAAACACAGATGTGTGTTTTCTTTAAAAATAAAAATGCTGTATTCTAAAAAGGGAAGATTTACAACACTCTACAGAAAGTCAAGAACCCATTCTTGAGTAGCTCTTAATTAACAAGAAACAATCCTGCCTGCTAGTTGCTAATTTATTTATAGAATTTCCATGGTAGGCACTGTTCTTTTCCCCTACAGAATTCCTCTCCTGCATCAATGGCTATACTGGACAAATTCTGTCTTGTCAAGTATTACATTTCTTTATCTCTTTATGCACCTAATTTGTTAAATGCAGAATTAGGATACTCTATGTTTCCTCTAAAATCTCATCTTGGAGTTTGAAAGCTTCAAAAAAAAGGGCGTAACTTGAATAGTTGAGGAAGATTAGGTCTATTTTACAAAGTTATATAATTTTAATTCTTACCTGCACTATAATGTCTACAAAAGAAGAAAAGAAGACTACCTGCAAAACCAACAAACCGCTCATAAGGGCAGTTGCCTTTTTCTTAAGCATTTAGACATTTAGTATCAATAATAAATATACCTATTTAATTTTGTAGATAATAAATAAATTTGTGTTTTTATTAGGCAACCCATGCTTCTCAAAGCCATGGTATATCTTCACAGAATGAAAGGCTCTGAGGATATGTCCTTTGAGAGATCACCAATGAGTTAAATTATTCCAGGAATAAAAATGGAGATATGGTTGTAAATATTGGTATGATGAATCCATCCCAAGGGCAGCCTGGGAGACTTCCTGGGCCACTCTTAAAAAATCACAGTATGATGAAATATCTGATGAGCATGAAAAACAATAAAATAGAATTATGAAATGCCTTCTGTTATGAATGTTCATAAGCTCCATGCACGAAAGGAAAGGACAGGACCAATCTTGTATGGATGGAATGTATGCTCAGAAAGATGTCTCTATTTTGGACTTCAGAGATTTACCTTTCAGGGCAATGAATCCATCTGGCTTGGTCAAAATAAATTTAATGCCATTTTCCTACCTGTCTTTCTATGAAAAATACATGATAAAATTTAAAAGCACATTCCAGTTGCTCAGAATCATTAGCCTTCATTTAGAGCCCATTCCCTGTACTGTTTACTTCTGGCACTCCCCCCTGTAACCGATAATTTATATAATTGTAGGTTGGTGTTCTGCTCCTCACCTACAGGTGCAGCTTCTATGCTCCCATGGAGCAAATCCAGAGACACACAAAATTCTCATTGACCTTAGGAGGCATCTGACAGTGGTCAGAACTGGGCACTGTTTCTGACCTATTGGTCCACTCCGTTTTGTCATCTCTCTGTTCTAACCCTTTGGTTCTTTTTTTAGGTTGTTCTTCATTTGGCAGATGCCCACTGACTATGTGCTTATTTGATGTACTCAGGATGGATCCAGAAAACTGACCTTATCTTGGTTTTTGGATTGTCTTGTTTTGCTCTCACTAAAAAAAGAAAAAAAAAAGATAACTAACAACAACAAAAAAACTAACACAACTGGTCTCCATAAATAGAATCCATTTATCTTGTTTCTCAAGGATTTATTTTTCATTGTTTCAAGAACTTCTGACAAATGAGCAGTAGAGGAAAAGTGCTGACAATTTCAACTTTATTAGTTGAAATGTAATTTTCTCAGTTTCAGAAACTTACAAAGCTTATCTAGAAAAGAAATGATGCAAGGCAGTTGTTACAGAATAATTATAGATTTACAATTAGAGGATAGCATAACTGCCTATGTAGTACATTAAATGAATATAACCTCCTTCTACATAATATAGTTAAAATAAACCATACAGTTTTGGAAATTAAATTCGAGATTCACTCTTGGCTACAGGCTCATCCTGGTGTTGCTCCGCTAGACGGGAATGATGGAGCAGGCAGGGCAGAAAGGATCCCCACAGCACTGCCAGAGAGGGTGGCTCTAAGTTGAGTAGACTCAACAAAGACTTGAAAGATGGGACGACAACTTCTAAACTGATGGCAGAGCTGTAAATATCTGGGATGCCACCACCAGGATCCCCAGCCTTGCAAGTAGTTCTAAGAACTGCGGGAAATTCTTCTGAACAAAAAAACCGCTGCTGCCTGCAACTGTGAAAAGGCAAGGCAACAAAGTATGAGCCCAGTGGGGAGTGATTACATCCTGGCCTTGAGGCCTATCCCTGAATGTGCAGGACAGGAAGGCTGGCTGTTTTTACACTGGTGTTTCAGCGGGCTGCACGGACGCCTTTGTTGCTCCATGTACTGTGGCCGTAGCACAGTGGATTTCTAACATGTTGGATCACTGCACAGTAAGAAATTTAGTTTCCATTATGGCCCAGCATACACCTAGACATATAAAATTGTATAAGGTAACTAACTGAAGTAAACGTTTAATAAATTGATGTATTTCCTATTTTTGGTATATGCCATGCAGGCACTCTTTGCACTTTATGAACTGTTCTAGTCACCTATGGATAAATAAATCTATAATTATCTATAAATTATAGACGAAATTGAAGATTTTTTTCTACTTAAATCCATGTTAATCGTAACTTGCCAATGGTCTGTGACCACAGTTTGAAAAACAGTAAGTAAGAAGTTACAGTAAATCATTCCATAGGAGGAGAAAGCTCCACGGTTTCTCATGTCCCACAGGGGGTGCCTACATCCTCTTAACACCCGGGCACACGGTGTGTGCAGAGTTGACTTACGCTTCTTACTGACATAAGCGTTCTGACATTTCTCTGGGGTTCATTGTGTGTTCTCAGTCCGAATGAAAACTACAACAGAGGCCATGACTGCTCTTCTCACCGATCTCCTTCCACAGCTCCTGCCCTTATCCAGCCCAGCACCTCCACCCTCCGGAGGGCTGGTAAATGGCAATAACTGCTAACACCTGTTGTGCAGCAGTGCAGAAGGGATATAGTTTGATTGGCTCATGGACATGATATAGACTTTTCCCCCTAACTGAACAATTTTAGCCTACAAAGCTCTTTGAACTAAAGATTCAAATTTAAGAATATATACTTTGTCCATGGTGTTCTCTACCATTCCACTGTTCATTTGTTTATTCATTCATGCCGCAAGTATTTATCGCATGGCTGCTATTTGTCAGACATTATTTTAGGTACTGGGTATACACCACCCATGCCCTTTCCTTAGAACTGTGGGTTATTCAAACTAAGAGTTGAATTGTCGAATTGATTTGGCTGTCATTTCTTGTGTTTATTTTGTTTTCCTCAATGTCATTTATTATGTCATCTAAAATATGACCTGACTTGAAACAAATACTTACCTTATCAAAATGTCCTCAATAACATCCCGTTTACTTCCCACTCAGAGCAACCCTTGGACCTTAAGTGCATAGAATGGTTAATCATAATCTTGGATTCATGAAAACTGCCATCATTGATCCATTTAAGACCTCTCCATCTACCTACCTACCTACCTACCTACCATGTCTAAACTGATTTATAGATTATATATATATATATATATATATATATATATATATTAATATATTTGATATATATATTATAGATTAATATATTGATTTATAGTTTTTATTTATATATTATATGAAATATAATCATACATTATAATGTTATTATAACTAAGGAAGCATTTCAAAGTGCCAGTAGTTAGGGACATTACTTTCTAATTGGTCAGAGGAACAGAATAGAAAATCTGAAACAGACTTGTACAACTTCTAGTATATGTCAGAGGAGATATGGTAGATCCCTGGGGAAGACAACTGAATCAACTGAGAAAGGAAAAAAATGTGTATCATCAACCTTGACTGCAGATGGATTAAGAACATAGATGTCAAAAGCTAAACTTGAAAACTTTTAGAAGAAAATATAGGTGAATATCTTTCTAACCCCAAAGTAGAGAAGAATTTCTTAAACAAGACACAGAAATGCTAATCATAAAGGAGAAAACTGATATTTTTGACTACCCTAAAATTGAGAACTTGTGCTCATCAACTCATCTTTTAAAAAGAGGGAAGACAATCTAGAAACTGGGGAGAAATATTTGCAGCACGCACAACTATCAAGGGTCAGAAACACATTATGTAAAGACTTGCACAAGTTAAAAAATGATAAGCAACCCTCTTTCTTTCTATTCTCATCAACTTGCCCCCAACTGCCATTTTCCACTGACTCTGATTCCCTCATACATCCAACACCAAATTATATATTGTCTGAATAGCTGGTCATACCTCACTGCCATTTCCTCCAGCTGAAGTACTGCCACCACCAGCTGGGTTATTGACAGCCTCCACACTTGCCTGAGCAAAGTCCGTCACTCCCAAGAACCTTCCTTGATGACTCCACTCATTGCTTATTCCTTCAGAATTCAGATTCCCTTTAATACTTGGCTACCATATTTACATATTTCTTTTTGAATTCTGATGTTTTAAATAAATATACTATCGACCCTGTTAACATTTAAATTTTCCCTGAATTTAACAACTCTTGTATTCCGTTCTACTTTCATGGCCCTCTTGCTGCCTGGCTTTTCCACCCCATAGCTGAGTACAGTGTCGCACATCCACTGGGTATCCAGCAAGTGACTGACTGATGGCCAACATAAAGATTTTACCTAATTTCATCATAAGCCCTTCAAAAAAAAATAGAACAAAATTAAGGTAGATTTATCCAAGGAAATAAAAAGAAAAAGACAGCAGTTCCCACAAATAAATGCCTAACAAAGATTATAGACTAGTTATAGAGACATATGGAAGAGATTTAAAAATATCTATTTACAAAGAAAGAAAACAAGCCAAATAAAGGAAAAATTACATATTGGAGTAGGGAGAGACAATAAATACCACATTTCAGGAAACATTTCAAATGGCAGTAAAATGTTCAAACACGCTGGCAACAAATAAAATTGAATGACTGGACTAATTAGGACTATAAGCAAGAGATTGTTTAAAAGGTGAAAACCCAGATGTGTTTACATCTCTTACTTTTGCAGAAGCAGGTGGAGACCTACTTTTATCAGACAACAATTTTCTTGGGACCAACAGATGTAGGCAATTTAAAAAAAAGTTACCTGCAAACAAATTGAGGAGACAGCAATTCTAGATAGCCTGTGTTCATGATTTTTATAAAAAGGGAAAAAGTGATGAAGCATTGATTAAGACATTTTTTGATGATAACAGGGTCATAAGAGTTTCAGAATGATTAGACTATAACAAAGTGGGAATTAATTCATTTATTAAAGGTTATTTAAGTTAAGAAATCAACAGTGAATTTAGTTTGGACATGTAAGACGCTCCATTTTTTTTTTTGATTACTCAGAAACCCTTGAATGAAGGTGATTATTTGTAATTAGAACTTCACTAAAACACTGCCTTCTGGTAGCGAAATAATATAAAAGAAGAGAGTTCATCTGCTCTTCAACCTAGTGCTTTTGAGTTACTCAGGCACCACTCAAGATCCTAATTATAAAACTGGTTAACATATAAGGTATTTCGTGACAGGAATCCTGAGGACAGCATTTCAGTACAACAAGGTACATCTTCCCAATCCAAGTACCTAAGGTCAGCCTGCATTTTGTGTTGAAACCTAGCCAGCAACAATTACTGGGCAAGGATTCCATGCCTAATGCTGCATGAAGTGCTGTCAGATCAGGTCAGAGAAAGAAAAATGTTTTCAAACAGTCTGCATTTTGTACACATGCAGTTGATTACACTAGATGCATCCCATCATTCATCTAGGCGGTCATGAAAGACACCTGGGGTAAAGTAAGAGGCATGGGGCGTTGGAATCTGAAAATATGGCATCAAGTCCAGGCTCTGTCATCTACTTGCTGGTTCCTTTCTCTTCCTGAGCCTCATCTGGTAACTGAGGGTGGGGGTTTGGGAATGTGGAGGGATATTTCCGTTACAGAATTATGGTGAAAATTAACTTTGAAGCATACATATGAAAATACTTTTGCAATCATTAATATCCTCTAAAATGAGAAAAGTCAAAGAGGATGAGAACTGAGAGAAGGCTTGAGATTTAGGAATTAAGAGATGCTCGATTTTATTGGAAGTGGAAATTAGTGGAGATGATGTGAGAAAGTGCAAGAGCCAGCGGAGGCAATTTTCTTTTTTTTTCCAAGAAGCTTCTTCTGTATTTGCCTCCAGAAATAAATTAGGCTTTTAAATCAGAGATTATATTTTATTTATATTTGATCTCTAGCTACACTACAGAGCTAGAGTATCCATCACAGGGTATCATGTACAAATGGTCATTTAAAATATTTGTTAAATAAGCATTGATGACAAAGGAAAGAATGAATGAAGACAACAGCTTTAAGTGAAACAAAGTCAAGGGAGGTTTTCCTTATTTTGAAAATAGGAGACCCATGGATATATTAATTAAGAGAGCAGAGTGAGTAAAATAGGAGAGGTTGAAGGCATTTCAGAGATCCAGGTCTTATCTTGAATGACAGAACCAGGCAAGAGGAAATGAGGGCTGTAATGAAAGAAGCAGGAAAAACTGGCTTCAAGTGTGCATGGAGCAGGCTCCTGTTGGAGACATAAAGTTAGAGAAATGCTGAAGTGTTTCTGTTCCATGTGGCAAAGAAGAAAGTTGTTGATTCTCAAGTCACATGGTTTCTACCTTCCAAGAATGAAAGAGTTAAGGTTTTCCTGCTGGATGAGAAGGTGGGTTGGGGGTAGGGGAATGAAATGGTTGAATGTTCCAGAAGAAGTTAATATGAGATAAGAAATGGATAGCTGAAAAGGACCTGGTGTAGGCATATCAGGGTATCCAGAGTGATGAAAAGGAAGGCTGAGTGTGAATTGCAGGTTAGGAATAGTGGAGAGGAAGGACTTAGTGGCTGGATACTTAGTTGTTGTTATTGGAGTAGGCGCAGGGAGAGAAAGCTGTGCTGATGTCTTGAAAAAGTTTCACCTCAGATGGCCCAAACTGATGGTATTTTCCTTTCCAATAGAGGGGGATAAGCAGGAAGCCTGGTATGCAACTTAAAAATTGCTTAGAAGAAATAAACTTTTGAAAGAGAAATTAAAAAATTTGATGAGTAAATCTGGAATTACTATGAAGAAGAAACATTTAATAATTGAACCTATCTAGAGATGGCAGGGTTGTCCTGAGAAAAGTAAGTTCCCAGCAACTGGGAGCTCATGTAGGTCAGGGAATAGAATGAATGGTTAGGATTAAAACAAGTGAAATTTAATTTCATTATTTTGGAGATAAACTTGAGTTGCACTGTAATGCTAGTAATGCTAACCTAGATAGACTATGCTTCTTCATACCTTGTCCAAATTGTGCTCAATATTTATTATTTTTTTGGTCAAAATAAATAGATAGATTGAAACAGATGAGCTTTAGGCTTCAAAACCCTGGTATTTTGGCAGAGTTTTTAACTAGCGTGAGCAACATTGCTAAAACAAGGTGTATATGACTCCATATCCTGCCAACCGCTTTTTGAAAAGCTTTGATTATTTTATAACAAAAGTTAATATGTACATACAGTCATGCCTCCTTTTATTATACCTCACTTTATTGCATTTCACAGATATTGTGTTTTTTACAAATTGAAAGTTTGTGACAACCCTGTGTCAAGACTGTTGACACCATTTTTCCAACAGCACTTGCTCACCTCATATCTCTCTGTCTCATTTTAGTAATTCTCACAATAGTTCAAATGTTTTTGTTATTACTATATTTGTTAGGGTGATCTGTGATTGATGGTCTTTAATGTTACTATTGTGATTGTTTGGAGGCACCAGGAACGGTGCCAATATGAGACAGTGAACTTAACTGATAAATGTTGTGTGTGTTCTGACTGCCCCACTGTTGGGCCATTCCCTTCTCTCTCTCCCTCTCCTTATTCCATGAAATACAACAACACTGAAATTAGGCCAATTGATCACTCTACAATGGCCTCTAAGTGTTCAAGTGAAAGGAAGTGTTGCCCATCTGTCACTTTAAATCAAAAGTTAGAAATGATTAAGCTCAGTGAGGAGGCATGTAGAAAGCTGAGGCAGGCCAAAATCTAGGCCTCTTCTGCCAAACAGCCAAGTTGTGAATGCAAAGGAAATGTTCTTGAAGGAAATGAAAAGCACTACACCAGTGAACACACAAATGATAAAAATGCAAAACAGCCTTATTGCTAATATGGAGAAAGTCTGAGTGATCTGGATAGAAGATCAAACCAGCCATTACATTCTGATAAACCAAAGTCTAATAAAATGCAAGGCCCTAACTCTCAACTCTATGAAGGTGAGGAAGTGGCAGAAGAGAAGTTCGAAGCTAGCAGAGGTTGGTTCATGTGATTAAAGGAAAGAAGCCAGCTCCATAACATAAAAAGGCAAGGAGAAGCAGAAAGTGCTGATGGAGAAGCTGCAGCAAGTTACTAAGAAGATCTAGCTGAGATCGTTAATGAAGGTGGCTACACTAAACAACAGCTTTTCAATGTAGACAAAACAGCCTTCTGTTGCAAGAAGGTGCCATCTAGGACTTTCATGGCCAGGGAAGAGGAGTCGATGCCTTGGCTTCAAAACTTCACAGATGAGCGGACTCTCTTAAAAGTTAATGCGGCTGGTGACTTTCAGTTGAAGCCAATGCTCATTGACCATTCCAAAAATCCTAGTGTCCTTAATAATTATGCTAAATCTACTCTGCCTGTGCTCTATAAATGGAACAACAGAGCCTGGATGACAGCACATCTGTTTACAACATGGTTTACTGAATAGTTTAAGCCCAATGTTGAGCCTGCTTCTCAGAATAGAAGATTCCTTTTGAAACATCATGTCCATCGACGTGCTCATGAGGGCCTAAGAGCACTGATGGAGATGTACAATATTTTTTTCATGCCTGCTAACACAACATCCATTCTGTAGTCCATGGATCAAGGAGAATTCCAAATTTTAAGTCTTATTATTGAAGAAATATTTTATAAGGCTATAGCTACCTCAGATAGTGATTCCTCTAATGGATCAGGGCAAAGTACATTGAAAACCTTCAGGAGAGAGGATTCACCAAAGTCTAGAGGCCATTAAGAATAATCACGATTCACAGAAAATTGAAAGAAGTTGATTCCAACCCTCATGGATGACTTTGAGGGATTCAGAACTTCAGTGGAGGAAGCAACTACAGATGTGGAAATAGCAAGAGAGCTAAAATCAGAAGTGAAACCTGAATATGGGACTGCATTGCTGCAATCTCATGAGAAAACTTGAATGGATGAGGAGTGGCTTTTAACAGATGAGCAAAGAAAGTGGTTTCTTGAGATGGAATCTACTCCTAGTGAAGATGCTGTGAACAGTTGAAGATGCTGTGAAGAAGATGCTATGAAGACATACTGTGAGATTGCTGTGGTGAAGGATATGCAGCTAAAAAAGATTTAGCATGTTATGTAAACTTAGCTGGTAAATCAGCAGTGGAGTTGGAGAGGACTGACTCTGATTTTGAAAGAAGTTCTACTGTGGGTAAAATGCTGTCAAACAGCACTGCATACATACTACAGAGAAATCATTCATGAAACCAAGAGTCAGTGTCACAAAATTCACTGTTGTCTTATTTTGAGAAATTACCACAGCCATCCCAACCTTCAGGAAACAACACCCTAATCAGTCAGCAGCCCTTAACGCCGGGCCAAGACCCTCCACCAGCAGAAGGAGCCAACTTGCTAAAAGCTCAGATAATGTCTAGCATTTTTTAGCAATAAAGCATTTTTAAATTGAGGCATGCACTTTTCTTAGACATAATTCTACTGCACATTTAATAGACTGCAATATAGTGTAAACACAATTTTTATATGCACTGAGAAACCAAAAAAATCATCCAACTTGCTTTATTGAGATATTCACTTTATTGCAATGGTCTGGAACCAAACCTGCAACATGGCTGAGGTATGCCTATACATTATGCGTATAAAGTGCTTAATGTATAATAGGATAATTTATTTTACAGTCCAGCTGCCTATCTCGTTTGCTTCCAATTTTTTCTTATTCAAACTATAAATGTGATGAACATCTTTGTAATACTGTTTTGCTTAGATGTGTTAGAGTGTCTCTAGCCTAATGTGAGATTGCTGTGTTGAAGGATATGCATGCTAATAAGGTAACTTCCTGAGAGCTTATATCAATTTTCAGTCTCGTCAATAGTGCATGAGACTGTGCCTGATTGTTTAAGAGTCTCATATCACATACAGCTATGTCCTTAGTATAACTACATCCTATCCTTAGTACAAGGCAAACCCTGTCTTCTTAGGCTTTTAAATCAGGAAAACTTAACATATGCGAAAGAATTATCACATGATATATGCCACAAAATAGAGTAATGAAGCTATATCCAAGTATATATTGTGTGACTTATATAGTATGCTTGAAATGTGTCCATCAAAACACTTGTAAATCAATTTATATAAGTGGGTTTTGCATTTCCTTCAATCTTTTCATGCTTTGATTTATTTTGTTTAGTTGGGTTCATGCTATATTAAAGTTATTTTCTCTTTTCCTCTTTACATTGTAATAAAAAAATTTTGTTACTACGAAGTCCTAACAAATATCATTAAAAATATTCCTTAATGGGATTTTTTTTGTATTCCTCTTAGATTGCCTTCAGTTTTTCTTATCAATAGTAAAGTTGTGGTAAACGTTTTTTTGTGGCCCATTGTTTTCTGCACATTTGGCATTATTTCCATAAGCTATAGTGCTGGATTGAAATCACTGATGGAGTCAGCAGGAGGGATGTGACAAAACACTATATGTAAAAAAGTTGTACCAGTGAATAAGATAACATTTTATTATAACTTGCCACATTATTTTTTATTAATTTTTTAGATGTCTGCTAACGAGGTTATCACAGGCTGTTTTAAATAAATATTTTTAATTGTTAGTGAGCATGAAAATTGCATATATCTGTTCTTTGCACAAAATTGTTCTTTAAATTAATATCTCAACCTTGGCCATTGTTGGCTAATTGTTGGGTGATGTCCTGTGCACTACCCACTGTTTAGCTGCTTCCTCGCCTTCTATACTAGGCGCCTGCAATATTCCTAACTTCTAACAACCAAAAAATGTCTCTAGGCATTGCTAATTATCAAATGGGGACAAAATCAGACCTGAAGAATCTTATTTTTAGCAAATAAATTTTCAGTGATGTAATAAACTACCTATCTAGTTGATCTGTTTTGGAAGTTTAAATGTTTCTTTGTAAACACATAAAAGTGAGATACTTTCACTCCTAAGTGTGAAATAACTGCAAGTGTGGACAGGCTAAAAAGTGAAGAGTTAAACAGAGACTCATTGAGTCAATCTGGAAAGTTTCATGGTAGTGCCAGAACTGAACAGACAGGGAAACAGAAGCTCAGGGAATTTAATTCCACCGCCCAAGTTTGCTTTCCAAGTAGCTGGGACTAGAATGCAAGTCTTTGTTGCCCAGGCTTCAGGTCTTTTCAAAATTCCACACTATTGCTCATGCCATCCCTGCTCCTTATAACTTAGCTAAGTCCATCTCCTTCAAGGGACCTTTTTCAGAAAACCCACCTGAGCTACAATGATTTCAGTCTCTTTGCTAGAATATACCTTTTTGCATGGTGTTCTTCAGCTAATGTTTGATGTTTAAATGATTGCCACTTATAGTCTAGGCTTGTTCCCAAAAGCTTGAAAACTCTTGGAGGGGACATAGGTGAAGGGCTCTAACCGTAAAGGGCACTCACAAAATACCATGATCTAGTCCAGATTCAATAGTATATTGGACTGTTTTGGTAGGATTAGGAAGGTCCCTTAAACTAGCCCACTGGGGCTGACCCCTTATGAAAAGAAGGAGATAAACTTTGGCTAGTAACAGGGAAGTGAAAAATGTGACCAAAACTCTTTTCACTTTGACTAGATTATTAGTATCAGTATGCTGTCTTTAGAAAGGAAAAATGATTGATGAATTAGAAAACCAGGGGAGGAGTGGGCAGCTGACGGGTAAAGTGAAAATGTGACACGCTATGGGGGAACAACAGGAGGGTTAGTTCTGGAGTGAGAGGAGAAGCAGCAATCACTGTCTGGCCTATAGTAAAACCACTTCATTCCTATGGCTTGGATGACTGTGTTGTTTTCCACTGTGTCACTGGTGCCTAAAAGCAACTTGTACATTAAACACATATTTACTGAAGAAATGATTGAATGACAGCCTGGCTTTTGGGGTGAAAAGCATTTCCTTTGCTGCAGCAGAGAGTCAGGACCTGCCCTTTATACATTTGTAAATAAGAATGGAAAATCACCAGTGGCATTATTCAAGCTTGCAATTTATTGGTTTGGTGCAGTCCTAGGCCTGCAGGTGGGGGATGAACATAAACTAAATATAAGAAACAGTCTTGGGTTTTAAGAGTCAGACGATCTGAGATATGAGATAGCTACCATCTGTAAGGAGTTGTTTAGAGAGGTCCAGATGGTTGCCCGAAATAGAAGGTTATTGAGGGGTCAAAGGCTATAACATATTTGAAATTTGTCAAGAAATAGAGGTCTTCCTCCTCAGCCCTGTCAGCTCCTTTCCTGCAAGCCTGCCTTAAGGTGACTAAGTAGAGAATAACTTCCTGAGCTACAATGATAGTAGCTGTAGCAAGTGTGAAAACCAGAAAACCAGAAACAGTTTACTCCGCAAACAATACTGAGTTGCTCTGTGTAAGGTCCTGTCTATTGGGTATTAAAGGGACTAAAGAACAAGTATGATATAGTTTCTACTCTCAGTGGAAATTCCAGTCTGATCACTTTTGATTAACCTCGAGAACCTGTATATAAAGAGTTTCTTAAAAGTAAGACAAAGACAAATGAGAATTTTGGCTCTGCCAATTTGTGACCTTGGGCACATCACAAACCTACCGATTCTCACTTTCCCCATCTGTAAAATGGTATTAATAATTTCTCTCTTAGGATTCTTAAGACAATAACATGAGGCAAAGCACATACAGTACAATGTCCTTCAATAAGGGCCAAAGTGTTGGCTATTCAGACACTGAAGCTTTTGAAAATTATTCAACAGACTAAGTTCAATATTAGTTATTTATCTCAAATCATGACAGGTTAAAATGGAATGATTTTTTTTAAATATAACTTTACATCAAAACGTTCTAGCCATTTGGGAGCTTCCCCGGTTACCAGGCAGTTGTGAATTCAGTGCAGAGAGAGAAATCTGAAGAGCCAAGCCTAAGAAGTAATTCAACACTTTGGAAAGGAATATTACCACATCTGCACATTACAAAAAGTGGAAGGAAATCAAAATTGCTAATGCGGTCGAAAGACGATTATGTTATATCTATCA
Organism: Smutsia gigantea; assembly: GCA_032199065.1. Lineage (NCBI taxonomy): Eukaryota > Metazoa > Chordata > Mammalia > Pholidota > Manidae > Smutsia > Smutsia gigantea. Next base: position 106,000 of record JAVSCE010019847.1, on the reverse strand, counting down.
CAGAGCAAAAAGCCAAATGGGAATATGAGCGAACTGGGGTAATCACCTTGCAAACTAATCAGGGGAGGATTTGGGGCACTGTGGAGTCCGTGCAGCCTTCATCTGGGGCCCAAGGCAGAGCTGGATTAAGTTTCAAAGGGACAGATGCATCACAAGAGGCACAGTTATTACTGCAAAGCCATGGTTAGGGACTAGAAGAAATACTTCACAATATTGATCACCTCTGGACACAAAAGATACTATTGCCTTGGAGAGGGGGGCCACGGTGTCACGGCAAAGCACCAATTCCACTAGGTCTTAAGAAAATAAATTTTTATGAGGAAAGGGTGAAAACAAAGAGATCTTGGGCATGCTTGGGAAAAATATTTGAACAATTGATTAAAAAATAACAAGATAAAGGAAGCATAATATACTCAATGCAAAAAGGGAAGACACATTAGTGAGTAAGGAATTCAAATACATGGCCCTTCTCTGCTAAGAGTATTCAAATAAAAAACAGAAGATGAAAAGGATCTCTCTTTCCCCAAGTTAAAAAATAATTATAGGCCAAAAGAACAATTCTTTTTCACAGAATACTAGTGATTCACATAAAAACAATTCCCTTAAACAGGGAGAAAAAAAAAAAACTAGCAAAGCTTGTCAAGTAAGCCTGAGATTTAGCAATGAGTTTTATATCCCTTCTCCTTCCAAATGCAGAAACTCATTAGATTTAAAAGATAATACAGTTAGGTTTAAAAATGAGACAAATGTACAACACAGTTTGACAGTTCAGAAATAGCCTTAAGATTTCCATTTGAAACAACTTTCTATAGTTCTTCATATTGATTTTTTAAAACATATAAATGTCTACGTCAAATTTGGAATTTCTGCCTACAAACAACTTGATAGCCTTAAAGATCTATATATTCCATTATATAGAATATATTCCATGATATTTGTTTCATCAAACATATGAGAAAATGAGAGTGAAAATTACCTGATCAAAAACACTCCTCAGCATTTGTATTTCAATTCATTACTATCCATCTTGAGTAGGCAGAATCCTTAAAATAATTAATATCAGTGTTTTTGAACAAATGTATATATATTTGCTAACTCTGATTTAGGTTTTTAGGAACCAGTGTCACTAAAACATTTATTCCATTAATTTCTCATTTATTAAATGCAACATTGTCTCATATTTGCATTATTCATGGATCCTTGTAAACAAATATAATTTAGTAGTCTATTGAAACAATGTTACACTGTTTTCCATCTAGTTCTAAGTTGCTCAGAAAGTCCCAAATATGATTAAAAAAAAATTCCTAAACACTTTAGATCTTATTTCCCAATATGGAGATACGCCTCCTGTTTACTTCCCAAGTAGCTATTAAAGTAAATTACAATGAAATTTATCAGGTATTTTACAGTTTGCAAAATATTTTCCCATTTGCTTTGGCCCTAAGGATAAACCTCTGAAGATAGTATATTTATTTTCCCATATTACAGATGAGGAAACAAGTTTAGAAGGAATAAAGAATATCACTCAGCTAGTAAGTAAGGCCAAGTCAGAGCTCAAAGCCTGCTTACCCAACACTAACTAGAACATGTGTTTTCCCCATTACATGCCATTGGAGCTACCCAAAAGTACAGTTATCAGGAAATATTTGTAGTGGAGATTATTGAAAAACTAAATATGAGTTATACTTTGAGGGAAAGTTTGCAGAATACTTCAAAAGCAATGGAGGAAAGTGAAATAAGCAAGACAGTTATCAACCCATGCTACCTGTATTCCTATATACTTTCCAAAGTGTTTCAAATACATTATGTCTTTTGAGTATTACAGTAATCCACTGAGACATGCTGATAGGCTGATACAACTAATCCCGTTTTATAGATGAAGAAACTGAGAACTCAAGGCTTAAAAGTGACAGTTAAAATTGGAATTGGAGTCTTTTATTCCTAGTTCAGTATTCTTCCACTGAAAGAGTGGTTTTGAAAATATGGTCCCTAGCCCAGAGACCAGTGCGTTGCTAATGGCTGCAAAGATAGGACATTTTTTAAATAACATTTTATTGTATAAGCTCTTACCATTTCTTACTGAATAAAACTAAGTGACTTATAAAGTCTTCAAATTCGTTGATGTTGTTCTTGTTACCACCAAGTTCCTTATCCACTGGAAAGTAGGACTTTATGGAAATAGTTAAAAGGAGTTTGTCTGCCTAAGTTCATCAATGTGTCACACACCTCATAAACACAAATAATAGAAAAAGTCTTCAATTAATCTGTTTCTGCTACATTCCTCCTTAATGTTAAGAGACCTCTTCTTGCTGCAAAACTTCTCTGTGTTGCTCCTATCCTAACAGCCCCCTGTGCTCCTCACCTAGGGCTCATAGTTCTCTGAGTTGGTTCGTTTGGTTATTACCGGGAATGAACAATAATGTTTGTAGGAAAAATGATGTCGGGCAGGTCTGAGGACAGGAGGACCCTTTATAGCAGTCAGCAATGGAAAGGCTCTGGTAAGGCTGTTACTAGCAGTCAGAAAATCTAGAGAGAAGCAGCTGTTTCTATACATTTAGATCTTGTGTTTTTAAGTTTAATGTCGTTTCCAAGTTGGAGTGAATTTAGAAGGGAGGCACTGCAACTGTTTCGGTGCTTGTGCATCCAGAGGCCTTAATCCTGCCTTGGCTAAGGACATGAAGGCACAGTCTTAGTTATGTCACAGGTGAAAAACTGGGAGTTGTCTGCATGTATTTTATGCTTCTTTGAGCTGTTGTTGGGAAATGCAGCCCTCCAATTATTCGCCACCATAAGTCTTTGCTATAGGTGATTAAAAATAGAAAGTAGGAGAGAAGGATATAGTTGCAGTTTGCTGGACATCAAAAATGCACATGCTGCTGAATTGTGCAAGCCACAGGGAACACTTCTGACAGGTGTGCCACTCTGCAGAGGTAACTCATGTGCCTCCAAGTGCAATCCAAGGTGTTGACTTGAGGTTTTAAGGGTCCCTTCCCCTTTCTCTGCACCTTACATACCTGGAGATGCCAATACTTATCTGTGTTCCCAACTCTGAAGTGCCAGGCACTAGAAGCTCGGCATTTTTCTCATGGAAGTCTTTTGCTTCTGGAATTTCCTGCCTGTCCCAGTCTGCCAGACCCCACTTTACTGACCTTCAGGGACTCGTGAGATTTGTTTTCAATATAACCTTCACTGATGGGAAGAGACCTTAAGACCGTCATTTTGTAAAATATAAGCAATTACCACAGCTCATGTTCTTCTGGATTACGATAATTTAATTTTGCTTGCTTCCCATTTCAACTTCAAATAGGGTACATTTTTAAGAATAAGCATACCAGTTTTAAGAATAAGTGCCTGTCCTTAGTAATGAGTAAGTGAGAATGCATACCTAGCTGTGAAGATACTTAGAATTCTAAAAATATGAAAACTATCAGATTAATGCTCCTTCTCATACTGGTACCTCAGGTGTGTGGTGCTTACAATAACCCTAAGTTCTAAGGTGGTAATAAACACTAACTCGCTCCTTTAGAAAGTGCTAGGATGGTGTGTGTGTGGGGGTGTGGTGGGTGGTGGTTGTGTGTGTGTGTCGGGGGTGGTTGTGTGTGTGGTTCGGGTGAAGTCTCAAACCTACCCTGGGGACAGCATCGGCTTTGGCTGGACGCTGAGCTATTTACTCTGGACAATTATGCCAAGACATTAACAGCTGCTGGCTTTAATTATTGATGGAGTTAGTGTCAATCATCAGAGAGAAGAGAACCAAAGAATAACATTTTTAAGTCACCTGGTAAAAAAAAAATCTCTGTATAACACAGCGTTTGTTTTGTCATTTGTTACTCTTGAACTTCTCCAGCCAAATAAGTAAATCTCAGAAAACTGCTCTTTTAAAATCATTTTTCCCTTCCCCTTAAAGGTTTTCTTTCTAAGCGCTTGCTCTCTCTTTCAGAACCCAGCACCTTAGCTACGTTCGTACTGTTTTCAGAAGATGCCAGATATCAGGGTAAGCAATGACATGTTTTCGTTTGGAAAACTTAGATATGGAAAGAAATCCAGGGGACCAGGAGCCGCCCCCCTCCCCCCAGGAGCCTTTCGGGTCCGCGGTGAGGCTGCGATGCCTTCTTCGCTGCGGGCCTTCCCGGCCCCGCCAAAAACGCTGAAGCTGTTCGTGTCGTCTTCGAGCCAAAAGCTGGTCACAAGGGAAAAACAAATAGTTGGTCTGAGGCTCTCCAAGAAGAGTTTCACTGGGGCTTGACTAATATTTATTTGAGAGATGGGCCCCCCCGCGGCGCTCGGCACGCCGGTTTGGGGACCTCCGCTGTTTCCAGGAATTTTTTGCAGGGCCCGGCGGCCCGAGGCCGAGGACCGCGGTCTGGACGCAGCCTCCCCTCCCTCGCTGCGCGCGCCCTCCCGGCAAGGCGGGATTTAAAGGCGATGCCGAGCGCGACTCCGCAGTGTCAACGAGCCTCCCGACGCTCGCGCCTCATTCGCCCTGGTGCGGGCGCTCCGCAAGTCCCTGCCTGCTAAGCCGTCCCCAGCGCCGTCGGCGCGCCCCAGCCTGGGGTCCTCGGCCAGCCCGGCGCGCCCCGCGGGCTCAGGCGCACGGCCCTCACCTGGGCGAGGCGGGCGCGCAGGCGCTCAGCGCTGGGGCCGCGGCCGGGAGCGTCCGCCCCGCGCCCGCAGGACCAGGGCAGTTCCGGCGCCCGGGCTGCCGCCGATCGCGGGAGAGCGTCTGTGCGCAGCCCCGGCACAGCCCCGGCGGAGCGCGAGCAACAGCTTCCCCGCTGGAGGAGCCACTGCCCGCCGCGCCAGCGCCCCGCGCGCAGAGGTAAGTCCGGGCGCCCAGCCCGGAGACCCCCAGACCGCACCGCCTGCCCGCCCGGCCCCCGCCCGCCGCCTCCGGGCGAGCGGGCGCCTGGGCGCGCCGCCCGAGGGCATGGCCGGGCTGGCGGGGATGGCCGGGAGCCCCCCTCCGGAGAGAGTTCGCACTTTGTCCCGAGGTCCCACTTGTGGAGGAGGGTGCCCAGCCGCCGCCTGCCTCGCCTGTAGCGCGAGCCCTTGGGGTGAGGAGCGGGTCGTGGAAGCCAGAGGAGAGGAGGGGTCCCCAGCATGGGCTCCTGGGCTCTGATTTGCAAGGACAGTGGGGACGATGGGGAAGGGACAGGACAAGGGGTGTGCTGCTCTGTGGCTGCCGCAGTGCCTTCGCCACCTGGGCTGGAAAGTTTGGCGGCTGGACATCTCTCTTCATTAGAGGGAAACGGGTAGTTTGGGGACGAAGGTGTAGGAGGAAGACAGCAATCGAAGCTTGGAGTCAGTCCTAAGAGAATTCTGCAGCAGAACAAAGGTGAAATGGGGTGGTGAGACAGAAGGAAGGTCCCCAAAGTTTGCCCTTGCTGGAAGCCCTAAGTGGGAGCCTCGGCTACCAGGCAGCGGGGGAAGGTACAGCGCGGAATGGGAGGACACTGTGGAACTGCGGAAGGGACAAGGAGAGGGGAGGGGCGCACCATCTGCTTTTGCCACTGTTATTTGCGGGGGCCAGTGGCGAAAAAGGGAGAGCTGGCAGGACCACGCTTCCCCAGGTTCTGCAGATCAAACAGTTTTTATGGTGAACCTGGACTGGGGGTATGGTGGTTCTTCAAGGAAAATAAATTACCATGCCTTCCCCCTCCCCCCCGTCCCCATGAGTACAAAATAAACCCAGTTTTGGAATGTTCTCAAAAGTTCTTGGATTAGGGAACGCCGTCTACATTTTCATACAGAGTTGTGGTTGCAGTTCTCTGGTTTTGCTTTCCCCAGGAACATCACACCAAGGTGCGGGCAAACTTTGTTACGATATACTAAGAGAAGCTCAAGTAGAAGAAATAAAACATTTGTGTTGCAGGGTCCAACCTCAAGCCTGGAAACAGTGCATGAAGCTTCAGTACAATGCATGAACCTGTAGGAAATTCACTTATCAAATTAAAAAGGCAGCTTTTCGTAAAGTCAGTATGCCACAGATAAAGTTAAATGTTTTAGCTTGAAAGAGCCCCCTTAAATATTTCAGAGGCGGATTTCACCGGTTTTCAGAGTCATTCCGTCTTATTTTGATGCCATATGTGCACTGAGCATGTACCACCCTTTCCCTGTAATACACAAGTGCCCTTAAGAATGCAAATACTCATTGCAAGATCTGTTGTTAATTGAGGTTTTTAAGGTGAAAAAATTGTTTATTTGGTTAGAATGTGGTTAAGTAGTTCAGATTCTATACTCCCATAACTCAAGTATATGTGGATTTATAATATACACTCCTGCTCATTTCCAAAAATGACTTGAGGAAGCTTGGAATGAAAACCACAAATCAAATAGCTATTTTTGTAGATCTCCTTGACCTGTCTTGGATGCATTTGTAGTAAAATGCTTTTGAGAAGGCGAATTCTCCTAACAAAGGAAAAATCATTGTCCTCTGGAATCAACCTAGTGGTATACATGTTTTGCAGTATAATTCTTTATGTACTTCATTTGCCTTGTATTATTTTACATTATGTAAGTAATGAGCCCATTATAGAAATTTAATAACCATTAAGTAGCTCTTTATTAAAGAAAACAATGTTGATATTTTATAGCATTTTACCAATGTACAGATTAACAGAGCAAAATGAGAACAGTGGATTTAATGTATCCTTTTTGAACTGAGGCAGAAATAAACCAAGGGAGGTATCTCCTCTACAGTCAAACAAAAGGAGGAACTGTCATTAGTACTTGTCACCCAAACATGGCCAATTAGATCTGTCAGCAGTTGGAGGATGACTACAAAGTATAACTGTTCCTCGAGAATCAATGGAGGTATAGCAGGTATGTTCTCAGCATTCTTTTTCTCAGGCTAGTGACCCGGCTCAGAGAGGAAAAAAAAATCCTGCCAAACAAACCCAACTCTAAAAGGCGAAATGTCTATATAGAATAATGTTGTGTGAAGGTCCCACTATGGAAGACATGAGAATCTTAAATTCTAGGACTGACTGCCCCCCTTTCGATTTTTTCTTCTAGCTGAATTTGAAGGTACCATTACTTGATTTTAAACAGCAACAATTTATCTTTAAAAATATTAGCACTTAGTTTACTTCTCATAGAAGTGACTGCTTGCTTCATTTGGGGAAATCTTTGTTCACAGAAATAAAAAGCAAAATTGGCTTTCTGCTGTTCTTATGAGACCCCGTGTCTTCAAAGATCTAAGGAACAATGAGCATGTTGGTCCCAATTTCACACTGCTTTTTATTTGTTTCTGGGTTTTTACTGCGACCCCTTCCTCCCACCATTTCACTATCTCTGTTTTGCTACCTCCCCCACTGCTGTGTTCCCCATGTGTCTCAGTATAGCTCTTTAATCCTACCTTTTCTTATTCTGCAGATTTGTCTTGGTCCTCTTTGCTTTATAGATGATCTTTTTTCTCTTCTTGCTGTTACTTTTTATTCAGTGGTGTCCTTTTATTAGAGCTTGATTATTTCCCTAAAGTGACATCCCTATCTCTATTTTCCCTCCTAAATTTCATAGTGACATTTTGAACCACTTATGAGATGGCTTCATATTAATTACTCTGAGGTGCCTCAAATCTAACACGTCTAAACACTAATCAAACATCTTTCTCCTTGCATAAACAGGAGTCACTGTCAGTGTCCATATTTCTCCCAGTCACGCAGGACCTTCCTAGTATCTTTGCTTTCCATGGAGTCCATCTCACAATGCCTTATGATGCCTGCTTCTCCACCTTTTTGTTCCCACGGTGACTACTGTCTTGGCTTTGTTTGTACTTTTCTTACCTCTTTCTAGAGACTACCATGATGTCTTCCTGACTCATTTCCAGCTGTAGTCTCTTTCATTTTCAATCCATTTTACACTTGGTTTGCAGAATAAGCTTCTTAAATTAGAGCCAAGCCTAGTCACTGGCTAATAAACTTTTCCCCATGGCCCTACCACATGACATATAAACCTCTTCTCTGACAGTTAAGACTCTTTGAAGTCCAGGCCCAAAGTAGCTCCATATTTTTTACTTTGATCTCATGGATTCATTTACTCATTTAGTCATTTATTCAGTGGATATTAGAGTGCCTGCTACATGCCAGGCACAGCTGTAGGTAATAATTTTAGAAGTATACTATTATGTGGTGGAAATAGGGCCCCAGTGATCACACTGGCTCCCCTTTCTACCCTTAGTACTCCCTGAGGTATCCTCACAGAGTGACGAGTCTCCTTGAAACAACTGAAACCATGTTCTAGGCTGAAGACAGGGTTCCCTCAGCACACAGCTGATCTCTGGGTTCCGCATCTTTGCTTATGCTCTTCCCTCTGCTGAGAACGGGCCTCTCACTTCCTGTAACCACTTCCACCTGTCAGAGGGTAAAATTGCTACATGCGTCCTGATCTCTTCCTGAACTCCAGTGCCTGCTCCTTCAAACTCAGTTTGACCTCTTCCGGGAGCACAAGTCCTGGTCTGCCTGGCATGTATGTGCTTTTTGCCTCCTTCCCTGAGGACACTGCGCCAACTGTGCCTAACCTCAGGCCTCATTTCCTGAAATGCACAGCCCAGGGCCAGGCATATCATACGGGGGCGTCAACAAGTAAATTACTCACACTGAGTTCCACCTAGTTCTCTAGTCCCAACTTCTGCCTGTAATAGCTGTTTGTTTGGTTTTTTTTTTCACCTCTCAGTTTGGTTCTTATAGTAGAGCCAGTGCTTCTCAAACTTGAATATGCATCTAAATCATGAGGAGATTTTATCAAAATGCAGATTCTGATTCAGCAGGTTAGGGATGGGGCCTGAAATACTGCATTTCAAACAAGTTCCCGCTGAACCATGACCTACGCTTGGAGTTGCAAGGTAGTAGATGATATTTCACCGGTTGGGAGTTTCTGGCAGCCCCTGCCTGTCTGCCTGGTGATCTGTGTACAGTTAGTAGTGTTTGCTTTGATATTACTTTTATTTCACAAAGACTTTAGGCCTCAACATGCTTCCCTTAGCGAGATGGAGGATGTGGCTATTCCCCTGTGTTATCCCCCTATTTTGCCAGTACAGTATTGCAATGGCTAGATCTCCCTACTGCATTTTTCTCTGGCCAGTTCTACTGCTCTGTTATATATTTCTTCTCACTTTCAGATCGTGGTATTTCTCCTTCTCTGCAAATGTTTTTTCTTTCCTTTTTGCTCTCTCTGGTTCTTGAAATTCCCTTCAGATGCCTTCCTTGGCTGACTCTCTGCCCCAACTGTTTTCCTACCGCTTCCAAAATTTTTCTGTGAAAGGGGCACTGAAATAGGGTGCAGGAGACTCCAGCTCTTGTTCTGCCTGTACTGTGAGTGTGAGGGGTTGGGCAAAGCTGTTTCCGGGCCCTGCCCCTGTGGCCGGAGGGTGTGGGTTGGAGGACTTACTGGGTCTGCGGCAACACTAAGACACTTGCTGGGCTCTACACATCAAGGCGGCAGGGATGTCTGACGACGCTAGTATTGGTGTGTGCCCCCATCTAGTGTTCCTGTGCTAGATAAACTGTCTCATGTCAGGGTTTCAGCCCCAGCCTGGTTCACTATGGATTCAGTGGGACTAAGAAATGACAAAGGAATGTTCTTGGGGTAAAAGGGTTTATATACCCTGCTTTATTCTTACCGCAGTAGATAACACTCGAATCACATCTGCATCCACCTATCTCTACCTCCGTCCAGAGCACTGGGTGGAGCTCTTTATATAGTGAGTCAGTAATAGCTCATTGCCTACAGGTGTGGAAGCATTCACCTAGCAGCAGGCCAATTAGTTTAGGGTCATCAAGTAGTTTAGGGTCAGGTGAGGAGCCTGGTCATAGGAACTTCCATTTTCCCCACATAAACAATCTGAACTTGTGTTCTTGCACTACTCAGAGAAAGATTCATATTTCTTAAGAAAACAACAATTCCTTGGCATTTGCCAATCCGGTCGTTTTCAGTCCTGGATTCATGGCAGAATCATTTCAGGGGCTTAAAAAAAATAGTGATGTGCTTAACTTATCCCTAGGGAATGATTTATCAGTATTTAAGAAATCTCTCCAGGTGATTCTGATTTCCAGCCTGGGTGGAGAACTGCGGTGCCTGGGGTGTAAAGGCAGTGGGAAGTGAAGAGTGGTGGTTAAGAACAGAGCACGGTGCTGAGTCAGACCTGGCCTTGCTCTCAGATCTTGGACAGGGCCTCAACTGCCTCATTGGTGAAATGGGTTGACTTGGTTATTTTGAGGAACATGTGAGAGCCGTCTGTGGAGAACCGTGAATATTGTGGTTGAGAATGAGTGATTGTTTATCAGGATAATCATGCTATTATTACCATTCATATCCCCTGAATTAAGGATCATTTTGTCTCAGCAGAGTTGACATTTACCTCACCCCCTGTTCACAGTATGATCACTTTGAAAGTAAATTCGTGGGCATATTTTTTGGAAGACACTGAAAAAATATAGAAAAGAGCAAATAAATTAATAAAAAAGCAATCGCCCTTTTATTTTTGATCCATTTGGTGCCATATCAGCTCTATGATCTCATAAATAGCAGAAATGGATTAAAGTACATATAAATTGATACAAAAAGATGACCAGACTTTCCTACCTACTTCATGAAAAATGACTTAGCTCTTTATTAAAGACAGTTCTATCATCAACAAATAGAAAGGATTGCAATTCATGGGCTTAAGAGAGCATTTTATTTTGGAAATAAATATTAATGTACTAAGCACTTACATTTCTGCGTTTATGAGGGAAATGGAATTTAACAATAAAAAAACACACACAGAAGGATATCCTGTCCTATGCAGGCTAAAGCTAATCAACTTTTTCTTCTCTTTTTGGCTAAGATTCTGGAATAGCCATTATGCTGTTATTGCTATCATTATATCAGCAAGGCAAAGATTGGATAGATGGACATAACCAATATTAACTGAGGGCCTGCATTCCTTATTTTTCTGTACCAATCTGAAAATAAATAACGGGGGTGCCCAGCAATTCTGGCGGGCCTGGCATAGATACTCGATCATGAATATTAGGGGTTGCTGTGCTGACGGCCTTGGTATGAGAAAGAACTGTAGGTGGGTTACTGTTTCTCACCTTTTTCTTTTGGAATAAAATATTTCATCTCTGCATTATTTACTTTCTGATCAGGAAGAGTATTTTTCACTTAAATCTTCACTAATGTTTATTTCCATGTTGCGATGTGTGCTTTTATTTTTATAACACAATTAAGAAGATACTACGAAATTTTAAAAAGAACTTTTGAGCTATGCTAAGAAAAGGCTTCTTGTGAGAGACGGTTTATTAATTCTTTTTAAATCTTTGCTTTAATATACTTGTGTTAAAACTGTGTAAAATTCTACGGAGAGCTGTGATTTTTTATGTGTATTAGTTAAAGTGGTCAGTCTGATGGTTAGTGCATTCTGTAAGGTTTTCAGAGTTCAGAGACCTGGACTCGTCAGCTCATACTAGTTGCAAACCAGGTTTCAGATTCTAATTTATCTCAGGCTTAATAGGTTGCTATTTCTGTGAAATATTTGTTAGGGATGTAGAAATGACTGCTATTTAGTCAAAGAAAATCATTGTGTCTTTAGGGATAAAAGAGATCTCTGTGCAAAATCCTCATTGATAAATTAGAGAAATGAGACCCAAAGAATCTAGACTATTTAAAATTTGAGCCTGGGGAAATTAAACATTACAATAAGGGTAGAAAAGTTCTACTGGTACTAACACTGGAATTTAAATTTCACATAGAAATTATGTGAACTCCATGATGTCCTTAGATGTGATACTTTAGAGTAGTAAAACTTTCCTTCACAGTCTTAGGGAGAGAGATATTAGCTCATATGTTATGAAAAATATAATGCTGAGAATAAGAATACAAAGCATAAAATGCCATTTTTTTGTGTTTAAGTAAGCACACTTGTGTATAAGTTGATTTTATATGTATAAAAGATACCTTTTTATTTTAATAATTGGTCATTGCCCATGGTCTTAGTACTGGAAGTGCTGTGTTGCATTATTGTAGGTGGACAGTGGCATGAACTAATGGTGAGTTCTGGCTCTGGAGTCAGACTTTGTGGGTGCAAATTTCATCTCTTCCACTTGTTAGCTGTGTGACTTTGACCAAGTTACTCAATCTCTCTGTGCTTTAATTTCCCAAGTCTAAGAGACAATGAGGGAAATTTTCATGGGATTGTTGTCAGGTAAAATAAGATAACGCCTGTAAACGTACTTAGCAAAACTCTTGGCCTATACAACACTTATAAAGGTAGCCATTAGTATACATTATACAATTTAATAATTAATATCATATACCTCATACACTGATTTCTTTGCCAGGAGAACTTTTGCAACTCTAATTTTTGAGTCTTCAGTTTGAAACTTACTGTGTATTTTTCACTTACATATTCTTATTTTCTCATCTACCTTTCCTTGTTTATTTTAAGGAGAACAATGAAAGGAGAGGGAGAATAGAGGTGTGGAATTGTAAACACTACAAGGACTCTTGAAAGTTTGTAACCATGTGAAGCACAGACAAGTTTTTAATAACAAAATCTATAACATGGGGCCCTGGGATTTTTGGAAAGACCAAGGGGCTTAAAACATAGCTTCTGCATGAATGTGCTTTGTGCCTTGGTATGCATGTGCGAACCTGGAATGTTCGGATGTGACCCAAATCAGACAGTGATCCGGATATGGGAGTCAGCTTATGTAACCAGGATCTGTGTAACCAGAGCAGACTCATTCAAGGACAGGCTCTTGTCAGGCACCTGGACTGTAGTTGAATGCTCACCTGGGTCCTCCTGAGTTCACAGGCATTCATTTTAATACCTGAATTGGATTTTCTCAGTTGGAATTTAGACAACAAAATAATTAGTGAGAAAAAGACGTAATCAGTGAAGTCATGCAAAATTACCATAGAGTTTAAATCCACATATACCTAATTACTACATGGATGATTCTTAACGGTCAGTCTCACTTGCACAGGAATAAAATTGTCAAGTCTCAGAATATGGAGGTAAAAATTTTAGTATTGTTCCTCTTTTGCACAGCCTTCTCCTTGTGTCCTGTGATGTGGTCACTAGGCTGGTCCTATAAATGTCTCTAGCACAGTAACTGTTTGACTTTAGCATGTCAAAAGAATCTCTGGAGAGCTTGCAAATAATGCAGATTCCTGGAATTCATCATTGAAGTTTTTGACTCATCAGGTCTGAGGTCGGACCCACTGGTCTAAATATTTTATCTAAATATTTTATAAGTATTTCAGTTAATTCACCCTTAGAAATTAGTACTAGCTCTCTAGACTAGTTCTCAGCCCAGGGAGCATATGAGAATTACTGTGGTTCTTAGTAAAAGCCCAGTGAAATATGCCAAGCTCAGTGCCTCCATGCTGCCTGAACCAAGGAATGAGTGTGTTCCTTAAGCTGCTCTGAGTCACCCATGAGGATTCTGTCCTGTGTGAGTTCTAGAGAACAGGCTGTGTTCTCTCACTGACTACCCACTGGTCTTGACTGAGGGGTCTAGCCCACCGTGGTTCTCCATAGCAGTGGATGCCTCTGGCCACCTGCCTGGGTGTCCCTCTGAGCTCACTTGTGATATTCAGATTCCAAGGCCCAAACCTAACCCTACAAAACCTGGAAGGAGGTGGTGGGAGGTGAGGTCTTAGAGGCAGAGTTTTTTCCTGGCTCCCCAGATGTTAGGCCTTGATGAAGTTCCCTAGCCAGAGCTCTGGAGAGCTTTGCATTTGCCCAAATGACTCACAGCTTGAACAACGCTGGTGGCTGTAACCACATCAACTGCAGTGACCATGTGGCCGGTACAGGGACCACCATGGCTACAGAATGTCAGCAGTGTCTCTTTCCTCTCACGTCTCTGGGCTTCTCCCTTCTCTGCATCCTGGGAACAGCCGTTTCTCCTGTCCTTGTGGTTTTATGGTAGGAAACACAGGCTCCTTTCTCTCTGGTCTCTTCCTGGCTTCCCTTCTCCCCAGCTGCCAAGTAGAGACCCAAATAACACTGCCAGACATACAGATGTGATTGCGCACATTCAGACTGTTGCTGTCCTGGCGGAGAGACCCCTTTAAGCCTTTTCAAATCCTTAAAGTCTTTCTTGCCTCCCTGTGTATAGCTTACATAAACAAGGTTTAAATTTGTCAAGAATTTCACAGGTTCTCAGATCTGTTGTCTTTCTCTCACATTGCATTGGAAAAGGAACAGTATAATATACTGTTGGCTGGTATGGGGAAAAGGCAACTTGATCTTTAGAAATATTTAGTTTCTTGAAATCATGTTTCTGAATTACCAAGAATTCTAGCAAGGAAAATCGTTTACCATATACGTAACAGTTTTGAGTCTTCAGCATATATACTTCAATAGACCCATTTAAAAATGCAAATTAGATAATGTTTTAGTGTTGCAATATAAAATAAAAAAAATAGACATTAAAAAGAATTAAATATTATGAACAACTGTGTCACTGATTATTTTAAAATCCAGAAGTAGTGATGTCTTGTTAAAACAGCCCTTTGCTTTCTGTAAAACCTCAGAGACCAATTGAAGGTAAGGCGGCATAAAAGTTGACAGGTTAGCATCCCCTCATTACAAGGTCATGTTCTGATGGAACCCTACATTCAGCCTGACTCAGCCCTCCTAGATGTCAGCTTCTTTTCTCAACAATCAGGAAGGCTCACTGGAAACTGAAGAGGGATGGTGGAGGTGGGTGATTGGCCAAAAGGTATACCTGTCTGGAAAATGATAACACCAACTAAACTAAATGTGAAAGGGAATTATGCATATAGGAGATGGCAATGTCAGGCCTTACCGATCTCAAGAGATCATTATTGGTCACCATTTATTTTCTAACATTAGGAAAAAAGATTAAAAGGCAACATGTGGGAACTTCTGGGAAGATGGCGGTGTGAGCAGGGCGGCAGAAATCTCCTCCCAACACTATATTTATATACGAAAATACAGCAAATACAACCACTCATAAAAGAAAGACCAGAATACACAAGAAAGCGCACAGCGTGCAGCTACACCTGAGAGGACTCGGCACCCCGCGAGGCGGGTAAGATACAGAGCCGTGACCCAGCAGGACCCGAGCACTCACCCACCACAGCGTGCCGGCGGGAGGAGAGGATTGGGAGCAGGGAGGGAGTGGAAGAGCAGGTCCGCAAAATAACGAGCCCCGGTGGTCTGCGCCGGGAGCGCTGACACACATCACCTGGTGCATCCGTCATTGCAGAGGCAGAAGGTGCAGGTTTCAAGCCGGGAACGGGCCAGGACCGTGCAGCCAGCGCCCAGGGACAAGAGAAAAGCGCGCGCCATTTGCAGCGGTCTCGGAGAGGCGGGGGGCCCAGTGAGGGAGCACCATCGCCCCGGCGAGCTCAGCCCTGCAGGCTGGAAGTCTTGGGGAACTTCGGTCCCCGTTGCTGGTGATGGAGAGAAGGGAGCAGACACGCTGGAACTTTATACAGAAAATAATAGCCTCCCATTCATTCCCAATCCGGCCAAAAAGTGGCGTGGCCGCGACTGTGGATTAGTGGAGCAACAGCGACACCTACAGCATGCTTAGAGAATCCACTTCAGGTGGGCTTTTTCTTTTTTGCTCGTTTGTTTTATTTCTTGCCCCCCCCTTTTTTCTTTCCTTTTTCACCTTCCTTTTCTTTCATTTCTTTCTTTCTTCTATATCTCTTTTCTTTCTCTTCCTTCTATTTTTTGGCTTGCTTGTTTTTTTGGTGGTTTTTTTTTTTAAAGAGCCCAGCTGACATAGGTGGCACCTACCAGCGACTACTCCTATCAACATGACGAGACAGAAGAATATGATACAGACAAAAATCCAGACGCAGGCACCCTCTGAGAAGGAACCTGAAGGGATGGAAATGCAGCATCTTCCTGAAAAAGAATTCAGAATAAAAGTCATAACCATACTGATGGATCTACAGAGAAATATGCAAGAACTAAAGGAGAAAGTGAGGGAAGTCAGGAAAGATAATGCAGAAATGAGACAAGCCATCGACGGGCTCAGCAGCAGACTGGACGAGATGCAAGAGACTGTTAATGCAATAGAAATCATGGAAGAAGAACACAGAGCAGCTGAGGCAGAGAGAGATAAAAGGGTCTCTAGGAATGAAAGAATATTAAGAGAACTGTGTGACCAATCTAAACGGAACAATATTCGCATTATAGGAATACCAGAGGAAGAAGAGAGAGAAAAAGGGAAAGAAAGTGTCTTTGAAGAAATAATTGCTGAAAACTTCCCCATGCTGGGGAAGGAAATAGTCTCGCAGTCCATGGAAGCCCACAGATCTCCTAACACAAGGGACCCCAGGAAGACAACACCAAGACACATAATAACTAAAATGGCAAAGATAAAAGATAAGGACAGAGTATTAAAGGCAGCTAGAGAAAGAAAAAAGATCACCTTCAAAGGAAAACCCATCAGACTAACATTAGACTTCTCAACAGAAACCTTACAGGCTAGAAGAGAATGGCATGATATATTTAACGCAATGAAACAGAAGGGTCTCGAACCAAGAATACTGTATCCAGCACAATTATCATTTAAATATGAAGGAGTGATTAAACAATTTCCAGACAAGCAAAAGCTGAGAGAATTTGCCTCCCATAAACCACCTCTACAGGACATCTTAAAGGAACTGCTCTAGAGGGAAGCATTCCTAAGGCTAAAAAGCTGTCACCAGAGAAAATAAAATCATAGCAAAGAAAGCAGACCATCCAAACACTAACAAAAGGCAAAGAATAAAACACCTAGTATATAAAGAATGGAGGAGGAAGAATAAGAAGGGAGAGAAATAAAGAAACATCAGACTGTGTTTACAATAACTTAATAAGAAAGTTAAGTTAGATTGTTAGATAGTAAAGAAGCAACCCTTGAACCTTTGGTAACCCCGAATCTAAAGCCAGCAATGGCAATAAGTACATATCTTTCCATAATCACCCTAAACATAAATAGACTGAATGCACCAATCAAAAGACACAGAGTAACAGAATGGATAAAAAAGCAAGACCCATCTATATGCTGCCTACAAGAAACTCACCTTAAATGCAGAGATATCCCCAGATTAAAAGTGAAGGGATGGAAAAAGATATTTCATGCAAATAACAAGGAGAAAAAAGCAGGTGTTGCAGTACTTGTATCAGACAAAATAGACTTCAAAACGAAGAAAGTAGCAAGAGATAAAGAAGGACATTACATAATGATAAGGGGTCAATCCAACAAGAGGATGTAACCATTTTAAATATATATGCACCCAACACAGGAGCACCGGCATTTGTGAAACAAATACTAAGAGAATTAAAGGAGGAAATAGAAAGCAATGCAGTCATTTTAGGTGACTTCAACACACCACTCACTCCAAGGGACAGATCAACCAGACAGAAAATAAGTAAAGACACAGAGGCACGGAACAACACACTAGAACAGATGGACCTAACAGACATCTACAGAACTCTACACCCAAAAGCAACAGGATACACATTCTTCTCAAGTGCACATGGAACATTTTCCAGAATAGACCACATACTAGGCCACAAAAAGAACCTCAGTAAAATAGAAAATATTGAAATTCTACCAACCAACTTCTCAGATCATAAAGGTATTAAACTAGAATTAAACTTTAGAAAGAAAACAAAAAGGCTCACAAATACATGGAGACTTAACAACATTCTCCTAATTAATCAATGGGTCAATGACCAAATCAAAACCGAAATCAAAGAGTATATGGAGACAAATGACATCAACAATACAAAACCACAGCTTCTATGGGACACAGCAAAGGCAGTTTTAAGAGGAAAGTATATTGCAATCCAGGCCTATTTAAAGAAAGAAGAACATTCCCAAATGAATAGTCTAAAGACACAATTACTGAAATTGGAAAAAGAAGAACAAATGAGGCCCAAAGTCACCAGAAGGAGGGACATTATAAAGATCAGAGAAGAAATAAATATAATTGAGAAGAATAAAACAATAGAAAAAAATAAATGAAACCAAGAGCTGGTTCTTTGAAAAAATAAACAAAATAGATAAACCACTAGCCAGACTCATTAAGAGAAAAAGAGAATCTACACACATAAACAGAATCAGAAATGAGAAAGGAAAAATCACGACAGACCCCACAGAAATACAAAGAATCATAAGAGAATATTATGAGAATCTATATGCTAACAAGCTAGAAAACATAGAAGAAAGGGACAAATTCTTAGAAAAATACAACCTTCCAAAACTGACCAAACAAGAAACAGAAAAACTAAACAGACCTATCACCAGCAATGAAATTGAAGTGGTAATCAAAAAACTACCCAAGAACAAAACCCCCGGACCTGATGGATTCACCTCTGAATTCTACCAGACATATAGAGAAGAAATAACACCCATTCTCCTTAAAGTTTTCCAAAAAATAGAAGAGGAGGGAATACTTCCAAACTCATTCTATGAAGCCAGCATCACTCAAATACCAAAACCGGGCAAAGACCTCACTAAAAAAGAAAATTACAGACCAATATCCCTGATGAACGTAGATGCAAAAATACTCAACAAAATATTAGCAAACCGAATTCAAAAATACATTAAGAGGATCATACACCATGATCAAGTGGGATTCATCCCAGGGATGCAAGGATGGTACAACATTCGAAAATCCATCAACATCATCCACCACATCAACAAAAAGAAGAACAAAAACCACATGATCATCTCCATAGATGCTGAAAAAGCATTTGACAAAATTCAGCATCCATTCCTGATTAAAACTCTCAACAAAATGGGTATAGACGGCAAGTACCTCAACATCATAAAGGCCATATATGACAAACCCACAGCTAACATCATACTTAACGGCAAGAAGCTGAAAGCTTTTCATGTAAGATTGGGAACAAGACAGGGATGCCCACTCTCTCCACTGTTATTCAACATAGTACTGGAGGTCCTAGCCACGGCAGTCAGACAAAACAAAGACATACAGGCATCCAGATTGGTAAAGAAGAAGTCAAATTGTCACTATTTGCAGATGACGTGATATTGTACATAAAAAACCCTAAAGACTCCACTCCAAAACTACTAGAACTAATATCTGAATTCAGCACCGTTGCAGTTTACAAAATTAACACACAGAAATCTGTAGCTTTCCTATACACTAATGATGAACTAACAGAAAGAGAAATCCGAAAAACAATTCCATTCACAATTGCATCAAAAAGAATAAAATACCTAGGAATAAACCTAACTAAGCAAGTGAAAGACCTGTACTCTGAAAACTACAAGACATTCCTAAGAGAAATTAAAGAGGACACTAACAAGTGGAAATGCATCCCATGCTCTTGGCTAGGAAGAATAAATATTGTCAAAATGGCTGTATTACCCAAAGCAGTCTACAGATTCAATGCAATCCCTATCAAACTACCAACAGCTTTCTTCAATGAACTGGAACAAATAATCCTAAAATGCATATGGAACCACAAAAGACCCCGAATAGCCAAATCAATCCTGAGAAGGAGGAATAAAACAGGGGGAATTACGCTCCCTGACTTCAAGCTCTACTACAAAGCCACAGTAATCAAGACAATTTGGTATTGGCACAGAAACAGACCCACAGACCAGTGGAATAGAATAGAAAATCCAAACATCAACCCAAACACATACAGTCAATTAATATTTGATAAGGGAGCCTTGGATATACAATGGGGAGATGACGGCCTCTTCAGCAGCTGGTGTTGGAAAAACTGGACAGCTACATGTAAGAGAATGAAACTGGACTACTGTCTAACCCCATACACAAAGGTAAACTCAAGGTGGATCAAAGACCTGAATGTAAGTCATGAAACCATCGAACTCTTAGAAAAAAATATAGGCAAAAATCTCTTGGACATAAACATGATTGACTTCTTCATGAACATATCTCCCCGGGCAAGGGAAACAAAAGCAAAAATGAACAAGTGGAACTATATGAAGCTGAAAAGCTTCTGTACAGCAAAGGACACCATCAATAGAACAAAAAGACTTCCTACAGTATGGGAGAATATATTAATAAATGACGTGTCTGATAAGGGGTTGATATCCAAAATATATAAAGAACTCATGCACCTCAACAAACAAAGAGCAAATAATCCAATTAAGAAATGGGCAAAGGACATGAATAGACACTTCTCCAAAGAAGAAATTCAGATGGCCAACAGGCACATGAAAAGATGCTCCACATCGCTAATCATCAGAGAAATGCAGATTAAAACCACAATGAGATATCACCTCACACCAGTGAGGATGGCCAACATCCAAAACACAAACAACAACAAATGTTGGCGAGATGTGGAGAAAAAGGAACCCTCCTACACTGCTGGTGGGACTGCAAATTAGTTCAACCATTGTGGAAAGCAGTATGGAGGTTCCTCAAAAAACTCAAAATAGAAATACCATTTGACCCAGGAATTCCACTCCTAGGAATTTACCCTAAGAATACAGCAGTCCAGTTTGAAAAAGACAGGTGCACCCCTATGTTTATCGCCGCACTATTTACAGTAGCCAAGAAATGGAAGCAACCTAAGTGTCCATCAGTAGATGAATGGATAGAGGTGGTACATATACACAATGGAATATTATTCAGCCATAAGAAGAAAACAAATCCTACCATTTGCAACAACATGGATGGAGCTAGAGGGTATTATGCTCAGTGAAATAAGCCAAGCCGAAAAAGACAAGTATCAAATGATTTCACTCATATGTGGAGTATAAGAACTGAGAAAAAAACTGAAGGAACAAAACAGCAGCAGACTCACAGAACCCAAGAACGGACTAATAGTTACCAAAGGGAAAGGGACTGGGGAGGATGGGTGGGAAGGGAGGGGCAAGGGGGGAAAAGGGACATTACAATTAGCAGATGTAACATTAGGGGGGCACGGGGAGGGCTGTACAACCCAGAGAGGACAAGTAGTGATTCTATAGCATCTCACTATGCTGATAGACAGTGACTGTAATGGGGTTGGGGGGGACCTGATGAAGGGGGTAGTGTAATCACCATAATATTACTCATTTAATTGTAGATTAATGATATCAAAATAAACATTAAAAAAAAAGGAACCTGTGAACTGTTCCATGGGGCAAATAATGATGCTTGTTTGAGAGGCTCTCCCCAGGATGGCTTTTTAGTAGTCTCTGGGGCCTTTGCTTAGTTGGGAAGGTCCTACCGGCCTCTCTGATGAACCCTCTTCTTGGTTTCTGGGAAGCCTTTCGATGACCATGAGAAAGTGCGCACCGGGAGCGTGATTTCAGCCTTCGTGGAAGCTGCTCTCGGCAGCCCCACCTGAGAAAGGACATGAAGCAGCAGCCTGGTGATTCTTCCCACCCCCATGCCTCACCATCTGGTGCCAGATAAGATGGCTTTGAACAGGCATGGAAGCTTCCTGGAAACACATGAAGGGATGACATGTGGACAAAAACAGTTTGTTTTTTCTGAAGTTCCAGCAGGCATGACCAGATTCAGTAGGTGGGATTGTAGGGAGGCAGATTTCAACTCAATATGGGAGAAGACTTTCTGATGGTTCACCCTGTCCGGTAACGGTCTTCAGAGTTCCTGCTTGCTCTGGGTGAAAGTATGTGGCAGATGAGAGGATCAGTCGCCAGAAACAACATGGAAGGAAGTCCACGGTTGATTGGAAGTTCGACTTGGCTGATCGCTACGGTCTGTCCCTTTCTTGGCATTATTGATAAAATAATTTGAGAGGTGACTGTCGGCAGGGGAGAGGGACATATAAGAAAAAAGGTAGTGAAGAGATAGGTGCTCCTCGACTCCTTCAAAGATGAAAGATTGATCACTTCCTCATTTTTCCCCAGCTTTTTAAGCACATTACATTATTGAGCACCTACTACGTGCCAGAACAGAGTGTCATCTCATCGAACAACCAAAAGGCACAAATCCCAGTGTGGTCCCCTTAGCGAGAATTCTGCCGTTGTTTTCCTGCATCTTCGGTGACTTACCCCAGGCTGCTCTGCAAACCTATCATATCAGAGCTAAACTCCTTGATAATCTTTTCTTTTCGTGTCACTTTTTCTGTTTCTTCTATGTGCTTCGATAATACATTGTAATGATCAGTTTGTATTGATTTTTCTCACTAGCTGCATACTCTTTGCAAGCAGACTCTTTGACTTACTCATCAAGTTAGTGACTTTTCAAGTATCTGGCAAATAGTGAAGGCTAATGTTTGTTGATTGAGTATTTGATTACTTCTCCCCTCACCCCCCCCCCCAACCCAAAAGAAAGAACTGGAATGACTTTTATCATTAAGTTAAGGAAAAATAACAGAATATTTTCTCTCCTTCTGACCTACGTTCTAATGCTAATCACATTCTAACTACCTATCCTGTTCCTTCAATTGCAGGGGAAGTGGGGAAGATAGTGCAGAGAATGAGGTGGAAAAAATCTGCAGAATTAGATAAGGAAAAACCACCTGTTGTGCAAGTCCTTCATCAACCCAACTAGATGCATTTCCTTCAGCAGCGCGAGGGGCAAGATGAAGAAGAAATCCTGCTTCTGCTGTTAACTAGCTCTATGACCCCAAACTTGTCCTGTGACCACGCCGCTGTTTCTTCTCTATAAAATGAAAAGTTTGTCCAGACAGTTTTCAGGGGGCTCATCTGAATGAGCTCATCTGAAATAGTGCAACTCATAACCTCTTTTCCCTTCCAAGGTTTCCTAAAGTCCTTTTCCTCTACATAGTACTGTCCTAGAAAACCAAGAATCCAGAACAATGATGATGAGAAATAATGTTGGGAGGTAACACTGGGATAAAACTATATTCTTTGTGACCTGGCACATCAGGATTGAGTCCCTTTTGTGTGGCCTTGGGTGAGTTATAAACCTTTCCCAGCTAAAGATTCCTCTACTTTAAGTAAGTGGATGTAATATTCTGCATCTCACAAGATTGCAAGGGCTTAAGAAGATAATGTATATGAAGTGCTTATCCTGTCCCAGAAACATAGTAAGCATTTGGAAAATGATAGCTGCTATTATTTGCATGCAGTCTCCCTGCCTTCCTCTTTCCTCCAACTCCTGAAAGACACCCACACACAAGTCCTGGAGGAGTGTTCTTGGCATTGTTTTTATTGTGCTCACCGATATCATCTCTCTTCCATCTAGAATTAGTAGAGGATAGTCAAGGCCCCTTCCTTCTGAGGCATTCTTCTCCTGTATGTACAAAGGCCAAAAGAACAACCCATTTCACAGTGAGTGATTTGAAATATATTTACCTTAACATTTACACAGAGGACATGAATGTTACTGAGGTGACACTGGAAGTGGGTGTGGGGTCACTTGTCTTGATATCATATAATGTATCGCACCCAGGTCAAGATTCCTTTATTTGAAAAGGCTTTACTGAGCAACAGTGACAGAGCAGCTCCTGAGCTGACAATAAATAGACACCTAATAAAAATTTATGAAGTTCAGGTTATAAAGAACAAACTGCACATACCAGGCAGTAGCATTTATTAAAATAATATCATCTTTACGTCCGTTGTGTCCATATTGCCTGTAATAGAAGCTCATGCTATGCTAGGCACCTCCACAGCCTGTGAACTTTTATATGGGCTTTTGAAAAGGGATGATAGTTTTATGAGATAGGATTTTCTCATCTCATCAAATTAGATTATTTGAGACAGCGTCCCTGGATGTAAAATTTCAATCCTGAGTAAATCTGTACTTCTGAGACTCTGTGCAGCCTGCTAAAAGAGTGGAATTGGAGCGTAATAAATCTGCCCTGAGCCCATTTCTCTTCACACAACATCATAATTCATTCTTTGCTTGGTACCCACGACCACTTTCTTTGTGGCTAATCCGTCTGCATCCAGGCTGCCTCCTTTCAGGTGTGTACCTCCTCCTTAGTCCAGATCTTGCCTCTCGGCATGCTCTCCTGCCTTCAAGCTTCTGTCTGGAGCATGTATGCCATCATGGACCCTGGACTGAAGCTGTTTCTAATCATATGGCAAATAGTTACTCTAGTTACAGGGTGGCCTATTTGTTGTAATGTACTTTAAAAAAGATAGTCGTTTTAAAGTGGATTAAAATAGATAACAGGATCTCTGGAGTACATCTGTAAGCCCAGTGAGCATTCCAGTTATTCTTTCCTGAGGCTTCTCTGAGGGGACAGAGGAGGAGTGACCTCTACCATTAAAGTCACATGTTTCTTTATTCCAGTGCCTCCCGCTTCATCCATGAGGAATACCTCTCATTTGCTCCTACAGCTTCGCTCCCTTTCCTCTGCTTAACATTGCTTTGCAGGAAAACCGTGGCACCACCACCAGCTGCTGTCACAAAACCTGCAGGTGACCTTCAAGGTGCTTAGGAAAAACAGAACAGTTTAGGAAAATCTTCCCTAATGTGGAGCAGAGGCAATCATACTGAATGGGGAATCAAACACATAATTGCCAGTTCTGTTTCCATCTTTAATTATTTCTGTGATATTAGGCAAGGGGTTTATTTTTACTGGCCCTCACTTTTGTCATGTGTACAACAAACAGGTAAGAGTAGGTAAAATTTAAGGGAGAAAATTCTATAAACTATGAGTTTTATTAACATGGAAAATTGTCCTCTCTCCTTTCCTATAATTGAATTCAATAACTTAATATCTTGAGACCCTTAATGGAACCTGGGATTTTGGAAGAAGAATTATCAAGAGGTCTGTGCTGCCCCACAGGGTGTAGTCTGGGGGCCACTCAGAAATACCTTTGTGTAAAAGGCCAGGTTATCAGCTGTAGGCTGGTCAGAGGGCACACACCGGGAGCAGCAGTTTGATGGGGAATATAAGAACACAGTTCTCGGTGGGACGCAAAACTGGCAGCAGAAAGCAGTGGCGTCTGGATTGTTGGTTTCAGGGCAGGAGTTAGGTTTATAGGCTTCAATGATTTTAAACACTCTTAATTCGGTAGTTCCTTAAACTTTTTTTTCAGAATGCTTTTACCTGAATTTATTCATTCACGTCCTCTTCAACTCCCTGATTTTGCTAAGAGCCTCTTTTTCTCGCCTAGTTTTATAGAGGAGGAAACTGAAGTACGGTAAGTCGCCTAATGTGCGCATGGCTGAGCTCAGTAGTGGGAGAGCAGGCCTGGGGTCTCAGCGGGCAGAGGGGACTCCAGCTGCTCAAGGCTGGCCCTGGGCCAGCAGCATCTTCCTCACTGGGAAGTGTTAGAAATGCAGAATCTCAGGCCCCAGCCCCTGCCTCAGGCCTGCTGAATCCAAATCTCCATTTGGAGTTGACAGATGTGTTGTTTGCCTATTAAAGTCTGAGAAAGACAGTAATGGAGTGGAGCTTCCCAGTCCCCACCCCGACCCCGGCACTGAAGGTCCCTCTCTGCTCTGTGCTTCTCACATAGCATCGGGCCTTCTGCATTCACTGACAGGCTGATCCTTAAAGGGGAAACCTGCCCAAGGTGCCTCAAGACAGCTCCCTAGATTTTCTATGTGAAATAAAACAGAAAAAGCATCCCTCCTACCCCTGAGCATTTTGAGGGGTTACTTAGGACACACATACATAGACGGGATATGGAATACTTATCTCCGTTCAAGGCTTTGTAAGTTAGCTCCTGGGCAGTTTCCCTTCCACTTACCACTACTGTAGATCAGCAAATTCCCATATGTAAATATAACAGGACAAGTGGGCAACATATCTGATTAGATATCTGAATGATTTGGATGATTTAAATTAAATCTTGTACTTCTGTACCTAAAATGATCTCAAAATGCTAAGGCGGTTGGATCCCTTAAGTTCCAAATTCTGAAAATAGCCATTCTAGGTATTTTACAAGAATATGGCTTTAAAATGTAAACATAAAAGTAGCTGAATAGCAACATATTTGGGACTTAAATACGCTCTAGTTAACTATTTTGGTAGTCAGCAAGAAACCAGCTCCTACAGGATGACTTTCCAGTCAACTAAAATATGTATTCAGTCACTACCGTGTACAAGTATGTCAGTGGAGAGACTGTTGTCTAAGAGGAGAATCTTTGAAATGTTCTCTTCATTTTTCGTCATCTTGAAAACAACCAGTTGGTTTTGAAAAACTCCTGCCAGCACATGATGTGACAACACTTGATAGCCCCAAGGTGATCGAATAGGACAGACAATGGTGACTCATTTTGTTCTAAGATATCCAGGACTACCTTAAACATACTTTGAATTCTAGGGCACCTAGTATCAGGTTGTAAATATGGGATCATAGGTGATTTAGTTCTTGCATTCTTTACGAGGTCCCTAGGATCTCCCACAGAGGGAAATTCCTGCCAGTTTCCTAGTGTGACCATCTGAAAGGGTCATTTGTGCACATGTTGCTTTTCATGTACAAGTCCAGAAAATAGAACCAGAGCTGCCATCTTTACAAATATGATGTGAAAAATATGATGCATGTAATCCATACGTTCTTTTATACAAGAGACAGATGCGACATGCTCTGTGAATGAAGACTTTATCTTTGATCCCTTTCCCCATCAATATTAGTGACACTTACTTCCAGCTTTACAGACAGAATGACACTTTTGTTCTGGCCGGAGTACCCTGGGTCAACGGCCTTCACTAACTGCATCCCTCCATTGCTGAGATTTTCCATCTCTCAAGGCTGGTATTACATTCTACCACCTTATGTAACACTGGTTCTTTCTTTATTTATTTTTCTATCTTAACCTGTCTTATATTCTCTTGCCCTTCCTCAGTTCATTACATCACACCCTGTGAGATCATGTGATTCAGCAAAGAACTGAATTGAGTTCAGCCTGCATAGTTAAATATATTTATGTCAGTAAGTTGCTGCCAGAGCGTACCATCTGTAGAGAGAAAAATATTCTATAACAGACATCTTAGGTTATTCTTATGAGAGTCCTAAAGCATTACCACCTTTAGGGATGTTAGGGGAGTTTCTAGATGGAGAAAATCAATTGGATCTGAGATAATTTTGTATGGTATTGGAGTAGTGAGTATTATATTCTTGACATGAGAAGGAAAGACTATCTCAGATATATGGATGTTGTACATGTCACCAAGACAACATTACAAAGAAAGACAGTGAAACAAATCTTCGACTTGGTGCTTCAAGTTGCATAGTTTATAGACTTTATCATTCATTAGAGTTGTGATCTTACCCAGTGCTATTTGTATTTGGAGTTTCCCTTGTTATTAGATTTCTACTTAAATTTGGAGTGATAGAGCTTGAGACAAATAGTGGTATCTTCTTTTCTCAGGCCACAATTAAACATCTTGCACCTTTTTCCATGCCTGGAGAGTCACCGATTTTTTGTGCTCCCCCCACCTTTTTGCATTAATGTTCAGACAAATGGTTTGATCTTCTTACTAAAATCATTCCTTTGACTGAAAAGTTACGATGTTTCTACCTTAGTTTCCTTCCTCCTTTTCTTCCTTCCTTTTCTTTAATTTCAAATGATGTTCCATGTAGAAGTAACAACAAGAATATCAACCAGAGGCCATAGGCAGCTTTACAGTGCATTGGAGTGTTTTAAGCACTTAACATGTATTGTGTCATTTAGCAATCAGGTAGACACTAGCATACTGCCCGTTCTACAGGTGGCAAAACTATGCTTGAGAAGTTGAACTTTTCTAGGCCATAAGACTAGTGACTGATGACCATGATCTTGAGGCCAGGCTCCCTGCCTCTCAAGCCCACCTTCACTGTGGAGAGCATAATTCAAGAGCAGAAAGGAAATTTAAACATCATCTAATTTAGATTATTCTTTTCTCAGATAAGAAAATAGGTCAAGAGAGGTTAAATCCCTAGGTCACGTAACCAGCAGATAGAAGAGGCAATTTTCAGTTGGTGTTCATTTTTGTGGAGGTTTTGTAGGCATATTCTGTGTCAGCTAACTGGCTAGCTCAGATCAGGTATTTTCTCTGGACCAATCTGCTGCAACAGGACTGTGGGAACACTGTACAGTATTGTTCGAAATGGCTGCTACCTCACTCGACCCTCTTGCTGGGGGTTAGGAGGAATCCTTGTGGCTGGGCAAGGAATGGCTGCAAAAGCTGCTCACTGGGTAGGGTTGTTATCTCCCAGGCTGGAAGCCCAGTTGTAGCCAGACTCTCAAAAAGGCAGGAAACAAGCCCCTGGTAGGGAATTTTCCATGTTCCTAGGACTCCTTCTCCCTACAGAGGAGATCAAATCCAGGGTGAAGCCAGTCTGCCTTCACCGCTCTTTGCTCAGTCTACTCTCTGGGTGCTGCTGCTGGGTTGAAGATAGAGTCTGACAGATGGGAAACCAGCAGCAGTCCTGAGACCGGCTGCCAAACGGGACAGAGGAGGAGGTGATCTGATGGGTCGTGGCCCTGAACTGCAAGGGTATGAGCAACAGCGTGTGGATGAAGACAATGAATGGTGACCCTCCTGTGGAAAGAGCAGCGTTTTTCATCACTGAATGAACTGTGTTGAAGGTTTGGAAAAGGGACAAGGCAGCTCCTGGGCGAGGTGCTGCCTTCTGTTATGTGCCTGTATCATAATGTAACTTGCATAATGGTGCTTCAGTGTAGATGTGTGTCCCAACTGGACATTATTTTTTAATAGTATATTTTTCTGACCGCAAAGCAAATCTAAACTTGTTCAAGAAAAGCATGAAGAAAGAAGTTGTGATTCACTGAGATACACGTGCAGGGGCAACGGTGACTCACTGTGATACGGTTGTGTTTCACTGTAGATGTGCATTTCCCTTCCCTTTCCAAGTAGCGAGCCAGGCCTCTGAGCTCACCTCGAGTCAGGAAGAATGTGTTGCAGAGAAGAAAGCAGAAGTTGTCTCTATTAGAAGAGAGACTGGCTTTGGTGTTCTAGAGGCCCCTGGAGAGGACTACATACTGGAAGGGAAGAGCGGCAGGGACTTTTGAGAAGGATAAGCAGGGAAATCTGAAAGAATAGAGAGAGAGGTTGGGTTGATTTCCTAGAGTTAGTGAACCCAGTAGTCTGCTTTGTTGAAGTCCCCCCCAGTGCTCTGGCAGGACTTTTGTGGGAGAGTGTGATCCATACTCTAGAGAAGCTGTGTATTTTATCATAGGGATCCCAGCCTCAGCAAAGAATCCTACAGCACGTGAAGCAGGTCCTCCAGCAGCAAAGTCTGGAGAGGATCCCATTCCATGAGTTTTCTTTAAAAAAATGCAAATCCAAGCATGTTTCCCTGCAAAAGATCCCTTCAGTGACATCCCACCTGTAGGAGGTAGAGAAAGGTATTCCAAGCAGATGAAATAGTATGTGCAAAACTATGAAGTTAATGACACATACTCTGTACCAGTGGCTTTCTTCATCTGGACCATGGGGTTGTGTTCAGGAACAGCTGGGGGCACGGGCAAGGGCTGCTCATGCGTGACTTTCACTGCCATCTGGCGGAATCTCTGTGGGCTCATGGTTTTCAAACATTTTTTAGGAGCACATACAAGTTTTTCAAGTAAAATCCTATATAGAAATTCAGTGGACTCTCATGCCATGCCCTCCACAGAGCCTTGAATTCTTGAGTATCTCTTTGTGACCACCACCACGGATAATGGAGTACCCATTATCTGATTAGATTTGAGATTTAAAATGACCACAATAGGGTATGAAGATACATTGAAGAGTAGAGAGAGAGAATATTAGATGAGGAGACCAATGCAGTAAAAAGAAATCTCTAAACACAAATTGGTAATGTAAAAACATCTTCATTTTTCTATGCATTTCAGTTTCTATTGTGAGCCTCATTTGATTTGATGGTAGAAATTCAGTTGTAATTCAAGGTCACCCTCCTTCTCTGACTTGGATCTAATTCTAGGGGGTATTTATGTACATACAAAACCCACTCTATTCAAAATTTAATTATGTAAAGAGGTGGTGCCTTGCAAATTTTAACTCATTTAATTACTATAGTAACCCTATATCGTTTCTTAACTCCATCTATAGATTAGGAAACTGAAGCCCAATAAGTAGATTGATTGGCCAAAGGAAACAGCTCCTACTGATTAGAGCTAGGATTTGAACCTTGGTACCCTACCTCCTACTAGGCCCCATTATCTTCATTCTTAACCAGTGCAGCTACAATGTGGAGGTATCCACGGGGAGGGTAATATTTTGTTCTTGGGCATGATCAGTCTTCTCTGGCATCTGTTGCCTTTCAATTTTTTTTTTCTTTTTCCTCTCTGATTCTGAGACATCATCCATGCAGGTTGTTCTAGAACCTCCAGAATGATTCATTCAGCTCCTCGCGACCTATACAAAGCCAGGAGGAAACCACTGAGGTTGTCCAAGATTCTGTCTACCTAGACTAGTGGTTCTTGACTGTGATACCGTCCCTAGGGACATTTGGCAATGACTAGAGACAATCTTGGTTGTCCCAGTTGGGATGGGAGAGGTTACCAGCATCTAGTGGGTTGAGGCCAGTGACGCTGCTCGACAAGGCACAGGACAGTCCCCACCCCAAAGAATTACCAGTGACACTGAATGTTAATAGTACAGGGGGTGAGAAACCCTAGCATGGACGTGCAATTACATGTCAGTCATTTATTTGCAAAGCCTTGCTTTATTTTCAGGGTTCTGTATTCCTAGGAAGGTATGATTTCCTTAGTTTTATCAAATCTTTTGGGTTTCTGTTACCTTTCCCTCCATCAGGGCTCAGTGCAAGACTGGTGAGTGGGCTGGGAACTGAGCCGCCTTCTCAGGTCCTCATTTAAGTCAAAACTCTGCACTGACCCTTTCACTGTTGCCCTCTTTCCCCCTTTATCTAGTCTAAATGTAGGGAACTTTGTTCTTACTCATTATAGTCTTCCAAGCTCTGTTGCCCAGGAGTTCCCCTAATGTTTGAAACTCAAACTGCAAGAACTGATGATGTTTTTCTCTGTTTTACGCTGTGTAATTTCTTTCCTGGGGGCAAAAAATACAGACAAGTCAGCAGACTGAATGAAGGTTTATAGAATGCAAATAAAACCTTAGTTTGTCCATGTCAGCATTTTACAATCTATATTCTGAGGTATGCCACTGTCCCTGGAGATGTCACTAGTTTTCTATGAAAAGGGGGAGCTGCTACAGGTGGTGACCCTCTCTGGGAATTCAAAAGCCATATAGGCAGACTATTTCAATTTGTTTATCCCAGGACTTCCCCAAATATTTGACCAGGAAACAGTTCTTTTTCATGGGATCCCCAAGAACTATACATAATTTGAGAAATGCTAGTCTGTATGGGAAATATGGCCTTTATCAAAGCATTGGTAGAGAAAAGATGATAGGTTCTAGAGATGTTAAAAGTTAGACTCAATAGGACTTGATGAATGATTGATCCTAGGAGGTAACGAAGCAAGAGAAACAATGAGAGGATACAGAAACTTCAAAATTGTAGGAATTCATTTTGTATCATTCCTTATATATCACAAAGTATTAGGCACTGGAGATTTTTGAAAGTATAAACCACAAAAGGACAATACTGAGTTTATCTCTCTCCTGGATTATTGTAATGGCTTTCTGAATGGTCTCCTAGCTTTCATTCACTTCCTCTCTCAATCTCAGTGGCACAATGCCACCAAAGGAATCTTTCTAAACAAAGATGTAATCATGGAACTGCTCTGATGGAAGGACTCACATGATGCAGTTTTGCACAGAGACACTTCAGACTCCTTTGCATGATGTTCCAAGGCCCTGGTCAGATCTTCTTGAATGTGGATTTTACTTGGTTTGTGATATGAACAACCCTTACTCAACAAGCTCTTGCCTCACACTGTCGGTGCTTATGTGCCTTGTAGGGACTCTTGGGGAAAAGGCAAGCTGTGCTGACGCACCCTGCATCAGCTCCTGCCCCATGTGAATGCCTCCATCTGTGTGTTTTATACATACGTCTGTGGTGTCATCTAAGTTTAGAATGACAGTGTGTGGGCCTCTCTCTGCCTATGGGGTTATCTTCTACTTGTTTCTCCTGATAGTTTAACCCTTGTCCACTCACTTCCCTGCTCTGGGAGGCTGACCCGTGTGGACTGAATCCATGGAAGCCCTTGGCATCCGGCTTATAGTTGGGTTTGTTCCATGGAGAATGCTGGCAGGAGACATGAGAGTGATGTCGGCGTTTCCTCCCTGGGTAACTCTCTGGAAAGGCACCACTGGCTGGCTTGAGCAGTGCTCCTCTGAAGGTGGCCATCCTCGCAGTCTGTCCTTCTGTCCATGTTCAGATAACTGACTTCTCCTCTGGGGATGGTAACACCACCGCTCTGTGACCCCTGGTGCCTGCATATCCTTGTGGTGTCTGTACCCCTGACTCTACACGTGTAAATAGTCCTCGGTAATGGGAGGAGGTATGTGTAGCAAAGGATAGCAATCACCGTTCCCCTGTAATCGGAAGGGAGGCAGTCCATGTGCATGAGGGGTAAAAAGACAAACGGACTATATGAGCAGGATTTGCTGTGCAGTTTTTCTTGTCTTGTACATACTGAAGTACCAGTGTTAGTCAGTGGTTCACGCCTGAGACGTGAGATTAGGAAAGATCTACATAATCTTTTGAATATGTTGTCCTCAAGCTATGTTTTTTTGTGCCTGCTAAACTTGATCACAGAAATGTGTATCATGTTATTGGGAAATGGGACTTAAAAACAGGCACATCTTTGGAACCTTGATTTTTATACCTCATTTACTCCCACTTTGTTCAAGTCTGTATTCCTAGAGGGAAAGATTTTTTCCTACCCTGGGACCTGACCAGGAAATATTGGCAATTTATAGTATTAAAGAATTAATAAATGGTGGGATATTTAACATTTAAAATTTTAGTTTGTCTTAGCTATGATTCTGAAGTAGTACTGAAGTTGATAAAATTCTAATCATAACGCAAGAACTGTGAAAATGCACCTTATTTCTTTTTAGGTTATTAAGTTATAGTAACAATAGAAAGTTAGTGCCTTTCCTCTTTTAAACACTTTAACCTAGTACTCATCGCTGACTGTGCTGTCTCAGTATGTTAGAGCTCAAGCTTTATTTTATAACCATCAAGATCTTTTAAGAAAAGGAAAATACTCTTGAAAGTTATTGGAGCATCTAAGTAAGGCAGTGAGTTTTTTTCTAAAGTGAAAGCTCTTTTTCATGAGGTATGCAAATATAAAATTCGTACACTTTGAATACCCTCAAAATGCCTTTTAGATGAAGCCGGGATTCGGAGGCGGGAGACCCACTGTGACTGAGCTGTCTCCTCGGGTTCTGCTCTCAGACGGTTACCGACTTGTTCAGTGACCTTGGCCACCTCGGTCTAACTCTATTTCATTTCCCTCTTGACAAATGAAATTTCTTCCTACTAACCTGTTTTCCCTGGAAGAAATATGCTATTAAATACCAATGAACAATAGTATTTCCTTTCTCAGGAGTGAACTCCAGTCTGAAATGAGAACACACTTTTATTTTTTCGACCTTGTCATCCTTACCAAAAAAATTAAAATCTAAGTATATTTTAATGAAGTACTCGGGGATACATGACTGAGAGTTCATTGCCGTATAAGAATTATATTCATTATAAATTTAAATTCTTTTAAATATGAAAATGTGGCTTGGCAAGTCAGCAGCTTGAAAGTCCTTGCTTTGTTAGTTAGGAAATGATTCTGGGTTTTATCACATTTATTGTCAATCTCACTTTTTGGGTGCCTACGAATTCAGAATTATATGCTCAGTTGACCCCTTAATTAGCTCTCATTCTGTCTTACATGATTTATAGCCTGGTGGCTTACATGTAAAAATGATATATGATTTAATGGAGTGGAAAGGCAGAATAGGTTCCCACCTCCAGTTGCTTCATGCTCACTTCTGGCTGGGGACCGGAGTGCAGGGGGCAAACAAGCAACAGTTCCATTTCCTTGTTCATTTATTGTCACAAGGACAAGAGGGTCCAATTTGCTATGATTTGTGATCGTTTGCCAATATACTTTTGTTTTATTAGAAAATACAGGAGCCTTGAGTCAAGTTGTCTTGAAATTGTCTTTTAAAAGAAATTTGAGAGAGGCTATTGACTCAAATTCACTTACTTTTGCATTTTTATTTTACTGTTTTGGATGTAAATATTGCAGGCAAAGCAATACAGCATCTAATCTGCAGAGCTGTGCGGTGCTTTAGCACCATTGGTCCATCAAGTCCATAAGTGTTTGTGGAGTCCGTTAGGCGCCGGTCAGGGCAGTGGGTTACAGCAGTGGCCAGGAGGGACAAAGCCCCACGTGGGAGGATAGATAACAAACCAATAAATAAACACTTAAGTACAATTTCTGATTTGTGCCACACTTAAGTACAATTTCTGGTTTGTGCCATGGGGTGAGTGCATGAAGAAAAACTTTAAACGGGATCTGAGAGAGTGTGCAGGAATGAGGGGCTGCTGTAGAGCTGGTGTCAGGGCAGGACAGTCTCCCCAACACACACACACACCGCCAAGACCCAGGCGATAGCCAGGCTGCAGTTGCCAAGGGTCTGGAGACTCAGCGTTCGGAGCAGAGGGCACATAGAACACAGAGTCAAAGAAGGAAGGGGCTCGATGGTCACAGGGAACAGAAAAAGGGAAGTGGCAGTGAGGGACCCAGCATATGAGCAGGAGAGGAGGGAATAGAGACTGGGAAACAGATAGTGTCAGGCCTTGAAGGTCACAGTCTCAAAGGGACGGTGTTCCAGCATGTGTCACATCCCAGACACCTTTGCTCAAGTTCTTCCAGCCCGCATCCCCACAGTACCCAACAGCACCCCACTGGCACTGTGGTTGGCCTCTTTGATTTATACATGTCCCATTAGGTCTAGGTCCCACCTGAAAAACATGGAGGGTAGAGTTTGGGGGCCAAAACACATTAAAATGTCCCATTACTTCAAGGGTTCTCTCTCTCCCCCTTCCCCAATTTTTTATTTTGAAAAATTGCAAATACACAGAAAAGTTGCCGAATTCTTCATCTGGAGTCACCCGTTGGTATCGATTTGCCACCTTTGCTTTATCTCTTTTCTCTCTCTCTGCACATTTGGTTTATGTTTTGCTTTGCTAGAGCATTTCAAAATTAGTGGCAGCCCTCTTGACCTTTCATCCTTAAAAACTTCAGCATCTCTCTGATCATGCCCAAGAAATTAACAATATAGTACTTCTATCTACAGCCTATATTGAAAGTTCCCAAATTGTCCCAATGTCCTTTATAGCTGATTTGTTGATGGTCATATTTCTTTGTCTTCTGTAATTCAGAACAGTCCTCAGCCTTCTTTGTTTTTTTTTCTGGTATAGACATTTCTGAAGAGCTCAAACCAGTTGCTCTGTAGAATCTCCCGCAACCTGGATTTGTCTGATGTTTCCTCGTGATTAGGTATAGATTAAATACATTTGACAAGAGTGCTCCATGACTGATGGAGTCCTTTCTAGTGTATAATATCAGCTGGGTCATGATGTTAGTTTGCCTTTAGGTTGATGATACTAAACTTGATCACTTGGCAAAGGTGTAGCGACTGGATTTCCCCATTGTAAGTGTATCTTTTTCCCTTGGTTATTAATCGACAATCTGCAGGGGAGATACTCTGAAACTCTGTGAATATCTTGTTTCCTAATAGCCTTTCACCTAATCATATTAGCAGCCACAGGTGCATTTTTTCAGGGTCAGTTATTTGCTGTGAAAATGACTTTCTATTTCTCTTGGTCTTTCTTCACTCACTGACTTACTTTTGTAAAGTAAAACTTTCCTCCCTTCCCTCTCACGAAAAATCAGTATGAACGCAAGGATTTTTTTTTAAAGTTCATTTTGTTTTAATCCATTCCTGTCATCATTCATTTTGATGGTATAATTGTCCCAAGTGCAACTAGTGAGAGCCCTTTCAAGATTTTCAATCTGTTTTTGAGCACTTCCTTTTTGTCCCAGCATAGAAAGAGGAATTTGGCTTACTTTGTACTTTCCCTTCTACAGACCAGGGGTCAGCCATTTCTCCAAAAATTCCTGGTTTCTTTTAGTGGGGCATGGTATTTGGAAACCAACATCTTGGAATAAGATGTGCTTATTGCTACCAGCATACCATTGCTTTCAGAATAGGGTATCACTGCTTCTAGAAACATTCAGTGGAGAGGGATAATAAGTAAATACACACACACAACAACTGACTGACTTCGTACTGATCCCTCTAATGCTACCCCAACACCACAGCACTTTTTCTCCTTCCCCCATTCTGTGTCTGTATCTCCAGCTCCCTTCCCCCATAGAGAAAAACCTGGGTCCCAGCAGCATCAATATATCAACATTTCCTCATCAGTGGCTACAGTAACCCTTTCCCTAAGTTTTAGAATTGTTACACCAATACCAACAAAAAATGAATTTCAAGATCTCTGTGTCCTTAGAGTATATTTCATTGATGATGTAAAGGCAGGCATATGCCGTGTTCAAACGTTACCTGCATTCTTTTTGTATTTTCTTCAGTATGGTTATGTTGTTTATTTGATATACAATTAGGTCTTATCAATTTTAGTGTCTTCCATGCTGTCTTGTTTAGCTTATTAATGTATAAAATACTAATATGGTTAAAAAGTCAAAGCACTGTGAAAAGGTATATTCAGTACTTCCAAGTTTGAAAGCACCATAAGTCATTTTTAACTTTAAGCTCTGGTAAGACAGCAGTCTGTGTACTAACAATTAGTAAATAAGGCAGCTTTATCCAAATGACATAATGGGTATCAGTACACTTGCAGAATTTTAAAAAAAACTCTGCAAATAATATTTCTTCTTGTTTTGAATCTGGAGTGAATATTTTCCCCCTTTAATTGCTAATCTTTTAACATTAGGATTTTATTTATTTATTTATTTAGCTGGATTCTGTAGGTTTGTATGTTTCCACTGTGTGTTTTCATTGTTTTTTTTTAAGTGTGCATCTTCTATAGAGCAGTATTTCTCATGTGTGCTACATCTTATTTGTGAGGTTTGAAATAGTTTCACAGAAAAATTAAAAGATTGTTCTATTTATATGATTTTCCTTTGTATTCTTCCGAAGTAGCCAAAATACGGGCACATTTGGAAAACAATAGACTGAAAACTGGAAAATGAAGTCAAATATTCAATTTTGTCTAAATTAAAATTGCACAAAGCTTTTGGTTGTTTGAAAAAGTATATTTATAAACTTTAATGTGTCTAGGGTGGTATATCCAGAAAAAAATGTAAACTAATGGGTTTTGCAGACTTTAGAGAAACCATAAATAATTATATAAAACATAATTTTATAAAATATAATTATATAAAATATAATTATGTAAAATACAAAATAATTCTGAAAAACTTTTTATAACATCATTATTTTGGGCCCACACCAGAGAAATTTCAAATGAATGAAATATTTCTTATTGAAAATAATGTCAGCAAAATTACTTCTCCTCTGAGCATGGTGCGCATTTACTCCTACAATGAAAATTGATTTCAGTTATGTCTTGAATATTTTCTCTAAGCATATCTTACTTTAATTCTTAGATGCTTTGATTATTAGTGTGGAATGTGATGATTATTATAAAATGCATACTTGGCAGTTTAGGCTGATAATTAAATTGGTAGCCTAAAGAATAAGCATACACTGTCATCTCGGAGGGTGGCTCGGATTTGAATTAGCAATCTTTCAGAAGTGGGATGGTGGGTCTCTTGGTGTTTGGTTTTGTTTTTCTGATTTGATAGGCTAAGGTAGGGTGGATAATAAAGACAGGATGTCCTAAAATAGTGTGCTTTCTTTTCCTAAAAAGGAATCAAATTTTTTTAAAGCCCACAAAACTTCCTCTTACTTATCCAAATTCCACTTTTGAAAGGTTTATGTATGCTAACATTTTAAAAATACAAACGCTGCTCCTGGAAAGGTTAAGCTCCTTTCAGCCATTTACACTGTAGTCTGATTCATTTTAATCTGTTTGCCTTCCTTCTAAATCTTAGATGAGCTGTAGTGATATTGCAATTAAAAAAACTCATAAGGTGAATATTTTGTGGCACATAGGAATCTTAAAGGAGCATCCTGAGATGGATGCCCGGTGAAGTGGAGAACAAGAGAGTAGGTAACAGAGGAGGGCATTGGTAGGAGGAGGGATATTTCCTTTGTAAACATGGCATAAGGCCAGATGTTTCCTACTTTTCAGTTTTGCATAGAGCCTTGGTTATCCAGAATCCCCCGAGATGCCTACTGGAACTCATCTTACTAATATCAGCACAGTTTAATTAACCTGACTGTTCTGCTATTCCTAGACTTGTCTGTGGAAAAAGTCTCTGCCACAGAACCTGAAACTCACAGCTGGACGTTACCCTAAGGCAGTCTTGCCTAAATTGAAATGAAACTCCACACCCTATCATAATTTTTTCATGCCTTTTGACTGAGTTATTTTTCTCTGTCACAATAATTAATAATCTTCGAGGTTCCAAGTGCATGAATCAGAGAACTAGAAGGTACTGAGAGGTTTTCTCTGTCAGTCTCTAAATCAAGGTCGCAAGAGATAGACGTGTTTGGCCCAGAGTGGCAGAGCTTGGACCACAACACTGGTCTTCTGACTGCTGGCCCATGGCTTGGACCCTTGGCCTGCATACCTATTACTTGATATAACTGACTGACATTTTTTCTCTTGGAAGGAATATTTAAGGACACTTCTGGGCCATCAAAGCATTAGTATCTGCTTCTGGAAAATCAGAATTATACTCTCATTTAATGCAAGTATGTCAAGCATATGTAAATAATAGCTAGCTTTTTAAAATATATATAATTTAGATAAGAAGCCCATTTTCACCTACTTTTTTTTCAAGTGACTTAATCTGACACATTTGGAATCTTTGGGAGATGTTCATGTTATTTTGTTGGATCTTCACTTTGTAGTAAAATGCAATATAGCACTGTGGTTAAGACGCATGGGGCGTCAGTCTGACTGCTTACCATTTACTCAGTATGTAAACTGGGAAAGGTCCTGTTTCCTTATTTGACAAAACAAGGATAACAATACCTATCTCATAAGGTTATATGCAGATTAAATTAGCTAATACATAAAATCTAGCACAGTACCTGATTACTTTGCAAATGCACAGTAATTGTTATCCATCATCATTGACATCCTCATTATTATTACTAATACTGTTCAGTCTCCCATATTACTAACATCTTGCAAATGTATTTAAAGACCTCCATGTCTTTTTGTGGATTGATAGCTCATTTCTTTTTACTGCTGAATAATATGTATTCCATTGTCTAGAGGTAAGACCATTCTTTCTCCATTCACCTACTGAAGGGCAGCTTGGTTGCTTCCAAATTTGGCAATTATGAATAAAGAGCTATAATCATTTGTGTGCAGGTTTTGTCTGTAGATAAG
The DNA here is from genome assembly GCA_032199065.1 of Smutsia gigantea. NCBI lineage: Eukaryota > Metazoa > Chordata > Mammalia > Pholidota > Manidae > Smutsia > Smutsia gigantea. The sequence goes on along the minus strand of JAVSCE010019847.1, from coordinate 66,728 downwards.
CTCTCAACTCATTTAGGTGACACCTAGGAATGCAACTGCTAGATCATCTGGCAAGATCATACTTAGCTTTAGAAACTGCCTATCTTCCACAGTAGCTATACCATTTGACATTCCTACCAGCAGTGAGTGAGAGTTCCTGTTGCTCCACACCCTCACCAGCATTTCGTATTGCCAGTGTTTTACCCATTCTGTAGGGTTTTAGCCATTCTCATAGGTATGTAGTGGTATCTTTTTGTTAATTTGCATTTCTTTAATGTCATGATGTTGAGCATCTTTAAAATGCTTATTTGCCCTCTGTATATCTTCTTTAGTGAGGTGTCTACTTAAATCTTTTGCCCTTTTTACATTGGGTTTTTCTTTTCTTATTGTTGAGTTTTGAGAGTTCTTTGCATATTTTGGACATCAATTCTTTATCAGATGTATGTTTGGCAAATATTTTCTCCCCCTTGGTGGTTTGTCTTTTCATTCTCCTAGTGGTGTCTTCACAGAGCAGAAGTTTTTAATTTTAATGAAGTTCCACTTGTCAATTTTTTCTTTCATGTATTGTGCTCTCGGTGTTGCATCTGAACGCTCATTCCCCAATCCAAGGTCACCGAATTTTCTCCTATGTTATCTTCTGGAAGTTTTATAGTTTTGTGTTTTGTATTTATATCTATGATCTATTTTGAGTTAATTTTTGTGAATGGCATAAGGGTAATGTCTAGATTTATTTTTTTCCATGTGGATGTCCAGTTGGTCTGTAGTAAGTGAATTAGCCTATTCCTGAAGACATTTATAGGAAGTTATTTATTCAGTGGAAGATCTGAGAAAATATTTAATTCTTTTTTCAGTGAACAAAGTCTCTTCAACTGTGTGGAACATAGAATTGTTTATCAGTGAAGCATTTTGACATTTGGTCTTTTATTATATTTTAGAGTGATTTAGCAAGACTGTGGAATGGTGTGTATGATTTAGAGCTGGTTTTATTTCTTAACTAAAACCTAGTCACTCAATAAACTGTTTTGTATGATTATTGTTCAAGCAGTTTTCCTCTTTTGTAACTCCTTTTTTTAAATCTATCTCATCCTTTGAGTTACTGTTTGGGGGATTGTTGAAATGCTTGACTCCCTTCCCCTCCGTCTCTCCTTCCCTCTATTTTTAAATCACTGCACTTGGCTAACAAGCCTCAACATCTGCTGACATTATTGATCCTAGGAATAAAAACGTGAGATGATCTCTGGGAAAATTTCCAGGCTCAGCGCCCAGGCAATCCATAAAACCCATATATTTCAAGTCATGCAAGTCTTGTGAAATATTTTCAGAAATACAATTGCCAGTGATTTGAATATGTAGGCCTGTTTAAAGTAAAGGTTTTAAAGTTCTTCTTGAAGTGATTTGTATTTTTTTAAACTCTCAAACTTTGTGAAAACCTAGAGCTGTATCTTGTCTAATTTTTTTTTTAGACCCTCTTGGTTCATTCTTTTAGCAGTAATGTAGTCACTCACAGTATGGTGCTTTGCTTAATGTTGAAGCAAATTAACTGAAAGATAAACTTCAATAAAGGATTTATTCTTTTTCAGACTTTACTTAAGCTACAAAGTAGAAATGTGTTCCTGTTATATTTTTAAAAGTTCCCTCACCAAAGGCCAGTTATCCCTAAATGATAGGTGGGCTCACAGTGAAAGAATTAATAAACTATTTAATAGTGTTTAAATTTTGGTCTAGCTGTTCTTCTTAGGATATATTTTTACCTTTTATGTTCTTCTGTCGTTTCACATATATGTCTGTTGTACATTTGCTCTCTGTTTGAAAGTATCAGTGTTAGAAACAAACAAACAATAAGTAAATAAAGCAGACCCAGCAGTTCCACAGTGTGTATACCTATGTCCCCCAGAGATAGGCTGCTTATAGCAACATCATCCATAATGCCCCAACTGGCAAATACTGAAATGGCAATTTACAGTAGCCTGTAGCCTCCATGAAGGCAGCATTGTTAGCTGTTAGTAATAGGGGCTAGGAAATGTGGGACGGTTCTGGTATAAGATAAGGTTAGTGTTTTGTAAAGAATATTTGATATATTTAAATAACACAATGAATTGTTATCTTCTGCATGTCAAAATTATGTATTTGAAATAAGCTATTTGTATTTACAAAAATTTAAGTGTAAAACTCTAATTGCCCACTGAATCATCATTTCCTTGAAATAGTTTATGTGCTGCTATGAAATCAGCCCTTAAATATTTGAAACGGTGGAAGAGAGATCCTTCCTTAAAAGTCTTCAATGACTTCCCATTGCCTACAGGGATAAAAGTTGAGTGTCTTGGGGAAGCATATTAGGACCACTTGATCTGGGCTCTCTCTGGGTCTCTCTTCACCCCTGCCTCACTCCCCAAGTCCTCCCGTCGCGCTCTCTCTCTCCAAACAGCCTGCTGCTTGCAGTTCTCTGAACACTCTTTCTGCCCACACCTACAGGTCTTTGCTCTGGCTGTTTCTTGGGCCTTCCCTCTCCCCAACATTCCCTTGGTATTTATGTACTTTTGACTCCTGTATGCCTAAGGCTTACCACAGGATCGGGCATATGGTGGGCTGTTATTTAATTGAGGGCAGCTTGAAGGATTTATCATTCTCTTTTGTATAAAATATCATTTTGTCTCTTTAAATAATTATATGTCTCTTAGGTTTTAACATCATTAAAAGTAGGGTGAGTTTCCAATGTGTCTTCTGTCTACTGTAGTACTTAGAACATGGTAGGAGCTTAAATTGAATGGATGAAGGAATTGAATTAAATGTTTTGAACTGATACACAATCAGAAGTCAACTAAGTTTGTCTTTGATGTGTGCCTTAAGAAATTTTAGCTTCAAATTTACCTTTTATATTACATTACTTACAGGTGCAAGAGCATCTTACAGATAATATTTATTTTTGGTATGCATTTTGTGGGTAGGTGCTATGCAGTGAAAGGAATCTAGGCAAGAATTTTATCCTGGATAATTTACAAAGCAGATTTAAAACACCACACCAGTTCATTTTAGATACAGATCCATTGTGTGCATTATGGGGAAATATTTTGCTACTGACCCCCATCTCTAAGGAAGGGTGCTAAATCCTTTAAGGGCACCTCTCAGGAATATTTTGCTTTTCAGCACAGCTATACATAGAGCTCTTTGCTTCATAGAGATGGAAGGGGCTGGGAAAAGTGGTGTCTGAGTATTTAAACAGGAATGAAATCAGTCTGCAAATTAGAGTTGCAATGTCTTTTCATTGTTGACAAGCCTGCCTTTCACCTCCATCCCTGAAGAGAACCCGTGAACACAACAAAACCCTTGCTTGTTTTGTGGTTTTATGGAGTTGTAGTAAGCAACAGAACACTCTCAGTCTTTTGGAAATACTTTTTCCCTCTGTAATGCCCTTAGAAAACTTTCTCCCTTACTCATTTAAACACTGAACTCATTCCTGTTTGACAATCTCAAACCCCAAACTCTCTTGTGTGTGAAGGCGGTCGCCCCATTTTGGATAGCCGTTTTTCATACTTCAGTGATTTCTTTATCTATCTGTTCTCTACTTTTAGACTGTCATTTCTGGGTTATATGGCTCACAGAGACAATGCCAAATTTCAAAAGGAAGAGTCCCCCAAACGTCGTTTCCCTGAAGCCTGCAGAGCTGAGGGTTGCGATGCATGAGGATAGTGAATTCTGGGGTCCTGGGAAGAAGGAGATGACAGAGAAAGAGAAGAAAACTGGGTCTGGCAGATGGTGAAAGCCATGGATCCTCAGCCCTTCCTTCACCCGCTCACATCCTTGAAAACAGCACTCGATCTCAGAGACTCATGGGGAAGCAGAACTTGACAACAGTGTAACAACTAGCAAAATGCCGAAAGGCTCATTCCAGAATGATTTGGCGAGCCATTTCACTGGGGACTCCTGCTTGCAAACATCGTTTTGGTTTAACTGATAAATCACAGAGGCAGCTAGCTAATCCGAACTTCAAGATAAACTCTTAAGTAATTTAGAAAACAGGAAATGAGATGCTTTGTAAGCTTGGCTTTATTCTTTTAGAATAGTGGGGTGGTTAAAGGAAAAGAATTGTAGTTTTATAATAACATATTTTAGGTCATCAGAAAAGTGCTTTAACCACAGCTCAGAACCCCCAAGTACTTATTTTTAGACTAAATTTAGACGGAGTGAATTTAAATTTGATTTTAGTTTCTGTCACTATAAAAATTTTTTTAAGAGGAGATAGATAGCCGTCAGAGATTGGATTGGCTTTGCCGTGGTAAATGGAGCACGAGGATCTGTCTGTCCTATAAAGGACACGCTGCATTTAGATTAGACATAATCTGATTGCATTGCAATACAAAGGCCATTCATGTCAGCTCAGATCCAGGGTCTGTAAACACCACATGACCACTCATTGGTCCAGAGAAGAGCATTAACAGAAAGATAATGATGAGTTTTAACCCACATCTCTAAAGCACAACAGCTGTGGCTTCAAATGATTTCCTTTCTGACTTTAGAAGTGATGCTGTATTTCTTACACATGATAAACTGAACTATTTTTTTTATTCACGCAAGTAAGTGCTATGCCTATTTACTTTTGTTTGATCAGATAGTTTTCTTGTCTCAAATTTCTTTTGTGGTGTAATATAGATGTTTGACATTTGTTTAAAATCAGACTGACCATATAATTTATTGTACAGAGCAGAATTCCCTTGAGAGTAAAAGTGAATATTATTAATAAAATTACCCAGGGGCAAAGGCATAAACTAGGAAACTTTCAGGTAAACCAGTATGTATGGCCACCCTATTTAAAAATCATATTTTTAATTCATTTTTATCCTCCAATAAAATTATAAAACCACAATTAAAATACTAGAGAACCAAATGCCCTTTCCGAGTGTGACTGAAAATGTATGGTGCTTTAGAAGGGAAAAAGGCAAAACAGAAGCAAAACATGGGTCTATGTGAGTTTTTAAAATGACAAGTTTGTTTAAACATGATTCACAAATTTTATTTTATTCTCGTCTTATGATCCCCAAATTTAAGTTAGTCTAGCTGCATTGATTCTCTGTATGTTTGTTTTACTAATATCATTATTTATATCGCACCTGCTGTATAGAGCATGCTCAGCTATTGTGTGGAATATTATAAAGAACAGAAAGTGCAGAAGAATCACAACCTAATAAATGTTAAGGCTTTAGTTTTGTTGTCCATGTTTATTGACTCCTAGGCATCCCTTCTGTCTTCCAAATACAGTGTCCCAAATTTCTTAACCATGAAGTCTGGGTAACATAAACCTCTCCTTCAGCTCCAAAAGGGTCCTGGTTTGTTTAAGCCACCAGTGTTTCCCATCCCCTTAGCTTTTCTCACTTTTCTAAAAAAATGACTTTTATTAGTAACTTTCATTGATGAAGCCTAGGAGTTTGGAGTTTTAGGTACTTGCAACCAAAGACTTCCTAACTATTACAAGATTTAGAAGTAACTGCAAACCATTTGGTTTTCAAATAATTGGGAAGCAGTATGTGAGAAAAGGAATGGCCTACTATTTCCATGATTGATATAGAAAGGTCTTCAAGTCTGGGAGTTGGAGGGAGGATGAACAGCAAAAATGCAAGAAAAACCATTCAAGTTACGATGCTTCTGTACAAAGAGAACCAATGGGAACAAAGAGAAGGAGTGCCAAGAAAAACGTTACAGAAAACATTTGATAGTGACCAAATTTTGACAAAAAGCTAATAAGTAGTTAAAAATGAACTTAGCTTTGGGGCCTTGGGTGGCCGGGATGAGCTAGCTGGATAGAAAAGTCAACTTGTGTCATCTAGCAAGTATCTTCATCTCTCTGTCTATAATTAAAATTCACCTCTTGGTGAGACTTGCACTGCAGCCGTGCATCGCCGTAATAGCGCGTAGCATTTCGTCTGGTATTTCATGGTAACTGAAGAATCTGATGTGTGGGGGCGATTAAGGCACAAGGGTGGGTCTCACTCCTTATCTCAACCACTTTAACTTGTTTATGGAAGCAAGGTTAGTAAATTGGAGTATTTCTCTGGCCAAGACATTATGACCAGTGCAAACCTATTTTGTGATTCATTATAAACTTTGAGCTTTTGAACACTAGCTATCTGTATTGCTTTTTTTCCCTGCTATCCACATGGAGAGAACCATCTGAAGAGGAATTTTCCTTACACAGGCTAAAACCTGCTTTTTTTCCCCCTTTACAGCCTCTGAGGTTATATAATCACTAACAGAATTTTAATATCTTCATAATCCTTTTTTCAGAAAAATTTTTACTTTTTTTGTAGGAAATCTTGTTTATCAGCATAACTTAGTGAATTTTAAGCATGTATTATCACTAATGAATTATCTCAGCTTTGTCTCTTTGGACCTGGACAGAAGCACTTTTTTTTTTTTTGCAGCCTATTTTGTCATTCATGTCAGATTAATGAATTATGAGCTACACCATTTCATTAGGATAATAAGAATTAAGAGAAGATTTTTCCTAGGGGACTCCTTGGACTACACATCTTTAAACATATTCTGTGAGAACTAGAGTCAAGGCTGAACTGGGAATGCTAGTTTATCTGACGTGTACCAAGAGGGGAAGCAGGTTGTCATTAGTCTATGTTGGGTAAAGTACATCTTAGGAAAATGGCTAGGTAAGAAATGACACCTTAAAATTGCTTTTTATTTGGATTTGTGTCAGGGGTCTAAAGAATTGCATGTGGAACTGTGAAGTGTTCTCATGAAAAATAGAAATCATTTAACAAGAGTATTGTTTTTAGTTTCATATGTGTTTTTTAAACAAAGGAATATAAAATGTAAAAATGATTGAACTCTGGGTGAGAGGCTTTACTTATATTCTCAACAGCCCTGAACTCCCCATTCTTCCTTTGTTGGAGGTAACCCAAATGTCTGACAGGGTATTTTAAATGATTAACTCAAACATTTGTAATATTATATGGCTTTAAAGAATTTCAAACATGAGGGTCTTCTTAGCTGTCCCCGAATGACACAACATGTGAGTACTGCTTAAAAAGTGGTGTAGATAGTTGGAAAGAAAGGGAGGGAGTGGCAAAGGGAGAGAGAATGAGGTGTGCTCTGACAATCTGGAGTTCGTATCTGCTCACCATTACTGCACCATGCAAGGACTTCCTATAAACATGAGTACTTTGAGTAGAAAAGAAAAAAAATTTTGTTGAAAACATTTGCTAAGACTTCCATTTGAAATCTCCTACTAGTTTTGATAGGTTGGCCTGAAGTGCACAAATAGGAAATTTTGCAGTTGTTTCTAGGATAGAAATATGGAAAAGAGGCATGGATTAATAAATTGAGAATTATCAATAGCTAATACTGGGTTTTAGTAATTAGCTAGTAATTAGGGTCTTAGTGTTTTAGCTAGAACCCCTATTCACAAAACTCTTTCTCAAATTTAGAATATTCACGGGAGAAAGAAAACACCCCCCCTAGGTCAAAGAGGAGATATAAAAACACAACTAACTACAGACTTTTAAAAATGTAATTAAAGAAGAGAATTGCACATCAAAGTTATGTTTGCAGCTAATGTATTTATAGATAAATTCATGACCCTAAGATTTTATTGTTTAAAAAGAAAATTTGAAAATAAGTAGAATGTCACACACTCAATATTTGGGAAGAAAAACAAATTCTGAAACAGAATAACAGCAATAAACTGAACTTAAGCAGTAGGAAAAATTAATACTAAAGACAAAACACATAATATAATGTTAGAAAACAAAAAAACGGTAGATTTTACCTAAGACTGGTTTAAAAGCAAACAGTGGAATAAACATTTGTAAATGGAATTAAAAACAGAGGAAAAATGTAACTAAACACATTTAAGAATGAGAAAAGGACTGTGATCATAGTCAGAAGAGACTAAAAATTATGCTAGAATCTTGTGTCACTTTTGTGTGACTTTAACTTGAAAGTCTTGAAACCTGTGTATTGACTCATGTTAACAAAACCAAAGCCCAATAGTAAACTGGAAAAGAGTCTTTTAAGTAACTATGATAGAAAAGTGTCCAACTTTTATTTAAAAAAACCACTCACAGCTCAGGTAAACACATCAATGAAAAATTTTGAGTGATATATAAACATACTTTCCCCCTCTGCCCCCACACACATTCACATATTATATACACACACACACATTCACATATTATATAAACACACACACACATTCACATATTATACACACACACATTCACATATTATACATATATACACACACATATACACACACATTCACATATACACACATATTCACATATTATACACACACACACACACACATTCACATATTATATACACATACACACACACACATACACACATATTCCCAGGGTGTTTTCAAAGTCTGGAAACATGAGAAACTTATTTTCAATAGTATACTAGTCACATTCTCAAAAAATATTCTCAGTACATTTTTCTTTAACCTCTCTAGACACCATTTTGGCAGAAGTACCTGAAATAATATGTCTAATTGTTAATCTGAAAAAAATACAATTCATATATGTCAGAGTGTCCAGGAAATCTGTAAACCCAGGCAAAAATAATGTGTTAGTAGAATCTCAGCAGTTTTGTCTGTTGCTGACTAAAGGGTACCTATTTCCCATTCCTCCCAGGAAAACTAGGCCAAGCTTATTTTTTAAGAGTGTGAGCATCTTGCCTTCACTCCCCACCTCAAAGGGGAAAACTAAAGAACTTTTGGGTTTCGTCCTGTGGGGGAGCACTAATTTGATTGCCCGAAAGGGAATGATGTTTTGAGGCTTGAAAGATTGGAAGGGTCTTACCTAGAGTTGTAGGTTATGGGGCAGAGAGGAAAGTGGCAGGGGCCCACCTCCATTCCCACGGGGGATCCTAGGAGATGGTAGACCTGTGGGTGATGGATGGATGATGGGGTGGAGGAGGGGGTGTTGTCACAAGGAAGACTGCTCTGTTCTAGGCACCTAAAGATTCCAGGGTTGGCCGCTGGAGTGGAAGGAATTGGAGCCACCACTTTGACTTAGACACCAGTATCTCAGTGCTGACCACACAGACTGGAAGCCATATCCCATCCTCAGGTTTGCTGAATTTCTTTGTCCTGTTGTAAGGTCAGGGCAGGAAGGAGTGTGAAATAACAAATACTGTTGGCAAACGGATACTCAGAGCTAGACTTTATTTGACTTAGAAAAATAAAGCAAGGTGACATTAGATTGGGGAGCAAATTTTTATGTGTGCATGTGTATTTATAAATGTGCATATATTTATGCACACATGTCTATGAGATGCTGGCAGCAGGCACACTGAAATGTGAGCTGAGCTCTAAAAAGGAGGCCTGCCTTTGTTACTTTCCATCTGATGAAGAAGCTTTTGGAACTGGAACTTTGAGGAAGAGCAGCTCCCCTGGATGAGTTTGATGTTCTTCCAGGTTTATCTTGGGGTTTATAAAATCTGAAGCACATTAGAGCCAGCATTGAAGATGAGAACATTTCCATCCTTTCTGTTGACTTGTGTGGGGTGCGTCCCTCCCAGGCAGCTCTGAGAAGCAAGGCAGGGTGCGCTGCCCAGCCGTGTGCCGTGGGAATCAACACACAGCTATAATCCAGCCTCCTATGCTGTACTGCCTGGTCCTCAGCTTTAAAAGTTGACATATTTTTGGCAAGGGTGTATTTTATGTTTATGTGTAACACTAGCATACTAGTGAGGGATTTAATTATGACCATTCAGAAATCATTTATCTGTTAAACCCTAATTTAAAATAATGTTTTATCAAGAGACAGACATTAATCAATTTTAATACTGATTTAAAGAGCCATTTATTAAAGTAAAAATCAGTTCAGTATATCAGGTTATTTAAACCAAAAGAAAAATAACATTCTGCTCACTGATACAGTGGTGATGTTTAAATCAACTGCATTCTCTATGCCCTCCTGCTAAATCATTTTAGGATATTTTTCACACCTAATTTCTGTTGAGTTTAGTTAAGACATGGAGATACTTCCCTTTAGGTAGGAAATGCACATTTTCATAAAACTGTGCTTTCATAATTTTTAACAAAACTTTCATGTTACACAATATTCGGGGAAATGAAAAGACTCTAGTTTCCTATCTGTAACATGTGCACACACATGCACACACACACACTCACACTCCTTCAGTCTGTCACACACTTGTACAATCTTTTTTCATACATGTTTTATTGCTTAAGCACACACACACACACACACACACTTGCTTAGGCTGACATGCCCACGTACTGATGCAGGCACACTCACATACACATGAACCTATCATGCCAACAGGCACACATGGACCCATTCAAATTCACACACACACACACACACACACAAACACACACAGTAATGCCTATATATACACAGTTAAACTCTCATCTCTCTTTCTTTTCACTGTTTTGTAACCAACTTTCGACTTTTTTGTCTTTGGTTTACTTTCTCTTGATGTTTGACTTAGAGGTGGGTGGTTCAGACTTATTTCATGTGATTGCCTTTGGAGTGAGATTGATGATTTTAATACTGGCTTATTTTTATTATTTGCATGTAGTTTAAGAGAAAGAACTTCATGAACTTACTCTGCTTTCCTATTGCCAAAGTGAATGTTGAGCACGTTATATAACCAGAAGAGAAAATTGCCTTTCATACATATTTGTTGAGTCAACAGGGTCAGATGAGAAGTTGGCAAAGAATGTATTATGAAATTCAAGAAACAACTCTTTATTTTGCCATATTGCCGATAAGTGTTCTTTCTGTGTCACTTTGTGCTATGTTTTATTAGTTGCTTTCATTACTTATGATAATTGGCCAATTAAGAAATAAGGTACAACAAAAGAGTAATAAAATTTAGTATTTCAATAGAAGACTGAATGAAAAGGTGGGCAGGTGACTTGCCTTTTTGAAATTGAGAGCTTTCTGTTTGTGAATGTATAAGGACAGATATGTGTCATTCTTTGCTTTCAACAGAGTTGGAAATGCCCACTGTTCTTCACAGTGAAAGCTTCATTTTTGTGTGCAAAAGATTGGAAAGCACCATCTGGGACACTTCGTATGTTTGTGTTTCTTCAAGAGAATCTGTGGAAATCATAGTTGTTGGATTTTGTTGCTAATGAAGAAGAGAAAGGAAAAAAATTTCCATAAATTACACCCAGTCCATTGGTGCCTTTGTTATAAAAATTGAAATGAAATGAAAGAATGACAATTAGAATATACTATATTATATCCAGAAGAGAACCATTAATATTTCTGAAATTTCATATTTAAAAATTGTGGGCTTTTATTTAAGTATATGTGTTGTTTGATTACTTCTTGGTCTTGCTAGTTAGGTAAGAAACATTTGGGAAAATATGCTGAGGATAAACATTGAACTTCTGTTTGGGGAAGTCCCTACTTGGTGTAGTCTTTAGAGAAATTATTTGTCTTCCATATGGAAACATAAGCAGAAGGAAGATTCTTTTGCTCCCTGCCTCCCTTCTTCCCTAATCGACTGGGAAACCCCTAATGACCATGCTAATAACTGCCTTTAAAAAAAAAAGTCCAAATTGGTTTTTATAATTTACGATTAAGAACCCTGAGTTACATAGAAATTTTTAAAGTGAAACACTTAATTTCCTTTTCCAGCACCCAGTGCAGTAGCCTGGTAACAGTTGGTAGTGAAAAATATTTCACTTACTCCTTTATTTAACTGATGTTTATGCACCTACTATGTAACAGGAAGATGCCTAGGTCCTGGGACTATCAACGTAATGAAAACAGAAAGGGGTATGGCTCTAAGGCTTAAATTTGAGTGGGAAAATAGATAAATGTGCATGTAATACATGAGGTGGGAATATGTGACATGGAAAAATACATTAAAATAAATAAAGCAGGATTTATAATTTTGAAGAATGAAGGATTCCTAAATGTCTCATATACTGGTAAAGTGTCAAACAACGGAGGACTGAATTGCCCACTGGACCTGCGAATGTGGAGGGCGTCAATGACCTGGTTAAGGGCTTGAATGGTGTTAAATGAATCAAAAAGTCTGGATCAATAAATCAAGCAGTCAATCAAGATATGGCATGATAAGTATGTTAATAAAAGTGTTCTCTGCCAAACAAGATAGTAACTGCATTTGGTCCTCAGAACTAAGTGATTTCATGATCTCAGCATGTATTTAGGAAAACAGAAATACCAGGACTATTCTTTTCACTATTTTTAATTAGCTCCCTCTCCCATTCCTTTTTCATCATCCTATCATCCCTTTCAGACTCCCTAACTACCCTGCACCCATTTCAGCACCAGCTTATGAGCTTGCTTAATGCTTGATTTAGGTATGGAAAGTAACCATGTGTGAGCTCCATGAATGTTCCTTCCCCTTCTTATAAGGTCTATCTGTATTTGCCCCTGTCTGGTGCTTCCAACTCTCCAGTGTATCACAGGAAAGATAATCCTTCGAGGCAGGTCTCTCCACCTGTGTTGTCCATGCTTCTCCTCCGGTCCCGGCAGCATCCATTCCCTTCTCTTAAGCCTTCATCCTCTCCCTCTCTCTTTTGGTTCTTACAGCTCATAAAAATATGTTTGCTCATAGTTTTCCATATTAAAACACAGGCTATTCTCAAATTTATATTCCCATCTAGCTAGATTAAAAGAATAGAGATATTTTGTCAGGTTATTTTGGAAATAAGGAAATGAAGAAAATATTAATCACCCATAATCTCACTTCTGACATGATCATTATGTATGAATATTCCATTTTTTTCTACGTGTATTTTTATTAAGACCCAACCATATATAGACTTTTAAAATCTTACATTTTATTTGTCTAATATTATATCATAAGACTTTCCACATGCCATTAAACAATTTTGGAAATAACTATTTTAAATAGCTAAAGTATTCAATACTGTGGTTGCTATGATTTATGTATTTGTGATTTTATTGGACTTTTACCTAGTTTTTGTTTTTGATATAAATAAAACTAGGGTGAAATAGCTTTGTATATAAATCTTGACTACATTTCAGATTATTTTCTAGGCTAGAATTCAAAGGAAAAATGCTGAATCAAAGGATATACACTGTTTCACAACACTTGTTAAATAATTGCCAAATTGTTTTAAAAAACAATTCTGTCAATTTAAATACCTCCTGGGAAGTGTTGAGTGCCTCTTTCCTCAGATTCTTTGGAGGGCTTTTAAAATACTGTTATTTTATGAAACCATCTTTGTTAATTAAGCAGTTTAGTAAGTGTTATCTCATTTGTTAAACATGTTTATTTGATTACTAGAGAGGTGAAAATCACTTTTTAATGTTTACATTAGTCATTTATATTTCTTCTCTTACGAATTTTTCCCTCATGTCCTTTGCCTACGTTTCATGCCCTCCATTGGATTTTTGTAGTTTTTTGTTGTCTTGTATGATTTATCATATTAATGTTATCAACGATTTGTCTCTCATATTTGCTGCAATATTTTTTCTTATTTGTTGCCTTTTGCTTTTATACTATTACTGATTTAAACTCTTAATAGTCAGATGACCAATTTATAAGTAATTGATGGCAGAATGGTAAGCCCCCAAACAGACCCAAGTGCAGATGAGAATTTGGCATACTTTCAAGGTATTTAATACTCTGGGGACACATGCCCACATTTTGGGGCAAACATTGTTCAAATTCTTTCTTGTAATCCATACTAAAATAAGTTTCAAGTAGACTGTGGATTTGAGTATTTTAAAAAAATCAAACATAATAACCTGTGAAACTGTTCAAGTAGATAGGTGATCTAACTGAAGCAATAAAAGTAGAAAGCATTAGGATAAATATTGAAAAATGTGACTTATTTGAGACATTCCACACAGCAAAAAATAACAAAAATAAAGTACAAATAAAAAGCGGGAAAGTGACTTACATATTAATTTTATGAATATTATAGGAGAGCTCCCTTACAAATCTATAAAAAAGTTCCAAGTAGGGTTAGAAAAAGCATAAAACCTAAATGTGATTTATTCCCACCAGGAGGTTTAAACATTTTAACAGTAAGATATTAACAAAGGGCCACGTGGTGGAAAATATGCCAGGAAGCTGCTCAGGCCGAGTGGGGGTGGGGTGGGGAATTGGTAAGGGCCTGGCTACACCTGTTTGAGTTTTTTTAAACCTACCAATGAAATTAAGACAAATGTAAGAGAAAGCCCAACGTGGATATAATTGGCTTAGGTGACGTCCGAGAAAGAATGTGAACCTTGTAGTACTCAGCCAATGAAGAACCAGGGGAGGGACTCGCGTACTAGGGAATAAATTACTTGGCACCAATGGCCTCAGGTGTGCCTGCCCACAAGACACCCAATCTTGCAAGGCCGTCATTAAAGCCTCGCTCCGCTGTTCTCTTTGTCTCTGTGTCCGCTTGTTGAGTTTGGAACGGTGAGTGTGCTTCTCACAGTAGGAACTTGGTCAAAGAACATGAAGGGACAACTTAGAAATGAAGAAATACCAATGACTGATACACATTTTAAAAACCCAATCTCACTACTCTTCAAAGAAGTAAAATAATTGCATAGACATAATGTTTGGCTATTGTTTACATATATGCTTTGGTCTCCAACACTTTTTAGTATGAATGACCCTACTGAGCTAGTCACCTTAATCTAGGGAGTTTTTAAAGTATGTTAAATTATTATTTAAAACAATTTTAATTACTTTAAATGATCAAAACTAGGAGAAAAAAAAGACTTCCAAAACAAGCTTTTAAGGCCAGGTAGTTGACAAAGTTTTTTGTTTGTTTGTTTTTAATTTCAAAAGTTCCCTTTTAATCAAATAAGAGATACTACAGCCATTGAAAATGATGATGACAATGTACACCAACATCTACTGACATGGAAATGTCTGCTTACTATACAAATTGAAAACTTTAAATTACAAACCAACTGTGATGCTATTTACGTAATAATAAAAAAAAAAGTTCATGTATACTTGCATACTCAAAAATAAAGAAAACAACCTGAAATGTAACAATTTTCCCTGGATGGTGAGGAAAATTAACAAGTTTTCTTATTTGTTTTCTCATGCATTTTGTGATATTAGAATTTCCTACATATTACTTTATAACTATAAAAATAAAGGTATTTGAAACAAGTGGGACTACCTCAAACTAAAAAGCTTCTGCACAGCAAAAGAAACCGTCCACACAGTGAAAAGGCAGTCTACTATATGAAAGAATATTTGCAAATGATATATCTGATAAAGGGCTAAAATCCAGGATAAAAAACTCATACAACTCAACACCAAAAAAACAAGTAATCCATTAAAAAATGGGCAAAGAAACTGAATAGATATATCTCCAAAGAAGGCATACAGATGGCCAACAGGAACATGAAAAGATGCTAGACATCACTAATCATCAGAGAAATGCAAATCAAAACCATAATAACATACCATCTCATACCACTAAGAATGGCTAATATCAACAAGACAAGAAATGACAAGTGTTGGCAAGGATGTGAAGAAAAGGAAACCCTGGCCCGCTGTTGGGGGGAAAGTAAACTGGTGTAGCCACTATGGAAAGCAGTATGGAGGCTCCTCAAATAACTAAAAATAGGAATACCATACAACCCAGTGATTCCATTTCTGGGAATCTACCCAAAGAAAAATCATTAATTCAAAAAGATACCTGCACCCCCTATGTTTATTGCAGCATTATTTATAGTAGCCAAAACATGGAAGCAACTGAGGTGTCCATCAACAGATGAATGAATAACGAGGTGGTACATATATATAATGGAATATTACTAAGCCATAAAAAAGAAAGAAATCTTGCCATTTGTAACAACATGGATGGACCTAGAGGCTATTATACTAAGTGAAATAAGTCAGAGAAGAATGCCAGAAATAATAAATAGAAATAAGTCAGTCAGAGAAGAGGGAATACCATATAGTTTCACTTATGTGTGTAATCTGCAAAACAAAAATATAGACTCTTAAACACAGAGTGGATGGCTGCTTGCCATGACAGTGGGAGGGTGAAATGGGAGAGGAAGATAAAGAGGTGCATGTAAAATAGTGTAGTTGTGAGGATGGGGTTATAGCATAGGGAATATAGCTCATAATGTTGTGGTATTTTTGTATGGTGACAGATGGTAACTGCATTCATTAGTCATGGTGAGCATTTAATAATGTATACAGTTGATGAATCTGTATTGCTCGTCTGAAACCAATATAATATTGTATATAAAGTATATTCTAGTTTTAAAAATGATTAATAAAAAAGAAAATAGAAAAGGTATTTATATTTTAAAGAAATCTGTTTTTTTAAGTCATTTTTCTTTATTCTTAAAATCCTTCCCCCATAAATAAATAGGGCCCTTTGGGAAAGTTTTTAAAAACAAGTCTTGCTGAAATTTATTAAACATATGGTTTGAAGTGAGAATATATATTCCTCTAAATAGCCAGTATTCCAAATAGTTGACTGTTTCAGTACCATTTATTAGATAATTACTTATTGATTGCTGTCGTTCCCTTTATCAAAGATCAGTAACTTCTATTTCCCACTATATGGAGACAATTCAGTTTTATTAGCCCAGTTGTCTGTTCTTATGACATTATCTCACCCCTTTAATTATTATTTCATTGCACTGTGTCTTAAGACTGAAAGGACAAATTTCCCCATTACTTTTTTAAAACGCATTCTTACACATTTGTTCTTTCCAGATGAATTTTAGAATCAGGAGCTTAAAATTCATTTCCCCAAACTTTAATCCATGTATACTGAATAAATGTTACATTTTTTCTTGAAAATTCAAGGCCATGACTATGAATCTCATAAATACTGTAGTATTCTTGTGAATTATTCAGATATGATGGATTCTTTGCTTGGATTGTGTGGCTCTTAAATTAGGTTTTCCAAAATATCGGTGGCAAGTTTGTATCCCCTCATATCTTCCTCTTCTGATATCTCCAGATGTTCTATTTATGTCTTTTTAACCAAATTCCATCTATAGTGGTCTGGGACATTATGTGATTAAATGTTTTAGCAATCTGTGTAAAATAAGAGTAAATGGTTAAATGCTGGGCTTTGTATTTGGTTTTGGTTGTTCTTGGGCTTCTTAGTTTATTTCCTGCTCTGATCATGTCCCATGTAATTTTAGATTGCCATGTTCCTGATGGCCCTGTGGCTGCACATGAACATAATGACATGCAATTTGAATGTGTTACAAAGGGAATGGAGATACCTCAATGGCAAGAAATACAAAGACAGTAAAGAGAGAGAGAGAGAGCGATCTTCTGAAATCCTGAGTTCTCTTCATGAGACAGTTTTTGCCTATCATCCTTCTTGACCTGTTCTTCTCTATACCTGATCTTAGAATTTGTAACTAGATCACTGTTTGTCCTGGAATTTGGATGCTGGGATAGGAAGGCAGAGTAACAGGCCAGTTAACTCATAGTTGGACACGAAGTGACTTTTCTTTGGTCCCTGAGCTTTTTTTGTCTTTTTAAATACATACCACAGGCATTAATCATATCTTGACAGTTACCAACCCGATTCAAAATTATAAACCCTGACTGTTTTCTCTTCCGCACAGAAAAGAAACTACCAACACTATAATAAGGTGGTGGAAACATATTTAATTTTCATATTTCATCTGCTGTTACCTATCTTGAGGCATATTTTGTCAGGTGAGGGCAAACATACTGCTGATATTTTCATAAACATTTTTCCACTGATTTTACTTTTGTGTTAATCAAAATATGTATTTTGGAATTCCTCTTGCCTTACTGTTTTACATAAAACTGTAAGGTTATTGCTGTAGTAGAAACAATTAATTTCATTAATTCTCTAAAGGGAGGCAGGACTTACAGAAGTTAAGGACCTAGACTCAGAGCAACAGGTGCTCCTATAAAGCAATGTGTTTCTCAGAAAAAGGATCTGGATGAAATATATATAAATCACCTCTTTTGTTATTTATTTTTGGAATGTTCTCTGTTATGCCACATTTCATTTGTTTCTGTGTTTTTATTATGAGGTACTTTAAATGTAGAGGCAAATATACAAACTAGTTTGCCACCATGTACCTGCCACCCAGTTTTATTAAATCTCAACATATTTGCCTTATGTTTTTTAAGCCAGCACTGCATTACAGGTACAGTTAAAACTTCTTGCCGCATCCCTTTCTCTGCAGAGGTAATCTTACCTTGGAATTTAGTGTTTGTCATCTCCATTCATGAATGTGTACTTTACTATATACTCATGTATCATTGAAGAATGTACGTGATATTTTTTCATGTTGTTTAACTTTATATAAATAGTAGCCATATATATATATATCATGGTTGAAATGAACATATTTTTACTTATTTCCTTGGCAAATATTTTCTCTACCATATATATCTAGAAATGAAAGTGCTGCAGCATAGAGAGTACACATCTTCCATTTTAGTAAATATTAGCAAATGCCCCTGCAAGTGTTTTTGTCAATTTCTAAGCCGTCTAGAAGATCACCGATTGTCACTACTCCACATCCACCTACTGCTTATTGTTAGACTTGTAAATGTTTGCCTTGCCATTCTGCATATAGCGTGAAATGGTATATTGCAAGTTTGCATATGTTGTATGTGTAGAGGCAATAACATCAGATGATTAAGAGCTGGATGTTGAAGCCAGATGACTTGGACTTGAACCCTGACTCTCCTGGATAGCTTTGGGCTCATCTTCATTTTGTGGTTTATTGATAAAGTTGGGATAATAATCATACTCATCTGGTGCGGTTTTTCTAAGTTAATGTGTGAGAATCTCATATGGCTGTGTCCAGCCTTTACTAAGATGTTTTTCTTATAAAACATCACCAAAACATGTTAAGTGGGATCCAAAAAATTCAGTTACATAAAATGTCCGGTTACATTATTGAAGGGTTAATGGCTCTAATCAGCCTGATTGGAAAGCTCAGGATGGAAAATTTCTGGAGATTGGGGACCTAGCCTTCTCTTCTACATAACCCTAATTCACCCACATCCCCCTCTTCCTATTCAGAAGATAACTTAAGCTCAGTGTCTAAGCAGAGGATGAGGGGCCAATTACCAAATGTGTAACATCACATTTTTTAAAATTAAAAGGTATGTTCTCTTGGAGTTTTATTGAATTATATTAACCATTTGCCTTTTCGTTATGCAAGCTTTTTTATCATCTTGCTTATTTTGAATTGAGTTATTTGCTATTATTGATTAGTAGGAGCTCTTCATATATTTTATACAGTAATCCTGGCAAATTTCTTTTGCCAGTCTGAGTTTTTGTGCTTAAAAGAAAAATTCTCTTTGGAAATTTTTTTTGTGTCTAGCCTAAGTCTGACAGTTAATTCTCAAGCATCATTTACTGTCTAGTTCCAGTGGCCTCTTTGACTATCCATGATCTAAAAGGACAACATCTTCGTTACTGAGTCTTTATGACAGGAGGAAGAGGAGCGAGAGGAACAGCTGCAGCAGCTGTCCTGTCTTACTGAACGTCAGGCACCAGTCTGTGCTTTACATATGTTAACTCACGTAAGCCTTAGCAGGGCTCTATGCAATAGATCCTCTCATGAACTCCATTTTATCAATAAAGAAACAGAGGCACAGACAGATTAACTGACTTGCCACACAAATATGTAGGTGGGATTCAAACCGAGAGTGTGAGGTTGAAATTAGAACCCAGGCCACCTTGCTCCAGTCATTTATTCCCACTCTATTATCTAGCCTCCAAGGCATCTTGCTGCCTAATAAATTCCTTTTCTTTCTTCTTAAAAAATGAATAAGCAAAATAGTCTTGGCTAACTTTGGCTACCTTCTCTATTTATTTGTTTTTATTTTCTTTCTCAGTTATCAGAAGAAGATTGTATATAAGCAGAGTTCTAGATAGAAATTACAATATTGTCATTTGATAGTTGTTTTGGGGTGACAAGTCTTCCTATAACTTCAAATCTCCAAGAGGTAGAGATTGCCAAAATGACAAGCTGGGGTGACTTCTGAATTTTTCTTGTTTGTTACGCCCTTGTTCTAGCTATTATAAGTCTATTACTCTTCTTGGAATTGATTCTGAAAAAATTTTGCCCATTACGTCCATAGTTGCTACTCTTGAAACTGTCAGTAGAGGAGACGGTCATAAAAATAAATAAGTACAGTACAACTTTTAAATTATAGAATAAAATTATGTGAGTTTAGCTCAGAAAAATACCTACCGTGTCCAGGAGTTTCATGAATTAAGTTTTGCTATAGTAAATAGTCTGTATTATTACTGTAATAAAACAACCAAAACATAGTGATTTGAAACCATTTTATTATTTCAAGCCACTATCATTTTATTATTTTATATCTCGTATGTTTTTATGGGCTCACTCAGCTCAGCTGGGTGCATGGTGCTGCCTAGGGCCGCAGATTTCTGGGCTTTCGCTGGTCTGGAGCATCCCAGTGACTCACTCACATGGCTCACGACGGGCCCTGGCATCAGGCTAGAGCTAAGCTGGGGCTGTCAACCCCTGGGCTTTGGTTTCCTCCCTATGTGACATCACTGGCAGGGGCTTCTCGTGGCGTGCTGGCTGGGTCCAAGAGCAGAAAGCAAAGGCCTGGGTTTCAGAGTTCCGGAATACACTTCCACCACATTCTATGGTCCAAGCCACTCCCAAGGCCAGCCCAGATTCAACAGGAGGGCATTGAATTGCCTACCCTTGAAATAAGGAGCTGTGTGGGCATACAGGGCCCCAGGAATGGTTGGAGGCCCCCTCTGGAGAATTTCAACCAGACAGGGCATTGCTCAGAAATGGAAATTTATGCTGAATTTTAAGGGATGAGAAACTTCACCAGAGAGAATTAGGGGAAGAAGATCCAGACAGAGGATAACAACAGAACCGTGAAAACACAGTGTGTTTGGACAGAAGTTTTGTTCGGTGGAAGTTACAAGGGATGAAATTATTATTACAGTGTGTTAGAAGTAATAAAAAAAATAGCTAAAATTCATCAAGTACTCACTGTGTACCAGGCACGTCTTGAAGCTCTTTGAATGAATTATTTCTTTTATCTTCATAACAACCCTATGAAGTGGGAACTACTAGAATCTTAGTTATCTAAACAAGGAAACTGAGATACGGACAGGTTAACTTGCACATAGTCACACATCTTGTAAACATCAGAGCTAAATTTCAATACAGGTGATGTTTTAGAGATTAGTCAACCACTATACCCCAGGTTTCTTTGGATCATAAAAACATATAAGCCATATTATTTGCTGCCTCCCATAGATTGTACATGTCATATTAAGGAAACTGGGCTCTAAGTAGGAAACTGGTGTGATCTCACTGGTGTTCAAATTGCTGTATTTCTAATATGGCCCAGATTTCTAAGGAGCAGTTGAGTCCAGGAGTCCCTCAGGTGTTGACAGTGGCCGCATGGTATGAGGTCTAGGTAAAGCAAAGAGGCCTTTCATCTTAGGCACTTCTTTTGATAACGCTGAAGGGAGTCTCGGAAAAACTCAGGTCAGCAAGAACAGGGGTGACACACTCGATGATCTGATCCATTCTCTGGAAGTCTTTGAACGGAATACACAGAGGGAAGAAAGCCACTGGCAACAGAGACCTAGTGACAGACAGAAACAGACGACGATACGCAGGGTAGGGATCAGAAGACTCATGTTGGCAACCTGGTTGCTAGAGCTTCTTTGAGTCCCAAATGACCTTCTGGTCTTGAACTCATTTCTGTCTCTCCAAGCCTGAGCTGAACGATTCTTGGGTTTCTGTGAGTCTGACTGCAAGGTGGAAACACCTGTCTTATTTCTAAATACAGCCTTTAGCCAACCACTATTATGTAGCATCACCTGAGTGAACCTCTAACCTTATGATCGAAAGAGCCCAACTGACATGGGTATTTAGTTCTGATCAGATGCCCTGATACTGATTTATTTTGTGGGGATAGGTACTGACACCCTTTATATTAGGACTGTCCTTTTCTAGAGTCTAACCAGGGCTTTACATTCAGTAAAAGTTAAAAGGTTGATATTTGCTAATCAGTTTTTCTATCAGATTTTGAATATGTATATTGGTAATGACCCAGTGATGAAACGTGTAAAGTATCACATGCAATTTATAAATCTCATATTCTAAGATTTATGCTTCTACCTTTGAATTGTTCCAGTCACTAGAATAACATATTTGTCTGAAAAGTATTTGAGTTTTTAAATAATTTCATAAAAAAGAGGTGATATTTATATTAAGAATTTTTTTCTTTTTAGATTTAGACAGATCTTTGTTCAAATACCAGGCAGACACATACATGTACTAGTAAAAATGTTCTCAACAGTTTATCCTTTGCCATGCATGGGGACAACAGCCGCCTTGAAAACACATTGATACCATTTTGATTATTTTTTCTACTTTTTTTTAAGTAAGAGGAAACATTTTGGAAATGCTCACATTTACTAACTATGTATTACCTTAGTAGGCATATGTCCTATGTCACAAAAATGAATCTTCTGAACTGTTTGCAATATTAGGTCCTGATTAACACAGATGGAAGCCAGGTGCCCTGGATTTAAATCCCAGCTAAATCATGTATGACTTTGGGAGTTACTTAAACTCTCTGGACCTCTGTTTCTTCGTCTGTAACATGAGGGTGATAAAAAATGTCTCCTTCACAATAATATTCTAAAAATTGAATGAGTTAATCCACGTAAAGTATTTACAACAGTACCAGCACGGTCCGTGCTCCATAAGGGTTAGCAGTTGTGTTGTTATTATTTACTGTTAGTTTCCAAAGGTAGGAAAGGCATTTTCATTTTTGCTCTATTTTACCAATAGGCTTATCTGTCAAACCTTTTGGATAGCAGTAAATGAACGCAGACTAACAAGCCTTCTAAATAAGCAGCATGGTGTCACGGTGAACACTCTTGCTGGCATCTCCCTGGGGCTCCTCACTTCGCCTCCCAGAAACGTTTCTCAGATTTGTAAACTGGAACCAGGGTTGTTTGAATCAATATTATTCATCTTCCAACTGGATTTACCATTCTAAAGTATCAAAAGGAGACATGATGGCAGAGCAGACGATGGAGCATTTGAGGAAATCCTTGAGGAATGATTTTGTGAGGTTTCATCTGTTCTAGAAATTCATTAGCACATCTCCAGGAAGGCAGATCTTCTCAAGACATATGGAGATGATTGTTTTAAGGTTGGTCTCATGATTCGGACTGGAACCATTTTTATTTTATCATTGGACATTTAAAAACAAGCAGTGAAATGTAAGGTATTATCTAAAATAAGCCTTTTTGTTAGGATGTAGAAAGCAGAATACCAATTTAAGAGGGGAAGGATTTAATGTAGTAAATTGAACTAGAGACATTAACAGAAGGGGCTTAGGAAGAGATAAAGTTAAGGAATGTAGCGAAAAAAAAAAGGATGATTTAAAATGATGAATTACATAAAGGAACATTCCCAACAGGATGCATAAGGAAGGGTGTGAAGAGAGCTGCATATTTTAAAGACTGGAATAACTAGTGCATATTGGGAGGGTCTTGGAGTATATAAAGAGATCTGCTTAGCATGGCAGCCAGCTGCTCACCTCTTATGATGGGAAAGAAGAAATGTGCTTAAGCTGAAGTGCAAGGGATTTGGGGTTGACTCTCTGAACAATAAAGATTGGTAAACATTGATTTAAGTTGTGTTATCTCAGCCCTGGTAATACTGAAAAATGGCTTAACTGCTAATCAGCCAGAGATGTTCCTGTGCAGACACAGTGTGACCTCTTATTAACTACAGTTTGCTTTATGTTTTGATATTTCAGAGAAGTTTCTTCCTTGAAAGTATAAAATTTTCCCTTGGACTCTGCCCCTGCCGCCCTTTGTTTCCTCCAGAGGCTCTATAATTCTGTGCATCACCACTCTCCATGCCTCAGTTCCCTTCGAGCGCTGTGACTTTGTTGTGGATGCACTGAGGGCTTCCTCTCAGGTGAAGGATATACCTGCTTCTTAAACATATGCTAAAAGCGATATGTATAATTGATCCATTTCATTTTTTATTCCACAGGTTGTTATATGCTAGGCACTAGGAGTTACAGGTGGATAGGGCATAATTACAAGGCAAGAAGTGATAGAATAGAAATGTGACACAGCAAGCACAGAGAAGAGAGTTAGGAACTTTGTCTTGGGAGGATGTGTCTGTCAACAAATAATGCTCCCAAATCACCTTTCAGAGAACGCATTCCAAGGTGAGGGGAAGTTACTAGAGGCAGTCGTCACTGGGAAATGCTTTCAACCAGCCTCGACCCACTGGCTCAGCTCATCATTCCTTGGTAAGAGTTCTGTTGGCAGCTGCTTCCCAGCAACAACTGCATCCAAGGGCGAGAGAGCCCAGATTATGGCAGACAAGTGCCTGTGTCAGCCGTGTGACCTACTGAGGATGTTTTGAGATTGAATTATAAATAAATGCAAATAGCAAATTGATAATGCAAAAGCACCTAGCAAGAAATAAGCATGTTTTGAGATTAAATTATAAATAAATGCAAATAGCCAAATGATAAATGCAAAAGCACCTAGCAAGAAATAGGCACTTAAGAAATGTGCATTTAAAAGAAAGGGAAGGTTTCTCCAACAAGAGAAACTCCCAACAATGGTGGCATAGGGGAAAACAGATGAGGCACATTTCTGGGTTAAATAGGTTTTGGAGAGTGGTGTGGGGAGGATGGGTGAAATAGGCAAAGGGCATAAAGAGGTACAAACTACCAGTTGTAAAATAAGTTGCAATGGTGAAAAGTACAGTATAGGAAATACAGTCAATAATATTGTAATATCTTTGTATAGTGGTGGGAGGTAACGATACCGTGATGAGCATCTTGTAATGTATATAATCGTCAAATCACTATGTTGTACCTGAAACCAATATAATGTGTGCAACTAACTCTTCAATTAAAAAAAAGCAGACTTTGGAAATGTAACAACCAAATGTAATGTGTAGACTTTATTTGGATCCTAGTTTGAATATATCAACTTTGGAATGACTATTTTGAAGCAATTGGGAAATTTTGATTATAAACTGGTAACAGATGAAATCAAGGACCTGTTAGCAATTTTGTTATTGTAGAAGTGGCATTATAGTTATGTAAGAAAATGTCCCTCCTTTTTAGAGACATATGCTAAAGTGTGTCTGAAGTCTGTGATTTGCTTTAAAAGGCTTTCACAAAGCAGTAAAAGGAAGATGATGTAAGTGTTCTTAATATTGTTAAACTTAGATGTTGGATACATGGAGACTCACTGCCTATTCTCACTGTTTTTGAATGTGTTTGAAACTTTTCATAACTAAATTCCTCTGACCTCCCTCCTCTGCTAGCTGTTCATAACTGGATTGGTGGCTTAGACATATAACTGTTGGCACCATGTAGGATTTAAGTGAAAAGAGGAAAAAATGTGTAACTGAAATTCAGGGCTAAAAAATGTACACACAGTATTTTTTAATTTTTGCATGTGAACTTAGGTATAACTCTTCAATGTACACTCCCCAAAGCCAATTTCTGTTTAAAAGTAAAGAAAGAGATTCTCCAGCTTTAAATATAAACAAGAACCATGCTCAGAGTTCATTGGCAAGAATGAATCATTGCAGTGGGTATGATTTGTAATAAAACCCAAAAAAGGCCACTATGAAGATAGTTTATTTTTAGTGCAATATCATGAATCTCTTCTTTATTCTTGATGCTTTATCATTTGCTGAATCATATTCCAATGGTATGTAGTATAATATTCCTTCTTCAATAAAGTTCGTGTCTATTTAAAAAGTTTTAACAGAGAAAATGATTAATATTAGTGTTATATTTTCCCTTAACATAAAATATAGATACATTTCCTCTCCAACTTAGATTATGTAAAGGTTTTGGAGATGAATTTCCAGAAATGAGTTTCTATCTGAAGGTATGTTTCTATATTAAATAATCAGAGTTGGAATTAAAAGTCACGAGATTAACAGGTTGCCTTTTTTTCCCCCAAAAAATGCTTTATCTGCTTTCAGAGTTTTAGCTCTTGGATCAAAATTCTGAAGCATGTTCAATTCTTCTCAGAATTGAATGTCAAATCCAAAGACAGATATTTATAACTGAGTTCTGTTCAGGCAAAAAGTCAGTTTCTAGACGGCAGCTTGGATGATTGTAAAGCTCTTGTTCACAGTCGGATGTTGCCATCATTTTAAACAAACAAATTAAAGCTTTAAGATTGGATTTTACCAAACCAGCCATTTAATTCCCTGTTTATTATACTTTACATTTACAGAGTGATGTTGGGTTTATATGTTGCATTCAAATAACCATTTCTTTCTCACAACAACACTCTTGCATTGGTAGTATTATTTCCACTTGACTGGTGAGAAAGTTGAAGTCCTAAGAGGTGAAGTGGCTTACATAAAATCATACAACTAGTTAATAGCTTAGCTAAGATTTCTATTCAATTCTTTTGACTGAATTTTTCCATCACAAAATTTCTACAAACAAGAACCTGGTAAAAAAAAAAGAGAGAGAGAGAGAGAGAAATAACTTACATACATTCTAGAGCTCCTTACAAATATTTCAAGATTTTAATTAATGGGATATTTGCTCTTACAAATGCCTAGAGGGGAGAAGAGAATGTATATACTAATTTTTGTCAGATTTTCGTATAAAGGAATACAACACTGACTCTAACAGCAACAGCCAACTTTTAAGAGAAGTAACTTCATGAATGTTCTCTTTAAGCACTGACACCTTAAGTGAGCGTGTGAAGTATGCTCTTTTTATTGCGGTGCAATTGATGTAACATGTTAGTTTCAGGTGTATAACATAATGATTCAATATTTATATATATTGCAAAATGATCACCACAATAAATAAGTCTAGTTAATATCCATCACCACACGTAGTTACAGTTTTTTTTCTTATGATGGGACCTTTAAGATATACTCTTAGCAACTTTCAAATGTACAATACAGTATTATTAACTGTAGTATCATTAACTGAACATTACATCTCCATGACTTCCTTTTTTTATAACTGGAAATTTGTACCGTTTGACCCCAAGAAGCAGGCAAAATGGATGAAGGGGTCAAAAGGTTTGCTTTTAAAACTAATCATTAATTAGTCTTTAAGCATGAAACAGGATGCCTTTTCATTAGACTGCATCGCTGAATCTCACACATATGACAGTGATGTTTTATAATCATTACATTATCTTAGCACAAGCAATTGTTTCAGTATAATAATTGAGAGAAGTTATATGATGCAGGAACTAGTGCATGAAATAAAGAAGATGGGTAAATGTATACAGTAAACTACCATTATTATTCTTATACAGTGTACTTACTTATATTTACTTATATTAGAAGGAGGTGTATTTACTTACATTAAAAGTAGGATGGGTAAGCAATTAAATATAAAAATATAAAATATGATTCTTACATGGGAAATTGGGGGCAAGTAGGTAAGTTAGAATTCCCTGAATATACTTTTTATTGCAAATTTTGTAATGATGTAAATATCTTAAATAATTATAAAAACAAAACTAAATGTAAAAAGAAATCCCTAATAGTCAAAATCAAAGTGAAACAAGTAATTTGTTTAACAAACGGGTGGCATAAACACATACAAAAGAACTTCTTCAAACTTTAAATAAACCTCAGTAATTTGACTATGCATACTTAGTGGTATGTGCCCTAAGAACAAAAGAAACACAAACAGAATTTTAATTATTTATTCTAAGTGTATTTTTTTGGGTGGTAATCATGTCATGAGGCCTTGACTAGTATTGTAAGGTAAACCAGAGGGGCAACTTTGTTGTGTGCTTCACAGCTGGAATTTTCGACATTGGAGAAGGAAGAGGTAAGATCCGTGGAGGTGAATACAGTTAATAGAAACCTTGTAGTCCTGAATTTGAGTGACAGTTATTAGTAGGAACCTATGATGTATTTAAAAAAAAAGTATTTTCTAGCTCTGTCCATCAGAAAAGTTTAGAAACAGTGCCTTATTGTGTAACAATAAGTAGTCCTAGCCACCAGACTGGTATCTAAATACCATTTCCCCTGCCAGGAGCTATCTTCAAGAAGTGGTTGATTCTACAAACTAGGGCTAGGACAGGAAATAAAAGAGGAAGTGGGAAACAAGGCGGCTATAAAGACTACTAGGTTTATGTCAAAAGTCAAGGAAAGCAGGCTCTTACTAAGCTAAGAGAATAGTTAGATCATTAATTAGAATAATATACATAATGGGTTGAAATACATTGTATATGTTAAAATTTACAAATTAAAAATGATACTCAAGAAAAATAAACCCATCACCGGTCACCTGTGCAGGATGCTAGACAATCAAGTCAGTATTTTTTTTTCAAAAACAAAGGCAAGAAATGGATCAATTTTCCTGCCTTTTCAGGGAATCAAGAATTGCTAAGAAGGTTTCCTTTTTGTAAGACTATACTAGCTAATAAATGAAAAAAAGAATGATAGAATTAGAATATATCCATTTTGCTGTAGTGGATTCAGGTCATGCTCACCACCCAGCTGCTTACAAAAAGACAGACGAGAGAAGGCGTCATGTGCCTCCCGATGGGAGGTCACTCTATCACCTGTGACTTCATTTGCCCCAGAGATTACACCTCAATTTAGTTAAGCATCTAGTCTGATTATCAGTTTTCCAAAAGAAAAGAAAATGAAAGAATGCATTAAAAGACACAATAGGGATGCAATCACAAAAGTCTAGCCTCTAGAAAACATTGAAGTACCAACAGCTTGGCTTCTTCAAAAAATAAATTGCAAGAAAGAAAAGACATGAAGGGGAATTACTGATGAAACTAGCCTTAATGGACGTGTCAGCCAATTGCAATGTATGGACTTCACTCAGATCGTAATTCAACAACCTGTTAGAAGAAAAAAACATACATAAAACAATTGGTGAAATTTGAATGCTGACTAGATATTTGATGATAATAAGGAGTTATTATTAACTTTAAAAGTACAATAACACTATTGTGGGTTTTTTTTAACCCACATCTTTTAAGGACATACTGAAATATTTATAGATGAAATGATATTATTTCTGGGGTTTGCTTAAAAATAATCTGGGGGAAGGAGAAGTGGCAGAGGGTACAGTGAAACCTACGATGATAATTATCAAAACTGAGGATGAACTGTACCATTCTTTCTACTTTTGTGTGTGCTTGAAATTTTTTATAGTAAGATAAAAAAAAAGAGTGTCATTTAAGCTCAATCTCAGAGATCCTATTGTGGAGATAAGGTGTCATTTCTGTGAAATAATTTTTATATTAAGAAGGGCTTCATGTTAGGGATTTTCCATCCCATTCCCAAAAGAATATTCATAATAAGATGTAGTTAACATTTATTAAATATTAAGTTATGTGCCAGACAGTTGTTCTAGTCTTTTACACCAGTTATTTTGCTTCAGATCTACCAGAATCCTATGAAAAAATTCTACTGTGTTCATTTTTCAGATCATGCTGAGAGATGAAATACTTAAGCCAAGGCCCGGCTAGTGCAGGATGGAGGCAGGCTTGCAACGCAGCCCTTTTGGATTTTAATGCTGGTTGTGCTCTCCTTACTCTATTGGGTCTGAACAGTTAGCAGGAGTGGGGATTTTGAGTGACAGTGTCTGCTATTATATATATGTTTTTCCATTTTCTCGAGCAGCATCTTTTGCCCAAATTCAGGTCTTTTGGGGAAAATTGTAATTTGCATGTTGGCTAAA
Organism: Smutsia gigantea; assembly: GCA_032199065.1. Taxonomy (NCBI): domain Eukaryota; kingdom Metazoa; phylum Chordata; class Mammalia; order Pholidota; family Manidae; genus Smutsia; species Smutsia gigantea. Next base: position 37,058 of record JAVSCE010019847.1, on the reverse strand, counting down.
TAAGAGACTCCAAAACTAGTCGGCCTGCTCCAAGGCAATAACTAGCCAGTCTTTGAATCTTTAATGAGGCAATCTGTTCCCCTTCTCCACAAGATGGGCAAAAACCCCACAATTCTGTTTTAATATTCTTCTTAATCAATTGTTCCAAGGCAGTATTCCCTGGTGTAGTGTGTCTGCATGGCGAGCCACAGGTAGGAAGGAGAAGGACAGTGCACACTAAGGCAAGACCTCGTCCTCACGGGTGTGCACAGAGGGGAGGACCCGCGGAGGACAAGAAACGGCATCTTCAGGACTGAGAAATAAAACAGCCCTGGGGTAAATCTCGGATGTTTCCCAGGGGGGGTGGCTTCCTCATCTAGGATCCAGGGGCGCTTATAAAATCTTTCAAAAGGTGAATGTTCGAGTCATCTATGGACTGTTAGAACGTTTTGTCTAAGCAATCTCGAGGCCGGTAAATTAAAAACTCAAGTTAGTAAAATCTTTTGTCAAGTGACCTTGATTTCTTGTTGCAGCTCTTATTTTTGAAGCTTTGCTGGGAAAGTAGCAACCCAAGAGATGGCTAAAATAAGTTGTTGTGCTTCGAGCAGTTTGACAATTGACTCCAAACACACCAAACTGTAGAGATTTGGGAGACTTGATTGAGCCAGACATCTTTTATCTTTCATTTCATTGAAATGGAGGCAACTTGAACATGGTTCGTGAAAGTAATAACACATGTGAAACAATGAAGCAATCCTTCAAGGAAGATTTAAAAAATATTAGGAAGTTTAATTCCTAGTTAGCCAATGATTATTTAGAAATTGGCTTCAAATTTCCCCCAAATTGGTGTAAGAGTACATGTCCTTCCATCTTAACATTAGCTGTTTTTCTCCCTTTTCTGCGGGTAGATTTCCTTATACCTCTGGCCAGGATAGCTGAATTAAACCCTTCATAGTTTCTGTCTCATGGAGTAAAGAGAGAAGTAAATCAACATGGTCTATAGAAGTCTGTTCTTCGGTTTAAATCTAAAAATTATTATGCCCAGAGATGCTTTTTATTTACTAGTAGTTGTTGAGCAGCTCCTGATATATGAAAAGTCATACAGATTTTCAGTTAAACTAGGGATTGCTCTATAGTTTAAAATATGGTTACTTTTATCAAGAAGTTCATGTCAGTTCTCTGATATTAACTATTTGTAAAGGCTGTATGTCACTTATTAAGCTCTGCCAACCCCAGTCACTAACACCACTGCCTTTTCATTTCAAAACATTGTGTAATATCAACCAAATTAGCAAATTTTTTGAAAAGTTGATTGGCTCATAGAATATTAAAAAATTGTAGAAGAATGAAAACTGGGATTTACTTCTAGATCTTTAAATATATCTAGACTTTATATTATTTACACTTTATGATCTTAAGGGAGAAGCTGTAGCTATCTCTTTATGCAAAATTATAGTCTTACTATATAAGGATAATTTATATAAGAATTAACACTCATGACACAGTGCAACCATAGATGATAAATATGGCACTGACACCCTGTAACACTCGCCACCACAGTTAACCAGAACATTCTTCTCTACCACAACCCCCTTTTTGCCTACAGGAGGTGATCTCACCTCTGACATGATAAAGATGATGGAAACCATCTGGGGTGGGTTCCCTCCTATTCCTCCAACGTTTCCCAGTAGTTCTCTATCCACATCTTCCATCTAAGGCTTTTTCTTCCCTCTTCCTTGTCCATTGTATTTTACATATCATGCCTACCTCCTTCTTCTGGGAACTCACTGCTATCACTACCTTTCTCTTCCTTTATTGCAGGCTCTTGGTATTCTACCTTCAAAGTGTTTCAAGTCTCTTCTCTCTAGAAAACATTTTCAGTTGCCACAAAAGTCTTCTTTCTTTCTTAGCCAGAATCCTTTGCTGTGAGATTTATAACTATTCTCTCCTGTTCTTTATTCTCTCACTCATTTCCTTTTCAAACTCCCTTCACACAGTCTCCCTATTACATACTTTCATGACGTCAAGTCCTGTTCAGGCTGATGATATCCCTGGTCACATCTCCAGCCTTCACTTCTCTGTTTTAGGTCCAGTTCTTCTTCTTTACACCCAAGCAGATCCTGTCTAGCAGTGTTCCCACTTCATCCAAGATGACCCTTAAGGTCATCTTGATCCCTCTTTCGAGCTCTATTCTTACAGCAGATTGAATGAAATGTAGCCTAAATTTATGGACATTGGTGTTTATTTCCTCAGTAAGAATTTAAGGGTTTCAAAACTGTATCTTGTACTTCTTTCCTCCATCCCTACTCCCAGGTAGATTTAGAGAAATAGCAAAAGTCTAAAGGTTATTAAATATTAAAAGTCTATAAATGTATTCTTTTGGGGAGAAAAACTGACATAAGTGACAAATGAGTGATAGCATTTCAGAGCTATTGCCTTACAAAATTGTAGCTATTTTATTATCATTCTCTTCAGTAAGTGCTCAATGACCTTTTTCAGGGTCTGTAGCATTTTATTAAGTGATAGAGTTCCTATAAGATTTAGAATATTGAGAGAACTCAGAAAACTGAAAATCTGTTTGCAAATTTAGCATGATCGGGTTACATTATTAGGCAGAATAACACAGGCATGGGCACATAAATAGTAGGTACACTGTATATTAAATGGGTAAATACAAATGCAAGTTGGGCACAATGGTGTCAGTATGGGATGATATTGCATTAACCAGAGGGATTTCACTGGGTAGATGGATTTCAAGTAGGTTCTGACTTTAGAATATGAAAACACAAGACTGGCCCAGTAAGAACAGGTTGAGTTCAGGATCCAAGACAGAAAGCACAGAAAGGCAAAATGGGGAAGTCCAGGGATGTCGGCTTAAACCAGAAAACAGGCTCAATCCAAGATTTTGTCCTTCCCTCATCAGCTAAGTTAATGTTATGTCTGTAAATGTACTGTGTCATTTGCTCATATAATAGCTGGCGTTGACATAGTGGTTACACTTCTCATTTTGAATTTTAAACTGCAAAGGACAATGATTGGATGTGCAAATGTTACTGTTTTCCTGCCTCTGGAACTGTTCTGCCTCACCCCCACTCCAGCATTTTGTTACCTTCGCCTTTCACCCATGCACGCCACTGACATCTGCCCCAGCTGCCTGGCCACTAACACTTGAGCTGACTGAGATGCCTTGACACAGTCTGGTGTCCCTGGTATGTGCTGCCACTCACCGAACAGATGCATCCCTTTCCCTTTTCATGGAGGCCATGGAACACAGTGGAAAGAGCCTGAAATTTGGAGTGAGATATGGGTTGAATTCTGGTTTTTCCACTCACTCAACATGTGACTTTGCAATTTTCTTATCATCTTGGACTTTTTCTCTACATATGTAAAGAAAGGGTCATTAGTTCTTGCCTTTGAGGTTTGGTGGGGGGATTATAAGAACAGGCAATCCAGATACATAGCCTAGTTTCTGCCAGAACAGGTGCTTCTCATCATTGTTTCCCAGTGTATGGTCCCATGAACACTTCCTCAGAATCACTTAAAATGCAAATTCTGGTAGTTGCCCCAGGCCTGTTCAACTCAAACCTGTAGGGATCAGCTGGGAATCTACATTTTAAGCAAATTTACCAGATGACTCCTATGTACTCTGAGAATTCCTGGCATAGGTAGTCATTCTCCTCTCCCCTTTCTCTCCTTCTTTTCTCTCCTTTTCTTTTTTTCCTCTACTTTACCTCATTTAACAATGCAGTGTACATGAGGTATGTCCCTTGTCAGATTATTTTCACCTTTCAGAGTTTCATTTTGGTCTTAGGTAAAAATTGCCTACTTCTCCAGTCGCTGCTTAGAATAAATTATTAAAATGGTATCAATCACTTAGAAAAGGCACACACACAAATGATAACTATAATAGAGATAGAGTTGTTCAAGGGCTCCCTGTTTATTAGGAACAAGATGTAGTAATATTCATGTGTCTCTAATAATGAGAGTTGAATTATTCCAGGGCTAGGGCTAAAGTAGAGAAGGCATTTGCCTCAGGTGCAGACTTTAAGACTTTAAAGAGATGCCCAAAATTCAGTTATCAATATAAATAATGTCTTGTTTAAATATTTCAAAAAAATCAAAATCACTTACAGTATTTATGGTGAACAAAATATTAAAATTTGCAAGGAAGGTCAGTATTAAAAAGGTTTTCCCTTTTGTGTCAGGTTTCAATATGGCTTGCCATGGCAGTTACTGATATAAAATATTGCATTAACATATTGTTTATACTGATTATTGAAATTTCTGGTGCCCTCTTAAGCTCTACACCTGAGGTCTAGCTCACCTCCCTGTAGTCCTGGCCCTGGTCGATCTCTGTGCTGAATCACTTCAGTGTTTAATTAGCTAAAATAAAATGGTCCATTTCCATCCACTTTGAGCCAGAATCTCCACTTAAACTTCTTATATGACATTTTTACAAATACCCTATTTTTTATATAGATACTGAGAAATGTCCACATTTTGAGAATGCCAGTACGGATGTCAGGGATTCAGATATGTCTCAGAAAGAAATATCATTTTTCAAATAACAGTGTCACCTGATGATTCTGTCAGGTAGAAGAAGTAGCAAGACTAAAAAGCCATGGTTTAAGGGTCAATTCCAATTTTCTTAGTAAGAACTGGAAAACTAGGAGCCGACAAAGAAAGGGAAAACATTCAAGTAGATCAGAATCAGCCTGGCAAGAAAAGTGATCCCGGAAGGAGATTTTTGTATAATTAAATGTCAGTTTGCATTTTGAAATATTGCCTGCTGTCTCCCACTCAATCACCAAGTGAAATGAGAGGGAATGTTCTCTATGCAAACCCAGACCCGACGGCCACAATTGTTAGCTTCAGCATGAAGGTCGAGCTGTAGATCAGAAGGATCAGAGCAGATCATTTTCCAAGGCTATACAATTTTGCTGACAAATTAACTTAGATGTTATCATTTCCACGCATAAGAAAAGCAAATAAATAAAAGAAAAAATGAAGTTGTATAAACCTGTGGAATTTTAGAGGCCATCTAGTTCATTCTCTTTCCTTTACAGAAGAAGAATTTGATGCCCAGACAGATGAGGTCATTCAAGGTCACTCAGCTTATCAAGTGACTGACAGAGCTGTCTCTTTCTTCCACATGATGTGGGAGCATTTGTGAGGTTGAGAAGCACGTAAGTGGTGCCGTATGAGGTGGTGCCAGTCTCCTGTTCCTTGTAGGCAAATGGCTTAGAAGCCTTTACGTCAGTTGGGGTGGGACTAGGAAATGGAGAGCACACTGGGTAAATGCCCAGGACTAGCTAAACACAAATGTTTCTCACCATTTCTCTTTACTTCTTTTTTCCCCATTGTACCAATTACACAAATGCCAAATTTACAGAATCAGAAGAGTCTATAGGGGCATAGCTTGGACATATAGATTTTGGTAAAAATTCCCTGGGTGTTTTTGATGTGAACTTATATTAAAAATGGCTGCAATAGTGATTGATTCCTTTCTGACAGAAAAGTCTTTATCAGTCAAGAACAGTTTAATTAATTCAAGGGTAAGCTTGAGGGGCAGTGCAGAATGGAGCATAAGAGTCCTTAGAAAAGTAATCTATGAAAAGGCAAAGAGGGAAATGCTTCAGAAGCAAATATTGCCTCTTTACCATTTTGTCCAGTCACTGTAACAATGGGAGGAACTTAGGTCCATAGCTAACAGCCTTACAAGGAATTTTCTTTCTTTCTGTGCTCATAACCATATAAAGCTCTCACATGCCCCTCTTGGAGCTACTCAAGAGTCTTAAATGGCCCTGTTGTCATGGGACATAACGCTGAATTATTCAACATGACAGAATGGTTTCAAATTGTTGTTTTTTTTATCTTTTTCTAACCTCAGAGGTAAAGAGTTGAGTGAATCACACTCCTCAAGTCATATTGCTAGCACTCATCACTGGTTTGTGAGATCCTTTCTTGTATTTATTTATTTCCTTTTATTCTCATTTCTCCCCCTCCCATCCCCAAATAGACAAACATTCTTGTGTGTTTGGCAAGACTTCTTTTAGAATTACCCCAACATACTATGAATGTGTTTGCTATTTTACTGTATTTTATGTTCCTCATTTGGGTCATTGAGGAGAGAAGAGAAAGAAGGAAAAGCCTCGTAGATGCTCCAATGCGTTTTTCAACAAACATTTGTGGAGATGAAAGGAGATTTCAAAATGCTGTAGGTCCTCTCCTAGTGTTTCTTGGTGTCATAACACCATGTGAATTTCACTTGTTGATATGAACATAGTGTTCCAGGAAGTCAAATAGCAAATCCAGTCTAGCCCAGGTAGCTGGTCCCTACCATGCGTTGCCCAATCTTGTGTCACTTTTCACTCAGTCCCTAAGTACAGAGGACAGTTGATTTCCAGCTACCTATAAACTGAAAATACCTTGCATGCATTTATGCATTTGAAAACATGAAATTGGTCTATGGCTCGATGTAGTCACCTAAAGGCAAAGATTTATTTGAATGGCTGAACGTACTACGCAGGCTGTTCTTTTTCTAACTCTTTTTCTGAGTGTTTATCAGTGATTTTAACACCTTCATAATTTTGAAATTAAGAATTTAAACATAGGAGATGTACTTCGTGAACATTTTATAGAGAAGATTTAGCAGTTACTCTTGGGGACAAGAAATAAATTTGGTTCTCCTCATTTTTCCAGTTTTCTCCTATAATAGAATTAAATCAAAGTCAGTCATTTCTTTCAGGGGGAAAGTGAGAAAATAAAGACTTTAAATGTCATCAGATGGAATATCAGAGGCAGTGGAGATATTAGGAAAGAAACTTTTTAAGATCAATTTGAAAAGTGCAAAAGACCATTTAAAAGAAAATCAATGTGGAAAGAACAAATAGAAGTGGCAATAAATTAAAAGTTCAAGTGAAGTCAACTTTCTTGTCATCAGACTCTTATTCTTATTCATCCGTTTTCTGGGTCATCTTCTCCTGCCTCCTCTGTTCCCACTAGCAGTGGGCTGATGACATAACGAACCTGGAGGTCCTCTTTCCTTTGAAACCTGGAGGGTTATTCTTGCCCCCGGGAACACGAGGACACTGATTTTCAACAAGGCAATTTTTTTTTTCTTTTGTGTTCTGAGCAGTTTCTGGTTTTGACTCTTACAATCGAAATCTGACAGTCTCAGTTGCTCTGATATTTGAATCTTTGTGGCCTGTTCTTCTTCTTATTGTCTTTTATATACCTGACCTTCTTCTCAGTAATTGGGTCACCTTCTGCCTGTGGTTCCTTAGGGATTAATTTCTCCAGCAGGGCTTGTGGGGTCATTTCCTGGCAGTCGCATCACACCCACTGAAGCTGACAGCTTTGAATCTTGAGCCGGTGTTCTAAATTCTTAAGGGAGCCTTGAGAATTGCTGTTTTCTTCTCATGTTACTCTTAAGTACATTATACTTGCTGTGTGCTTTGACCCAATAGAACACAATCCCTTGTCTAATCTATCTTTGTTCCCGATTAGTAACTGTTCTTGTAATAGGGTAACTACAAGGCGAAGATAAGAACCTGCCAAAGAATCAGATAAAATTACTCATAGAAGGTACTCACTTCAAAATCACTGTCTCCAAATTAACTGTTACCTAAGTGTGTGTGTGCATGTGTACACATACAGCATTAACTTTCAATTTTTCCAGACCAGTTTTAAAATACTATAGCAGAAGAAATGAATGAAAATCACAGTATTGTCAAAAGTTAGTTTCTAATGCAAAAGGGTAATTATCAGGGCTGGAATCCTTATAGGAGAGCTTATATTCTATTTTTGAATACCCACAGATGTTAAAACTTTGCACCTGCACCACAGTTAATACAACTTCTTTGACTTTTAAAAGAACAAATGAGAAATGATACTTAAGCTTTGTTCCAGTGAATTAATTATAGTGCCATCCTTTTTCTGACAGTTGTTCACGATTTCACAGCAATTTATCTTTTAGCTTTCAGAATGGTGATACAGACAAATCTCTAGTATACAAATTTTGTAGGTGAAGTAAAGAGAGAAGTTCGCTAGAAAAGCTGCATGGAGGTTATTTACTAGATGTGTGTTCTGCTCCTCTGCAGTCAGAATACAGAAAAAAAAGCTGGGTGGCCCAATCGTCCTGCCTCTGATTCTAAGTTTCCACTGGAATGGTCTCTAAGATACATACAGCCCAGTCCCTTCCAGTAAGTTGAAAGGAGGGCAATTCATCACCATGGTTAGGAAGGAATATTTTACTGTGTCTTACAAGCACCTTTCCTGCTCCATCTCACCTCTTCTTCCTTGACTTTGTAGGTTACCATCTAGTAGTGGCTACAGCCATTTATACAATCATCTCTTATGTTATTAACCACGTTGAGGTCATATTGGATTTTAGGCTTCTATTCTTTCTCCTTTTATATGTTATGTGTAAAACCATATTGGCAATTACAAAATTATTTTTAAAAATTAAGAATTTCTTTAACATAAGGCAGGAAAGGATTTTTCAAAACTAAAGACAGCAATCATAAATGAAAGGGTGGATAGATTTGATGATATGAACAATAAAAACTTAAATACATCTGAAAATTATCATGAACAAAATAAGGTAATTAAATGGAAAAGTATTTGCAATAGAAGACAGAGTCAATGTGTTTATTTTTGTTGAGGTACACACAATAAAATGCACAAATCTTTGTGTACGGCTTGATGAATTTTGACATGTGTGTACACCTATGTAACCATTTCTCTGATCAAGATACCAAACTTTCTCACTAATTTTAGTGTGTTAATATATTTAATGTACAAAAAATTATTTAAATCAGTAAGAGACAGCTCCAATTAAAGAAGAAAAGTTCATAAATAGGAAATCCACAAATAAAAGCTATAATATACGGTCAACAGGCATATGAAAAACTGCCCGATTATGCTAGTAATCACATAAGTGCATTTGAAAACATGCTGTACTTGTCAGATGCACTAGGAGTTCTTTAAACAGCTTTCTCAGTGTTATTAAGGGTGCAGGGAAACAATCATTCTCATACACTGCTGGTAGAAGTGTAAATTGATATAGCTTATTTAGGTGTCAGATAGACAAAACATTATCTAAAGAGGACCTAGAAATTCTATTTCCCAGAATTTATCCTAAAGGAATGATCATGGATGTGTGTGTATATATATATAAAGCTACAGATATGAAAACAATATTTTCCAGGAATATTTAAAAGAGTCAAAAAGTGAAAAAACATTGTCATATTCCCATTCTCACGTTCTAGGGTAAATAAAGTAGTTTTAAGTGATCTTTGATTCCCTCAGATCTGAAGGTATTTGGGAGAAATGTCTACCAAGAGCTCAGGCATCACCCAAGGTTCCTGAGATTGTGCCCTTGTACTCCTGGGGTCCTCATATCCCAGGAATGAGACTCTAGCTTGGCTAAATTATTTCTATTGTGTGAATATCTTTCTGTCATTAATTAATACTGATGTTAAAGATAAATATCTAATGCATGGGAAGATGTTCATGATATGTTAAGTGAAAAAACAAGTTTTCAAATTATATGTATAGTAATCCGATTTTTATAAATATATAGTCACATTGTTTGAATTGAAATTGTAGAAAACATACTTTAAATAAGGCGTATTGATGGTGAGTTTGAGGGGTACTGATTTTCTTTTTTATGATATTTTGCAAATGTTCTATGTTGAACACATTACTTTTTAAACATCAATTGAAGTAAAATATACGTCTTGGGAAGAACACCTGTTCTGTACAGCATAATGAATTTTTGCAAACAGATCACACCTGTTTAAGCAGCACCCAGCTTGAGACACAGAACACTATCAGTCCTTTGTACTCACTTCATGTCATTACCTCAACACCACTGTCACCTCCAAGGTGATTTCTAGCCTGACTTCTAACATCATTTATTAGTGTTACATAGTTTTGTACTTCATATAAATAGATGGAATCACACAATTTATAATCTCTTGATCTGGCTTCATTTGCTTAATATTATTGAGATTCATCCATATTGTTGCATATTGATGTAAATCATTCATTCTTATTGCCATATGTTATTCCCTTGTGGGAATTAGTGTAGTATAATGTATTTACCCATTTTACTGCTGATGGGCATTTGTGTACTTTTCAGTGTGGGTCTATTTGAATAGTGCTTCTCTGAACATCCTAGTGAATATTGTACATTTGTTGCACATACCTACATATTTCTGTTGGATATACACCTGAGAGTAGAATTGCTGGGTCTGAGACTGTGCCCAGCATAGCAACTATCTCAAGTTTTCCAAAGTAGTTGTTTGAGTTTATGATTCACGGGCCATGTTTTTGCCGCTCCACACCCTCATCAAGCACTTTGTATTTTCCATCATTTTCATCTTAACCATTCTGGAGGTTTTATATTGTGGGTTTAATTTCCTTTCCTCTAATGAGGCCAAGAACTTGCCATACATTTATTGGCTATTTGGATACTGTCTTTTGGGAACTCAGCTGTTTTGCTCATTTTTCTACTGGGTTGTCTGTCCTACTGATTTGAAAGGGTTCGCACGTATATTCTGAATGCTAGTCGTTTGTTGGATATATGTGTTGCCAATGTATCTTCCCTCTCTTGAGTGCCTTTCAGATCTCTTAATGTCTTTTGATGAAGAAGCATTTTTAATTTTAATGTATTCCAATGTATAGTTTTTCCTATTATGGTTAATACTTTTCATGTCTTTTTTCTATGCCCAAGTCATGATAATGTCCTTTTATCTTTTCCTTTAAAAGCTTTATTGTTTTTCCTATACCATTTAAATTTTCAGTCCTTCTAAAACTGATATACAAAGTGAGGTAAGGATCAAGATACTTTTTTTCCAATATGAATATCCAGCCAACCCATCGCATTTATTGAAATGACTAACCTTTCACCACTGTATTATCATCTTTATCATTGATGAGGGGACAGTATATATATGTCTGCGCGTCCTTCTGTTCCATTGGCTATGTATTTCTTGGGCCATAACCAAACTGTCTTGATTACTAGAGCCTTATGGCAGGCTGCGGTGTCTGGCGGTGTGAGTCCTCTAGCTTCGGAATTCCCTTGGCCAGCCTTGGCTCTTTGAGTTCCCATATACATTTTAGAATCATGCTGTCAGTTTCCAGAACATAATCCTGGAGGTATTTTGTTAGGACTGAATTGAATCTACAGATTAACTGGGGAGCATAAGCACATTACTTTGTGATAAGAAAATGCAAAGTAATTTTAAAAAATGCTAAATCACTACTAGATCAAAAATTTTGATCAGTTTTGTTTTCCAAAAGGAAGATATCTCTTTTAAATGTTCAATTACAGATCCATGCAAGGCAAATATATTTTAGATGTATTCTGGTAGATATGAAAGTAACAGTCCAGTCTAGTTATTGGTCCTTTAGAGAAATCATAACATTTCAACACCTATATCTTTTTGTAAAAATGTGGAGAAAGTACATTTGATCACCCTGGGATGCATTTTTTCTTCCTTAGGTTTGGCCAAGGTGTCAGAAAAGGTGTCAAAAAGGCATTGATCTACATAGACTCCAACTGCTGGGCCTTCTGAAGGCCAAAGCCATACTAACTGGCACTTTTTTACTGGAGCTGTACTTCAGCTGATTAATTATAAAAATTATGTCATTTTACCAAAGGTTAACAGAGCATCTTTTAAGTGCTAGGCATCTGGTAGCTTAAGATCTATAATAATGAGTGAAAATAAGGTAACTTGTATTATTTACATTTAGATAACTCAGATACCCCAGCCTATTTATCCATCACATGACCTAATTCAGTGTAGTTCAAATCTCTTCTCTACTTGATGCAAGGAATTCTAGTATTTTACCAACTTGCCCTTCTTACATGTTGTTTTTGAATCCCGAGATCCAAGCCAGTTGTTTGACATCTTACCCAGTGTGCCTGGTTCTAGACTGAATGATCAGCCTCATTGTCTTGCTGGTCACCCACATCCTCAGCTCCATGCTGCTGCTCCCCATGCATGGCTTTAACCCCAGGTGCCCTTCCAGACTCACATAGTTTCCCCATAGTAATAGGAAGATCAGCTGTGATGTTTGCATGATTTCACCAATGGCTTCAGAATTTTTTAAAAAAGGAAATAAAAGTGGAGAACTCCATTATGGTTATTAGATGTAGAAGTTCTCTGAATTCACAGACCAAAGCCTTCCACAGGTGTTCTCTATCGTGCAGTCTTCTCTGCCCAGTCTCAGGCCAGTCCTTATGTTTCAAGGATCAATTTACCTCCCCACAAAGGGAATGCCTGGAACAAGTCTCTCATCCCTGGGTCATAGATCCCCTGACTGCCGGCTCAGAGGCAGTGACAGTCTCATCCCTGTACCTATTTCCTGCTCCCGTCAATCTTCTGGTGACACCAACAGTAGAAAAATCTCTTCCTTTGTGGTAATCCTACACCCATCCACAGAGGTGTGGTCCTTCCCATTCGTTCCTAAGATAATTCAGAACAACACCAGCACTTTTCTTGAGTTTATCAATCTGGAATAGCCCCAAGTATGGGGCTTATACAGTTTAGTTTGAGGTTCAGCAACCCTAGGCCATTCTTCTCTCTAACGTAAGATGTGTTCACATCCTCCCTGTGGCCGCCAGGCTCCACTGATCTCGGATGGTTAACTCCTTGAACAAGGAAACACTCATCTCCCAGTAATTACAAAAACTTTCAGGGACGATACCACGTAAATCCACTTACAGAAAAGAAATATTTTGTGAAAGAAAAGATAATTTGGAGAGATGCAACTGTGCACAGTGAAGAGAGTCTTTTATATGATTATGTAAAGCAGATTAAGCTCCTTGGAGCCATATTATCTCCAGAGTCTCCATTACAGAACAGAGTCCATGCTTTTCCTACATATATCACATAACAGGAAGCTCCTCTGAGATGTTTTCCCCAAAACAAAGGAGCATTGTGGTCCCAAAACTGAATTCAAATCTTTTCCTCAAGAGAAACAAATTTCTAGAAGCACTACAATTTTTCTTATTTAGCAATTAGTGTCAGAATCTCTTGGGGCTCACATTAGGTCAGAGCACCCTATTATAATCTGTTTCACTAGTACTCAGCAAAATGCCAGTAGGTGATCAGAAAAAGAAAATCTGAGACAGATGAGCTGTCTAGTGAAATCAAATACTAACAATAATTTCAATCCAATATAATAAAGCTAAAATGCCATAGAAGTATGCTGAGTACTTTGGGGACCGCTTTGCAAAGAATTTTCCTTAGTAGTTCTCATGGGCATTGAGCAGCAAAGTGATTGCTTCTTCTAGTTTATTTTAAACTCTTAAACTTTTAAATTTTATTCATTTCTTTAACTACTGTAGGGCCAAGGATAGCATATATAGTCAGTGTTCGATAATGATTGCTTGGTTAAATTGAACCAAATATAGCCTCCCATATCTGGATCCAATTATGTAATAAATACTGAAATATACCACAAAATGAACATACTGTACTGACCTCTTCATTTTTCTCCAAAACACTGTATTTGGGGAAAAGTTGTTGTTTGTAGTATGGCACCCAAGAACTTGACTTTTTACCATCCTTTGAAGTAAGAGTTTAGAAATTAGGACCAGATATTGACAACATAACAAAGTGAGGAAGAATCAGTGTCAGAGTCCTGCATCTTTCCATTTGCATGCTTTTATCTTGCCCAATTCTTCCCACTACACCCAGTGTTCCATTTCCTGTGAAAGCTGACTTCAGAAAAGAGCAAATAGATGGATGTTGGCACAAGTGCCCATGGTAGTGTGTGACTACCCCAATAAAACTTGAGCTTTAAATTTTGTTTTCAATTAAGGAATGAAGAAGTTTGCCTTAAATAATTGGACTTTTAGTTTGCAGATGAGTGGTTGTGTTTTTTTCCTTTGAGGTGTGCACTGTTATTACTGTTCCTGAAATCCCAAGGTCTAAACAACTGTGTACTCAGCCTACCTATAAGCTGAAATCATTGGAAATCACTGACCTTGGTTACTGTATTCACAACTATTGCAACGCACAACACACACACACATACACCGTGCATTTATTCAACAAACATTTTTTGAGTGCCTACTCTATACTAATCACTATTTTAGATGCTGGGGATTTGAAGACAAAGCACAGTTCTTTTCCTCAAGGAACTGGAAATCTAGTAAGCAAGGAAAGTGTAGAATTTTCTACAGTGTTTATTACATTTTCTTATAATTTCCTGTTTTCTCCTCTGTATTTCTCATTAGACCATAGAGTCTCCTTAGGCCAGCATCTTATCCCCTTTACTCATCATAGTTTCCCTAACATTGTGTCCTGGCCTCAATCGTCAATGAACACTTACTGAAATGAGTGAGTAAATAAGTAAAACTATATAGATATAATAAAACTATAAAAATAATTCAAATGATGATACAAAGTTTGGGTGTCATGCTTGCTATATGAGTAAAACACTTCAGGATACAGGGATAGGGAGAAATCCTGGCAACAAAAGCACCGTGAGGACTTTTAAGGAGTGAGGAGGAGACATCTTAGATTTAGCAGTTAGGGAGTGTTTATAGTGACTTTTCAGGAGGAAGTACTAAATTTGGAAATGAGTTGTGATCCAGGTTGTTAGGGGTTAAGGAATGAGTGAAAAATGGATAAAACTGATTGACTTGAGTTAGAGAATGAGGTAATAAATCCCTGGTGTGGGGGCAGAGCCTTTTCACACTTACATAGAAGTGAGGAAATCTCCTCCCCTGTTCTCCATCTGATGTGGCAACTCTATGTCAAGGAATATAATTATCCAAATGTGTAGCAGAGATGTCTTTACCTCTGAATCAGTTTTCTGTTATTTTCGATCTGTTATATTCTGTTATATAAAACAATCGGATAACTACGCCGGTCAGGGCCGGTCCTAAGTATAAAAGGTTCCTTATGCATTGTGTCCTGTTCATTGAAAAAATCACTCCTTTAGTTAGTCACTGACTATCCGTGTCAAGTCTTTTCCCTAAAAAGCAGCAACTCAAGGACCAACCGTCTCATTCTCTGACCTGGACTAAAATATCTTATTCTGTCATAGATGTTAATGAATGGCCATTGAAGCTGAGAGAATAATACAAAAAGAGCATAGAGTACTTGCTCTGGTCATGACCGAGTCTCTCACCCTAAGAGGAGCCTGAGTGACAGTCCAAAGCAGAATGCCACCTGCCGCTCTGTTTAGAACTGGATATCCCTGAAGGTCTTTCTGCTCTGTCCAAGTGAGACATGTAATTTAAGACAGTCTGATTAAAAAAAAAACCCTTTAAAATAGAAAGTGGTATCTTTCTCTCTCCTTCCACTTAAACTCACGGTTACCCTCCCCTTAGCTAGAAAGTTGACATTATAAATATCACCACCACACATATTATAAGCCTAGAAATTATATCATCTCAAGCCAAAAGTGGTTGTTGATACTCTGATATCTTCCCTCTCTACCACCTCTGGGTCCTTTTCCCAAGACCTCTGGAACTAAATATATCTGGTTGTAAGTGGTTGTTAATGGGAGCTAAGCTTATTTTTCCCCTGAGAGGTGAGGAAATGTGGTGAAGCCAGAGCTAGACTAATAAATTGGGACTTGGTGGATGGAATGAATCCCCCCACCCCTCCACCCTCTGTTGATTCCAGACCTTACATCCTCCCTAGTGTGGCCTTAGGGTATCATCTGTAAGTAAGAGTAACTCTGGGAGGAAGTAAAATAGAGATAAAGATTGTGAAGGGTACAGATATTCTGAAGAAGTTTACAGGAGAATTCTAGAATAGCCGTTAATTTCATTTTAAACGCTTCTTACTACTTAAAATATGTATATTTAAGTAAATCAAAAGCATAATTTATTTCTATGACATGCAATCAGAAAGGCATAGGTAAACTGGCTTTATTTTTTATAAGATAATACAAAGAAGTCATTTTTTTTTTCAGAGTTCAGGCCTAAAATGGAACATTATGCTATATGTCTTGTTTCTGTGAAATACTGTGTGTTAATTAGCAATATGGGCAAGGCCAGCCACCTCCAAAGAGGTTAAATTTTCAGATTTAACCTGTCATCAGTCCTCAGTTGAGTCAAGAATCTTGGTTGCTTGAGTTGACATGTAACACTTAGATTTCAGAGCCTCATGAGATGATGCCTGACTGAGCCTTGCAAGGTTAAAAGTCATTGATTTTCCTTACATTGTATGATGGATTAGTTTTCTAGGTAAGGCATAATATATTAATGATGAGCTCATTAAAAAATTCTTTATCTTTTTATTAATTAGTTCAGTTAATTCGTATTATAAAATTTAATATTTTTAAGAGAGGACACAAAGTACTATGTTTGAACATAACTTTTATATGGCACTGATATTTTCTAAAGTCTCCTAAGAAAAGTGGCTTTGTGACACCATAGTACTTTGGATTTAGGGGATAAAAGTGAAAATATTGATAAATGTGCAGTTAAATCACGTTTCAATTATAAATGAATTATTTTATGAAATGCAGCTGTAGGAATTGCTTAAACCTGTTTTATATATAGCTTGAATAAATTTTAAGGGAGAAAATTGCTTTTCTGGGGAGCTGAAAGGAATAGATTCATTTGGAAAATTTTGTGAAGTAGAGTTCCTTAAAATGGTGGCATTAAGATGAAGTATTCATGGCGCAGATAGGTTTTACATATCCACATTAGCAATTTCTAACCATGAAAGTTATGTTTTAGCCTATGGTGTTAACACATAATGGCACTTTGCAAAGGGTGTATGGTGTAAATAAGGAGCTCTTTTTGACATGCTGTGTTCATAGAATCATTAAGTATCTTCATGGTCATACCCTGTGCATAACTTAGTTTCTGGGTTTTATGCATTGAGCTGGTGAACACTCCAAACAGGGACTAGTCTCCTGTTGCTCCTTTCTTTCCACAGAGGTCCAAGCCAGCTTGGATTAACAAGGCTGCTCAAAGCCAGTATCTTTCAACCCCTTCAGTTTTCCCCATAGGCAAAAATCCCTCATAAATCATGATTCTTTCTTTATCTGAATGCTTCCTGACTCATGGCGCAGGACTCTCTACCTCAGCCAGTTCTTTCTCATGCATACCCCTTTTCCCTTAACTTTTGCCCAGTTAATCCCTGAATATTTTGCTATGAGAGCATCTTTTTCTTTATTCTAGTTTAGAATTGAAAATATTGTCATATTCATACTGGTAAGTATGTGTGAGATAAAATATATATCGGTGTTTGCCCCGAGTTCCTGGCCCAGAGCTCCTAACATCCTAAATGATAAGAATACTAGGAGCATCTCGCTCTCATATTTGGTCTTTGACTCCAGTTCCTTACACAGGACTTCTGAAACCCCCATAATTTCCTGGGTGATGGGAGTGTCTTTTGTTGCAATCAGACAACTCCAGGATGGCTGCCGGATGAGGGGCAGCCACTGAAAGACCAAGCCGTGATCAGGGATTTGGGATTGTCAGCCACTCCTCCCAACTTCCTGAGAAGGGAGAAGGGCTGAGAACCTTACTGATCAATCATACCTGTGTGATGGAGCCTCCGTAAGATCCCCAGAGCACGGGGTTCAGAGAGCTTCCAGACTGGTGATGTACAGAGACGCTGGGGGAGTGGCACACCAGAGGGGGCATAGACGCTTCACGTCATCCCTTCCCACATACCTTGCCCTATAGGTCTCTTCCATCTGCATGCTCATCTGTATCCTTTGTCATATTCTTTAGTGAACTGTTACATGTAGGTAACTGTTTCCCTGAATTCTCTGAGCTGCTCTAGCAAATTAATCAAACCTAAGGAAGGGGTCAGTGACATGTCATAATAGCCGACTGGTCAGAGGCACAGGTGGCAACCTGGGCTGTAACACATCTGAAGTGGGAGCGGGGAGGACAGCAGTTTCTGGGACTGAGCCCTTAACCTGTGGGATGGAACTGTCTACACAGAGAAAGAGAGTGTCAGAATTGAGTTACTTTGTAGGACACCTACCTGGTGTTACAGAGAATTGCTTGCTGTGGGGGATACACCTCCGCACATTTGGGGGCCTGAAGTGAAGTGTTCTGTGTGACTAGTAAAGGAGACACACAGGAAAGAAACACACAATAGGGAAGAACTGGGTTTTTTTTTTCAGGAAAAATATGAGTTTTTCTTAATACAATATGAAAATGCCAATAATACTGGTATTAGCTAAAATGAAAAAAAATACGTCTGTTAAAGTGAACCTAGACAAAATAAAAACCCAAGGCTCTGGTCATTACCAAGGTTCTTGACATACTGAAAAGTCTCCTTTAAAACATTTGCTTAGGTTGTAATTTATCACTATATCCTTATCTAAGCAAGTGAAAAAAATCACTTAAAAATAAATTTCATCTTAGTCTGTTTTTACTTTTCCTATTTTCCAATTCCTAGTTTACCATGGATTGTATTTCTGTTATTTTGTATTTCAGATGTTCTGCATTTCAACCTTGTCAAAGATTAAGTTGGTGTTTATGGGCTAATCTGGAAACCAAAATACAAGTTGTCGCACAACATCTATGAGAAAATATGTTCCAGTCCCCACTGGCTGACTTATAAAGGGGCTTTTGGAACACCACCTCCTGTGAGTTGCAGACAGTGTGTTTTAGTCTGTGTTACTCACCTCTTCCCCAGGTTAGGACACCTGTCTGTTTGCAGGTGTGCAGGTTGCATGTATTATATATACCTTTGTGTCTACCCTTGCCCTTTATCAGAGTCCTGGGTCCATAACATCATGATTTCCTTCCTTCAATAGATATTTGCATGCCTGTTACATAAAAAGTATGGGTCTGGACCTGAGAGATACCCAGAAATGGGATTACTGCCCTCATGGGACTCACATTCTGGCAGAAACAGACATAAACAAAGAGATTGCACAAATACATATGAGATGCACACTGTGACAGGTGCTCTGAAGGAAGGTCACACAGCACCTCAGAGCCTGTGCATCACAGGGCCCTGCCTTATCTCCAGGGTCAGGTGTCTCTCCTGGAGAGGATAGCATCCCAGCTAAGATATAAGGGGAAAGCAGAAGTTAAAAGGAGAAAGTAATTTGGAGGTAATGGTGAGGTGGGGTGGTGAAGGTAGAGCAAGAAGTGCCGCAGAACACTTGTCAAATGATCATATTTGCTCAGTTAGGTAATTTTGATGGCTTTTTCCGAGAGCGACCACTGAGTAGCTCAGAGTCCTTTAACCATACCATGAAAACTAGTTGTAATTATACTAGACAATAAGAAAGCCCATATTTCACGAGCACTTGGACTTTTTCTTTCAGGTATGAAGTACTCCTTAAGCCCTGACAACTACCCTGAAGATGGAATTATGAATATGGCAACTTTTCTACGGGGCTTTGAAGAAAAGGGGATAAAGAATGACAGGGCTGAGGATCACTTCAGCAAAGAGAAAAAGAAAATTCTGTTCTCCTTCTGTGAGGTGTGCAACATCCAGCTGAACTCCGCAGGCCAGGCCCAGGTCCATTACAACGGCAAATCCCACCGCAAACGAGTCAAGCAGCTGAGCGATGGGCAGCCCCCGCCGCCTGCTCAGGGCCCCGGGCAGCTGCTGGCCAGCCCCGGCACCAACACCAGTGCAGGTAGGCGGGAGGGTCCAGGATTCCATTTGCTGCTGGAGAACTGCTTCTGTTCTAGAAAATGAAAGATTTAGAGCAAGGCCTATCTTTCACCTTAAAATTACCATCACAATAGTATACATTCTTTTCCCTACAGGTAAAATCTAAGAGCTGTTTGTTACTTCTCAGTATATGCATTATATAAATATGTATGTATATAATATATATATATATATATATTATATATATATATATATATATATTATATATATATATATAAAATATTAGACACAAAGGTATTTATAGTTTGTGCACATACAGAATTTATAATTGGGCCATAGAGTTGGTGGTGTATCCCATGGTACATGAACATTTTCTACTGTATTTTGAAATGTGTTTCAAATGGATTGGTGATGTCGGTTTCTTTCTCCCTCTCTGCAAAATTAGGCTTTCTTGGATTTCTTTCCTCTACTCTCTACTGGGTGGCATACTACTTGATAGTATATAAAAAGCTACAGCTTTATTTATAACATCCCATGATGCAGGAAAGGAGCATTAATCTTGTGTGTTAGACTTGTTATATTCTCTTAGGCAGTTGGCAGCAGCGTGCCAGTGGTGTTCTAACAATAGGAACAAGCATTGCCAAAAACAACAGGGCTTACCTGTGAGCTCTGGCACTACCACAAGCATTTTCCCTCCTCTCTCGGTTTCTCACCCTTTTCTGTGGGCTGGGTAGAGGCAGAAGCTTAGGAATGTTCACATTCCTGCATCTGCCCTCAATTCCTAACAGTCTTTCAAGTCCTTTAGTTTATCCTTAGGCAGCCCTTCCTCCACATTGCTGGTCACTGGGTATCTTCACTGTGATACAATTACAACAAAGAAGTGAAACTTATTGTAATTCATGGTGAAGATTTCTACAAAAAGTGGGCCTCCTACCTAGGTGTAACTGGGAAGCCAAGATAAGCCTCCTCCTAAATCTGGAAGAGCTCCAAATTCCACTCTAGCAAGTGTTTGCTCTGGTGCAGAACAGCCATTTGTTGGAATTTCATGTGGTGCTGTTACATAGGTTTTGATTTTGTGAAGTTATACGGTGATCCCTATCAAGCGCCAGTGAAAACTGTGTGTTTGCTGTAAATAGATGATTTTTATATTTCAAGCTAAACCTCTTTTTACCCAGTATATGACTTACTATCATTAAATTTTTGTCCCCAGTCAATACTTACCATCCTGTGAAAGAACTTGAAGGAGCATATAGGATATAAGATACACAGTTATTACAATACTGTAAAATTACTTTTTGGATTTATTCATTATTATAATAATTATAAATATTCAAAGGTGAATTACTGTATCTGTATTTACATATTAAAATATGGTTGTATTAGGTCAAAAACTATTTCCTCTCTTATATCTAAATCAGAGATCAAATAGCACTGAGTGAGAGTTTTAATTAAATCTGTTAGCATAATATCTCTGCCTAAATTGAAGTTAACCTGTAGCTCCTAATAAGTAGTAATGTTAGTTATTAATATTAATTGAGCATTTTCTATGGGCCATATTCTAGTCCTAAGAACTTTATAGGAATTTTCTCATTTAATCTTCTTAGAAACCCTGAGGTAGGTCCTGTGATCATCCCTAATATACAGACTAAGAACAGAGGCACAGAAAGATGAAATAATTCGCCCAGGTTCATATGGCATAGAAATGGCAGATCCAGAGCTCCAACCATATTTAATTGACAGTGAAGCCATTATTATTTGTCACTGCCTCACTGCTGTTTCCCACCATGCCGTAACACTCAGGTTAAAGTCAGACCTGTGTGCTGTAATATATTTGTGGTCACCAATGGTTGCTTTCCTGGCAAACTATCTTATTTTATTGGGTTTTGAAAACAGACATGTAAAGCTTTAACTCTTGAGTTTCTCCACTGGTTCTCCTGTGCTAGTGAAATTTAGCTAGCTGACATAAATTTAGCTAAGACATATACAGAATATTACGGGTATATTTTATAAGCAAAACATAGCTCATCATCTAGTATAGTACAATATGTTAACATACAGGAAAATGGATGAGAAAATGAGGCAGCTTTTCAAGTTGTACATTAGGCATAAAGGACAATTTTCATATACTGATAATACAGACAATTATCCATTCTCAGAAGACGGGTTTAGCATATGCTCTAAGCCAATCACTTAACCTCTGAAAGTGGCTAGCATTAATATTAATCCTCCAACTGAAAAAAAAAGGAGGTATAATAATGTCTCCTCATTGAAATAAAAATTAGGCATAGATGTATGTAGAAAGATGATTATGACATGATTTATAATTCCAAAATATTAGATCCTGAATATCCAATAAGAGAAAGGATAAATACATTCTAACACATTTATTAGATGAATGATAGAAACCATAGTCATTAGAAATTATATTGCTGAAGAATACCAAATGGCAGGGAACCCATCCATGATATGATGCTAAGTGAAACAGCAGGAACTAAAGTGGAATATACTTCAGTGCTGCAGTGTGTGCATATGCATGTTATCTACTCTTTAGACTCTCAACTCGTTTAGGAATAAACCTGATATGGTTTTATTTTTTCCAGTCACTTTCTTCAGTTTTGATCTATCAAACGTCTGTTTCCTGCTGGGTAGCAACTCCCTTAACACCTTCTCAGCCCATAACTTCTCACTTTTGTATATTCAGAGGGACTCTTGGATTTAAAAGATGCAGTTCTATTTATAAAAACATCTATGACAGAGCTGAATTAAGATTTAGCTAGACAGACCTTGGAGTTTTTGAGTGCAGGTGGGACACAGTTGCCTCTCAAGCTGTGCCTCCCTCAACTTGCCCATCAGCCCGGGTGGTGGGTAGCCATGGAAGAGTAGAGGGTAGAAGTGTCTTTACATCCTTGGCAAGGTGGCAGTGATATTCTTGGAAGGCTTGCTGTTCTGGTTGTCTCTGTGGGTCATAGGAGATTCTTAGAGACCCCGTGAATCAAGAGCTCCCTTCAAATGATCCCTTAGGCATTGGGCATCCCTCCAATTTAGCTGCATCTCCCAGCTTACTCCCAGCTGGTAGCGAAAAGAGCCATTCTCCAACCATGTGCACTTCCTTCTCCTATATTGTGGCAGTCCTGGCGAGATCTGTCCTCTATTCTTATCTGTGTACCAACTCTTGGAGCTTGAGAGTACATGCATAATTCATCTGACAACTAATGTTCTTCTCAAAAATCTGGAGCTGCTGGGGCAGGTAGCCGTGGAGTGCAGTGCAGCAGGGCTCCTGCATATTTCTCTTCCCTGCCGAGGTAGCACAGGAGAGACTGGCAAGTCCACTGACAAAGCAGGCACCTAATCAGGGAACAAAGTACCAATTTCCCTTTTTACTCATCAGTTGGCTTTAGGGAGTGTTATGGATTGAATTGTGTCTACCCTCCTCCCACAAAAAAAATGATATGTTGGAGTCCTAATCCTTAGTAGTTCAGAACGTAACCTTATTTGGAGACGGAGTCTTGGCAGAGGAAATGTAGTTAAAATGAAGTCATTTGTGTTAGGTTGACCCTAAACCAGTATGACTGACATCCTTATAAAAAGGAGAAATTGGGACATAGGGACAGACACAGGAAGGGGAGATGACATGAAGAGACACAGGAAGAAGATGCCATCTACTACCCAAGGAGAGAAGCCTGGGACTGATCCTTACTTCAAAGTCCTCAGAAGGAACCCCCTGCAACACCTTTTCAGACTTCCAGCCGCAGAACTACGAGATGATCAATTTCTTTTGTGAACCCGCCTAGTTTGTGGTACTTTGTTAGAACAGCTCTGGCAGACAGAGGCAGGGGGGAGAACTGTAGCCCATCTTCTCCCCAAAGGAGAAAAGATATAAAAGTAGAGACAACCTTCCCAAGAACTGTTCATATCAGGGGAAACTTCCCTTTCTTTCTATCAGGATTATTATAGTGTTGGAGTTAGCAAGACTGGGAGTGGGGTCCGTGAGGTGGTGGTTGAGATTTAACCCACTTCTTTGAATAAGAAGTGACTGACCCCTAACTACTGGCAGTTCTTCCATTATGCTTAGAATTCAGGGTATTTACAGAACCGTTAGATCTCAGCTTCTGGAAGAACAGGAAAATTCTTAGAGTGCACCTAAAACCATTCTATCGGTGTGTATGTATGTGTGAGTGTGTGTGTGTGAACGTATGAGGGGAATTGTTTTCCCTGAGTGAGGGAATCATGATGAGGGGCGGTAGGATTTCCTGGAGCCGTCCCTGGCCACACCTTGTGAGAACACTTTGGGCTGCATGAGGGAGAATCAAAGGGGCGGCACGGAGAGCTTAGATCACTTGGTCTGCATATGAAGAACCTCTGCTCCTTTTCGCACAGAGCACCAAGGGGTAGATGGAAATAATAGAAACCACAGATGAGTCTTGGCGTTGGACAAAGTAGTTGCATGCTTCCATCCCTCAAAGGGTCCACAAAGACAGTAAGACTCTGGGGTTTCTGGTCCCCAGCAAGAATGCACAGGTGGACCCAAGGCAGTCTTCTGATTTCCTGTGGGCTTAGTGAGCAGAGGGGAAGCTAGGTGACCCTGTGAACCAGAGAGACGCATCTGAGAGGAGCGGGGAAGCAGCTTTTCCTGCAACTTGATTGGAGCAGTGGCAGAAGAATGTTTCCCATGTGCCATGAGTGAAGTAAAGGCCTACCTAAACATCCCTCATAGTTGGGAACAAGGGAACACACCACTTCAACGTTAGCTAATAACCAAATTCCAAACAGAAATAAAAGTCTCTCTCAACAGATACCATGTGAAGACATGACAGCCAGGCCATAGCCCCTCTTACCTAGCTTCAGTACCATGTGAACCCATAAGCAACCTATGTATCCCACCCAAATCTAGATGCAATTCACCCCAGAGAAAGAGGTACTCTTCTTTTCTAGCTCCTTAAGGTAGGGACTTATTGGAGACCTTTCTCCTTTGTAATATAAGCATTTAGTGCTATAAATTTCCCTTTCAGCAATGTTTCAGTTATATCCACATATTTGGTATGTTGTTTTCAATTTTCATCTGGTTCTAAGTGTTTTTTATTTTCTTTGAGCTTTCTTCTTTGACTTATGGATTATTTAAGAGATATATTGATTAATTTTCCTGTTGGTTTCTAGTATTGATTTCTAATCTAATTTCATTATGGTCAGAGAACATACTATGTATACTTACAATTCTTTTAAATGTGTTGAGGTTTGTCTTATGGCCTAGAATATGGTCTTTCTTGGTAAATGTTCCATGGGATGTGCACTTGAGATAAATATGTGTCCTACTTTTTTTAAGAAGGAAGAAATAAAACTATCTCTCTTTGCAGATGACATAATGATCTCTGTATATAAATCCCAAAGAATCTGTGAAAGAACTCCTAGAACTAGTAAGTTAGTTTAGGAAGATTGCAGGATAGAGGACCAACACTGCAAAAATAAATTGCATATCTATATATTAAAAATAAACATATGGAAACTGAAATTTAAAAACATAATACCACTTAAAATTATGTCCAGTAAAATGAAATACTTAAATGTAAACTTTAAAAAGCATTTATAGATCTGCATGCTGAAAATTACAAAATGTTGAGAAAAGAAATCAAACAAAACCTAGATAAATGGAAAGACATACTATATTCATGGATTGCAAAACTCAACATACTTAAGGTTTCAATTCTCCCTTAATAGATCTATAGGTTTTATTCAATTCCAATAAAAAAAAACCCAATTTTTTTGTAGACATAGACATGCTTATTCTAAAATTGTATGGAAAAGCACAGGTCCTAGCTAGAACAATCTTGACAAAGCAGAATAAAGCAGGAAGAATCTCTATCCAACATCAAGGCCTACTGTTAATTAAGGCCTAAATTAATCAAGACAGTGCTGTTTTAACAGGAATATATACATAGATCAGAGGAAAGACTACAGAACCCAGAAATAATCCACACACATATGCTCAACTGATTTTTTACAAAGGTTCAATGGCAATTCAGTAGAGGAAAGAGCCTTTTTCCGAAATGGGTGCTGGATCAATTAGACAGCTATAAGAAAAAAAAAAAAGAACTTTGTCCTAAATTTTACACAATATATAAAAATTAAGCTAAAATGGATTACAGATTCAAAGTAAAATATAAAAATATAAAACTTTTGGGAATAAAATAGAAGAAAATCTCTGGAACTGAGGACTAGGTAGAGTTCTGACTTAATACCAGAAGCATGATCCATAAAAGAATAATTGATAAGTTGGACTTTGTTTAAAATTAAATTTTTACTTTGTGAAGTTCCATGTGAGGAGAATGAAAATATAAGCCACAGATGGTGACAGAAATATGTGCAAACACTTATTCAAAAATGGACTAGTATGTACATATATAAAATGCTCTCAAAACTCAAGAATAAAGAAGTCCAATGAGGAAATGGACAAAAGATATGAAGAGCAATTACAATGAAGAGGATATACAGATCACAAGTTCATGAAAAGTTGTTCATTATCATTAGTCATCAGAGAAATGCAAAATAAAACCACAATGAGATTTCACTATATACCTATCAGAATAGCTAAAATAACAAATAGTGACAACAAATGTTGGCAAGGATGAGGAGAAAATGGATGACTACTACATTGCTAATGGAAATGTAAAATGGTACAACCACTCTAGAAAATAGATTAGAAACTAACCGTGCATTTACCATTCAACCCAACAATTGCAGACTTGGGAATTTATTCCAGAGAAATGAAAACATATATTCCCACAAAAACCTGTACATGAATAGTCATAGCAGCATTATTTGTAACAGCCAAAAACTATAAACACCTCTGTATTCGTTTCCTGAGGCTGCAGTAACAAATCACAAACTTGGTGGCCTAAAACAGCAGAGATTATTTTCTCAAAGTTCTGGAGCCTAAAAGTGTGAAATTTGGTGAGGCTGCAATCCGTCCAGGGGTACAGGCTTGAATCCTCTACTAGCCTGTTCCATCTTCTGGTGGCTGCCCCAACCATCCCGGGCTTGTGGCTGCATCACACCACTCTCTCCCTGTCTTCACATCACCTTCTTCTTTGTGTGTCTGTGTCTTCTCTTCTGTTTGTTCAAATCCTCTCTGCTTCTATGCTATAAAACACTTGTTGGATTTAAGGACCCCTGAATAATCCAAGATTATCTCATCTCACAATGCCTAATTTAGTCACATGTGCAAAGATCCTTTTTCCAAATAAAGTTAACATCCATGGGTTCCAAGGATTTGATATGGATACATTTTTGTGGGTGAACTTTTAAACAAAATGTGGTACATCTATACCATGGATAATTGCCCCATAATACAAAGGAATGAACTACTGATCCATGCAGCATCTTGGATTAATCTCTAGGGAATTATGCTAAGTGAAAAAAGTCAATCCCACAAGGTTACATACTGTATGATTCAATTTGTATAACATGTTTTTAAATTAAACTTTCATTGATATATAATCATATGAAAGTTTCACATGAACAATATTGTGGTTTCAGCATTCACCCATATTATCAAGTCCTTACCCTGCCCCCACTGCAGTCACTGTCTATTAGTGTAGTAAGATGCTATAGAGTCATTACTTGTCTTCTCTGTGCTGTACTGCTTTCCCCATGACCTACCTATATTGTGATTGCTAATTACAGTTTCCCTTAATCCCCTTCTCCCCCCTCCTCACCCATTCTCCCCCACCCCTCCCCTTTGGTAACCACTAGTCCCTTGGAATCTGAGTTTGCTGCTGTTTTGTTCCTTCAGTTTGCTTCGTTGTTATAGTCCACAAATGAGGGAAATCATTTGGTATTTGTCTTTTTCTGCCTGGCTTATTTCACTGAGCATAATACCCTCTAGCTCCATCCATGTTTTTGCAAATGGTAGGGTTTGTTTCTTTCTTATGGATGAATAGTATTCCATTGTGTATATGTACCACCTCTTCTTAATCCATTCATCTACTGATGGACACTTAGGTTGCTTCCATATCTTGGCTAATGTAAATAGTGCTGCAATAAACATAGGGGTGCATATGTCTTTTGAATCAGGGATCTTGTTTTCTTTGGGTAAATTCCTAGGAGTGGAATTACTGGATAAAATGGTGTTTCTGCTTTTAGTTTTTTGAGGAACCTCCATATTGCTTTCCACAATGGTTGAAGTAGTTTACATTCCCACCCACAGTGTAGGAGGGTTCCCCTTTCTCCGCATCCTCACCAGCATTTGTTGTTTCTTGTCTTTTGGATGTTGGCCATCCTAATTGGTGTGAGGTGATATCTCATTGTGGTTTTAATTTGCATTTCCCTGATGATTAGCGATGTGGAGCATCTTTTCATATGCCTGTTGACCATTAGAATTTCTTCTTTAGAGAAGTGTCTATTCAGATCCTTTACCCATATTTTAATTGGGTTATTTATTTTTGGAGTGTTGAGGCATGTGAGTTCTTTATATATTTTTAACATTTTAAAAATGGCAAAATTTTAGAAATGAAGGACAAATTAGTGGCTCCAGATGTTAGGGATGGGGTCCAGGGTCATGAGGGAACACACAGTTGGTGTGATTATGAAAGGTCAATGTGAGGAATCCTGGGGTGGTGGATATATGAACCTACACAGGCAATAAACACACACACACACACACACACACACACACACACACAATGTGAAACTTGGGAAATCTGAATGAGATTGGTAGATTGCATCCATGTCAATATCCTAACTATAATGTTATTGTGTAATTTTACAAAATGTCACCATCAGTGGAACCTGGATGAAGTGTTCAAGGAACTAACTCTATTTTATACAGCTCCATGTAAATCTCCAATTAGCTAATAAAAATTTCATTAAAAAAATAGTAAAGGTGACCACCTAAAATGCCCTCTCTTCTAGTAACATTATCAGGAATGATAAAGAACATGAATTTTGGGGTTTGGCTTTTTAAAAGTCATCATGTGTCTACAGAGTTTAATAAATTGCAATCTCCTTTTTAAAAAAATAAGTGTCAACCTGATGAACATAGATGCAAAAATCCTCAACAAAATATTAGCAAAATGAATTCTGAAATACATCAAAAAGATCATAATCAAGTAGGATTTATTCCAGGGATGCAAGGTTGGCACAATATTAGAAAATACATCAACATCATCCATCATATCAACAAAAAGAAGGACAAACACCACATGATCATCTCCATAAATGCCAAAAAAGCATTTGACAAAATTCAACATCCATTCATGATAAAAACTCTCAACAAAATGGGTATAGAGGGCAAGTACCTCAACATAACAAAGGCCATATATGACAAACCCACAGCCAACATCATACTTAACAGCGAGAAGCTGAAAGCTTTTCCTTTAAGATCGGGAACAAGACAAGGATGCCCACTCTCCCCACTGTTATTCAACATAATTCTGGAGGTCCTAGCAATGGCAATCAGACAACACAAAGAAATAAAAGGCATCCAGACTAGTAAAGAAGAAATTAAACTGTCACTGTAGGCAGATGACATGATGTTGTACGTAAAAAACCCTAAAGAATCCACTCCAAAACTACTAGATCTAACATCTGAATTCAGCAAAGTTGAAGGATACAAAATTAATACACAGAAATTTGTTGCATTCTTATACACTAATGATGAACTAGCAGAAAGAGAAATTGGGAAAACAACTCCATTCACAATTGCATCAAAAAGAATAAAATACCTAGGAATAAACCTAACCAAGGAACTGAAAGACCTATACTCTGAAAACTACAAGACGTCATGAGATAAATTAAACAAGATACCAATAAATGGAAACATATCCTGTTCTCATGGATAGGAAGAATTAATATTGTCAAAATGGCCATCCTGCCTAAAGCAATCTACAGATTCAATGCAATCCCTATCAAAATACCTATGGTATTCTTCAATGAACTAGAACAAATAGTTCTAAAATTCATATAGAACCGAAAAAGACCCCAAATAGCCAAAGTAATCCTGGGAAGGAAGAATAAAGTGGGGGGAATTATGCTCCCCGACTTCAAGCTCTACTACAAAGCCACAGTAATCAAGACAATTTGGTACTGGCACAAGAACAGACCCATAGACCAATGGAACAGACTAGAGAGCCCAGATATAAACCCAAGCATATGTGGTCGATTAATATATGATATAGAAGCCATGGACATACAATGTGGAAATGACAGCCTCTTCAACAACTGGTGTTGGCAAAACTGGACAGCTACATGCAAGAGAATTAAACTAGATTATTGTCTAACCGCATACACAAAAGTAAACTCAAAATGGATCAAAGACCTGAATGTAAGTCATGAAACCATAAAACTCTTAGAAGACAACATAGGCAAAAATCTCATGAATATAAACATGAGCAACTTTTTCCTGAATGCATCTCCCCAGGCAAGGGAAACAAAAGCAAGAATGAACAAATGGGACTACGTCAAGCTAAAAAGCTTCTGTACAACAAAGGACACCATCAGCAGAACAAAAAGGCATTCTACAGTGTGGGAGAATATATTTGTAAATGACATATCCGATGAGGGGTTAACATCCAAAATATATAAAGAAATTACACACCACAACAACCAAAAAGCAAATAACCCAATTAAAAAATGGGTGGAGGATATGAACAGACAATTCTGCAAAGAAGAAATTCAGATGGCCAACAGGCACATGAAAAGATGCTCCGCATTGCTAATTATCAGGGAAATGCAAATTAAAACCACAATGAGATATCACCTCACACTAGTTAGGATGGCCAGCATTGAAAAGACTAAGAAGAACAAAGGCTGGCGAGGATGCAGAGAAAAGCAAACACTCCTACACTGCTGGTGGGAATGTAAGCTAGTTCAACCATTGTGGAAAGCAATATGGAGGTTCCACAAAAAACTAAAAATAGAAATACCATTTGACCTGAGAATTCTACTTCTAGGAATTTACCTGAAGAAAACAAGATCCCAGATTCAAAAAGATATATTCACCCCTATGTTTATCTTAACACTATTTACAATAACCAAGAAATGGAAGCAACCAAAGTGTCCATCAATAGATGAATGGATAAAGAAGAGGTGGTACATATACACAATGGAATACTATTCAACCATAAGAAGGAAACAAATCCTACCATTTGCAACAACATGGTTGGAGCTGGAGGATATTATGCTCAGTGAAATAAGCCAGGCGGAGAAAGACAAGTGCCAAATGATTTCCCTCATTTCTGGAGTATAACAATGAAGCAAAACTGAAGAAACAAAACAGCAGCAGACTCACAGACTAGTGGTGAGTGACTAGTGGTTACCAAAGGGGAGGGGTGTGGGAGGGCAGGTGGGGAGGGGTGGAGAAGGGCACTGAGGGGTATTATGATTAGTACACATGTATGGGGGCGATTATGGGGATGACAGTTTAGCACAGAGAAGACTAGTGACTCTGTGGCATCTTACTACACTGATGGACAGTGACTGCAGTGGGGTATGGGGTGGGGGGGACTTGATAATATGGGTGAATGTAGTAAGCACATTGTTTTTCATGTGAAACCTTCATAAGAGTTTATATCAACAATACCTTAATAAAAAAGTTATAAGAAAAAGTGTCAAGAGGAGATAGATATCTCAACAAATGAATTGACAGTATGCATGCTAAGTAGATCTATATGTAAGGTAGATGTGGCACAGAGAAAGGGATGGTTTAGCAATTTAACCCACCAAGGAGGAGTTCTAGGACAAAAGGAACTTCTTACCATACATAAATCTGTAATTAGGAAGTGATTAGGAAAGAGAAAGGTGGTGTTCTTGTGTTCTTGTCTTCTCCTGGGACATACACTGGCCCTTGGAAAAGGAGGATGATGTCACAGAAATAGAATGCATAGTGCCCAGCCCATCAACCAACTCTCATCCCTAGCTGGGAGCTTTATAAGCAGCTCTGCACCATCTACAGTACCATTAATATGTGGAAGGCAAACTGAAAGGCTACAGCTACGTGGATGAATGAGGCACCATACCTTGTGCCAGGGATCGAGCTAAGGTCACCCCATTTGAATCCTCACAACAGATTTATGCTATGATTATATGCAATGCTGGTGAGGAATAGAGAGGTAAGTGAACAGCTGGAAGGGGCAAAGCTGGGGTTTGGACAATTCAGCCTAATTCTGTGGTAGATTCCTCACCATGGTGTTACTGCCTTCTGTCTATGGCTGTAAGTTGGTTTGGGCCGAAATTGCCTATTTTGCATGTGCGGGTTACTGCTCGGATAGTGTGCTTGATAGGGAAGGTAAATCAGAAAACAGAGGTTCTGTCTCTGGATGCAGCCTGTTTCTGCGGTTCGGCCAGCACGGCTGCTCAGAGGCCTTCCCCACATCATCCGTCAGCGATACCTGGTGCTCTGATATCGCCCCCTTTCCAATCACTAGCAAGACAGAAGAAGAAATGTTGACTTCACATTTTATTCTCCTTGTGTCCTCAAGGAACATTTGTGCCTGCCATGGAGAACCAGGTTGCCCCAAGAATTATGGTGGAAAGGATTGATTGTGTTCTGGGGCCTTTGCAATCCATATTTCCTCAGAATGGAAAGGGTTTTTTTCTTAGTGGGTTACCTCTGATCTTGCCCTCGGCCCTAGTTTGGCATGAATAATAATTAAAACTATGAAAGGTCAGGCCCAGATTATGAAGGTTCTGCTGACCGGTGGTAAGAGACACACATGTGTAGTTGATCTGAGGAGCACTGGAGATAGAGGTTATCATGAAAATACTGAAAAATGACTTCAGTCCTCACAAGCCAACAGGATAGGTATGATTACCCTCACATTAGAGATAAGGAAACTGAGAATTAGAGAGATCTGGAAGCCTTTCCTAAGGCCACACCGAGTCCAAGTCTAAGATCGGTCTTGCAGTCTACATTAACTCTCATGACTTTTTACAACAAATTATGCACAAAGTAAAAATGAAAAGAATTTATGACTATTTCTGTTTTATCTAACATTTCATTTTTCCAATTGTATATCAACTAAAATGCCCATTTTCTTTCTCACCTTCAATAAATTCCAAAAGCATTTCTAATCTCACTTAAGGTTAAGCTTTTTAGACTAAACTACATTTAGTCCAGCAGAGAATGGATAAAAGTGATTCAAAGGGAGTAAAGTAAAATCTTAGACTGAGAAAGACCTTGGCATGTCTAAAAAGCTGAGATGTGGCTGATGTTGAGAGAATTAGAAAGAAAGACAAGAGAATCGGGGAAGATAAAAGACTTTAAAACAGCATTTTTTAAAATATAATTTATTTTATTGTCATTAATCTACAATTACATGTGCAATATTACGGTTATTAAACTACCCCTTCATCAGGACCCCCCACCAACCCCATTACAATCACTGTCCATCAGCGTAATGAGATGCTATAGAATCACTACTTGTCTTCTCTGAGTTGTACTGACCTCCCCGTGCCCCCCCAACATTATATCTGCTAATCGTAATGCCCCTTTTTCCCTCTTATCCCTCCCTTCCCATGCATTCTCCCCAGTCCCTTTCCCTTTGGTAACTATTAGTCTGTTCTTGGGTTCTGTGAGTCTGCTGCTGTTTTGTTCCTTCAGTATTTTTTCTTTGTTCTTATACTCCACATATGAGTGAAATCATTTGATACTTGTCTTTTTCGGCTTGGCTTATTTCACTGAGCATAATACCCTCTAGCTCCATCCATGTAGTTGCAAATGGTAGGATTTGTTTTCTTCTTATGGCTGAATAATATTCCATTGTGTATATGTACCACATCTTCTTTATCCATTCATCTACTGATGGACACTTAGGTTGCTTCCATTTCTTGGCTATTGTAAATAGTGCTGCAATAAACATAGGGGTGCATCTGTCCTTTTCAAATTGGGCTGCTGCATTCTTAGGGTAAATTCCTAGGAGTGGAATTCCTGGGTCAAATGGTATTTCTATTTTGAGTTTTTGAGGAACCTCCATACTGCTTTCCACAATGGTTGAACTAATTTGCAGTCCCACCAGCAGTGTAGGAGGGTTCCCTTTTCTCCACATCCTCGCCAACATTTGTTGTTGTTTGTGTTTTGGATGTTGGCCATCCTCACTGGTGTGAGGTGATATCTCATTGTGGTTTTAATCTGCATTTCTCTGATGATTAGTGATGTGGAGCATCTTTTCATGTGCCTGTTGGCCATCTGAATTTCTTCTTTGGAGAAGTGTCTATTCATGTCCTCTGCCCATTTCTTAATTGGATTATTTGCTTTCTGTTTGTTAAGGTGCATGAGTTCTTTATATATTTTGGATGTCAACCCTTTATCAGATACGTTTTTTATGAATATATTCTCCCATACTGTAGGATGTCTTTTTGTTCTACTGATGGTGTCCTTTGCTGTACAGAAGCTTTGCAGCTTGATATAGTACCACTTGTTCATTTTTGCTTCTGTTTCCCTTGCCCAGGGAGATATGTTCATGAAGAAGTCGCTCATGTTTATGTCCAAGAGATTTTTGCCTATATTTTTTTCTAAGAGTTTGATGGTTTCATGACTTACATTCAGGTCTTTGATCCACCTTGAGTTTACCTTTGTGTATGGGGCTAGACAGTAGTCCAGTTTCATTCTCTTACATGTAGCTGTCCAGTTTTTCCAACACCAGCTGCTGAAGAGGCTGTCATCTCCCCATTGTATATCCAAGGCACTTTTATCAAATATTAATTGACTGTACATGTTTGGGTTAATGTTTGGATTTTCTATTCTGTTCCACTGGTCTGTGGGTCTGTTTTTGTGCCAATACCAAATTGTTTTGATTACTGTGGCTTTGTAGTAGAGCTTGAAGTCAGGAAGTGTAATTCCCCCTGTTTCATTCCTCCTTCTCAGGATTGATTTGGCTATTCGGGGTCTTTTGTGGTTCCATATGTATTTTAGAATTATTTGTTCCAGTTCATTGAAGAAAGCTGTTGGTAGTTTGATAGGGATTGCATTGAATCTGTAGATTGCTTTAGGTAGTATAGCCATTTTGACAATATTTATTCTTCCTAGCCAAGAGCATGGGATGCATTTCTATTTGTTAGTGTCCTCTTTAATTTCTCTTAGGAGTGTCTTGTAGTTTTCAGAGTACAGGTCTTTCACTTCCTTCGTTAGGTTTATTCCTAGGTATTTTATTCTTTTTGATGCAATTGTGAATGGAATTGTTTTTCTGATTTCTCTTTCTGTTAGTTCATCATTAGTGTATAGGAAAGCAACAGATTTCTGTGTGTTAATTTTGTATCCTGCAACTTTGCTGAATTCAGATATTAGTTCTAGTAGTTTTGGAATGGAGTCTTAGGGTTTTTTATGTACAGTATCATGTCATCTGCAAATAGTGACAATTTGACTTTTTCTTTACCAATCTGGATGCCTTGTATGTCTTTGTTTTGTCTGATTGCTGTGGCTAGGACCTCCAGTACTATGTTGAATAACAGGGGAGAGAGTGGGCATCCTTGTCTTGTTCCCGATCTTAGATGAAAAGCTTTCAGCGTCTCGCCGTTAAGTATGATGTTAGCTGTGGGTTTGTCATATATAGCCTTATGATGTTGAGGTACTTGCCCTCTATACCCATTTTGTTGAGAGTTTTAATCATGAATGGATGCTGAATTTTGTCAAATGCTTTTTCAGCATCTATGGAGATGATCATGTGGTTTTTGTTCTTCTTTTGTTGATGTGGTGGATGATGTTGATGGATTTTCAAATGTTGTACCATCCTTGCATCCCTGGGATGAATCCCACTTGATCATGGTGTATGATCCTCTTGATGTATTTTTGAATTCGGTTTGCTAATATTTTGTTGAGTATTTTTGCATCTGCGTTCATCAGGGATATTGGTCTATAATTTTCTTTTTTGGTGAGGTCTTTGCCCGGTTTTAGTATTAGAGTGAAGCTGGCGTCATAGAATGAGTTTGGAAGTATTCCCTCCTCTTCTATTTTTTGGAAAACTTTAAGGAGAATGGGTGTTATTTCTTCTCTATATGTCTGGTAGAATTCAGAGGTGAATCCATCAGGCCCAGGGGTTTTGTTCTGGGTAGTTTTTTGATTACCAATTCGATTTCGTCGCTGGTGATTGGTCTGTTTAGTTTTTCTGTTTCTTGCTTGGTCAGTCTTGGAAGGTTGTATTTTTCTAAGAAGTTGTCCATTTCTTCTATGTTTTCCAGCTTGTTAGCATATAGAGTCTCATAATATTCTCTTATGATTCTTTGTATTTCTGTGGGGTCCGTCGTGATTTCTCCTTTCTCATTTCTGATTGTGTTTATGTGTGTAGATTCTCTTTTTCTCTTAATGAGTCTGGCTAGGGGTTTATCTATTTTGCTTATTTTTTCAAAGATCCAGCTCTTGGTTTTATTGATTTTTTCTATTGTTTTATTCTTCTCAATTTTATTTATTTCTTCTCTAATCTTTATTATGTCCCTCCTTCTGGTGACTTGGGCCTCATTTGTTCTTCTTTTTCCAATTTCAGTAATTGTGTCTTTAGACTATTCATTTGGGAATGTTCTTCTTTCTTTAAATAGGCCTGAATTGCAATATACTTTCCTCTTTGAACTGCCTTTGCTGTGTCCCACAGAAGTTGTGGCTTTGTGTTGTTGTTGTCATTAGTCTCCATATAGTCTTTGATTTCTGTTTTGATTTGGTCGTTAACCCATTGATTAATTAGGAGAGTGTTGTTAAGTCTCCATGTATTTGTGAGCCTTTTGATTTCTTTCTAAAATTTATTTCTAGTTTTATACCTTGGTGATCTGAGAAGTTGGTTGGTAGGATTTCAATATTTTTGAAATTACTGAGGTTCTTTTTGTGGCCTAGTATGTAGTCTATTCTGGAAATGTTCCATGTGCACTTGAGAAGAATGTGTATCTTGTTGCTTTTGGGTGTAGAGTTCTGTAGATGTCTGTTAGGTCCATCTGTTCTAGTGTGTTGTTCAGTGCCCCTGTGTCTTTACTTATTTTCTGTCTGGTTGATCTGTCCTCTGGAGTGAGTGGTGTGTTGAAGTCTCCTAAGATGAATGCATTGCTGTCTATTTCCTCCTTCAACTCTGCTAGTATTTGTCTCATATGCTGGCGCTCCTGTGTTGGGTGCATATATATTTATAATGGTTATATCTTCTTGTTGGACTGACCCCTTTATCATTATGTAATGTCCTTCTTTATCTTTTGCTACTTTCTTCGTTTTGAAGTCTATTTTGTCTGATACAAGTACTGCAACACCTGCTTTTTCTCTTTGTTGTTTGCATGAAATATCTTTTTCCATCCCTTCACTTTTAGTCTGTGTATATCTTTGGATTTGAGGATAGTTTCTTGTAGCAGCATATAGATGGGTCTTGCTTTTTATCCATTCTGTTACTCTGTGTCTTTTGATTGGTGCATTCAGTCCATTTACATTTAGGGTGATTATTGATAGATATGTACTTATTGCCATTGCTGGCTTTAGGTTTGTGGTTACCAAAGGTTCAAGGGTTGCTTCTTTACTATCTAACAATCTAATTTAACTTTCTTGTT
>JAVSCE010019846.1:0-83226 GCA_032199065.1 Smutsia gigantea | reverse complement strand
TCTTTATCCATTCATCTACTGATGGACACTTAAGTTGCTTCCATTTCTTGGCTATTGTAAGTAGTGCTGCAATAAACATAGGGGTGCATCTGTCCTTTTCAAACTGGGCTGCTGCATTCTTAGGGTAAATTCCTAGGAGTGGAATTCCTGGGTCAAATGGTATTTCTATTTTGAGTTTTTTGAGGAACCTCCATACTGCTTTCCACAATGGTTGAACTAATTTGTAGTCCCACCAGCAGTGTAGGAGGGTTCCCTTTTCTCCACATCCTCGCCAACATTTGTTGTTGTTTGTGTTTTGGATGTTGGCCATCCACACTGGTGTGAGTTGATATCTCATTGTGGTTTTAATCTGCATTTCTCTGATGATTAGCGATGTGGAGCATCTTTTCATGTGCCTGTTGGCCATCTGAATTTCTTCTTTAGAGAAGTGTCTATTCATGTCCTCTGCCCATTTCTTAATTGGATTATTTGCTTTCTGTTTGTTAAGGTGCATGAGTTCTTTATATATTTTGATGTCAACCCTTTATCAGATACGTTTTTTATGAATATATTCTCCCATACTGTAGGATGTCTTTTTGTTCTACTGATGGTGTCCTTTGCTGCACAGAAGCTTTTCAGCTTGATATACTCCCACTTGTTCATTTTTGCTTTTGATTCCCTTGCCCGGGGAGATATGTTCATGAAGAAGTTGCTCATGTTTATGTCCAAGAGATTTTTGCCTATGTTTTTTTCTAAGAGTTTTATGGTTTCATGACTTGCATTCAGGTCTTTGATCCACCTTGAGTTTACCTTTGTGTATGGGGTTAGACAGTAGTCTAATTTCATTCTCTTACATGTAGCTGTCCAGTTTTTCCAACACCAGCTGCTGAAGAGGCCGTCATCCCCCCAATGTATATCCAAGGCTCCCTTATCAAATATTAATTGACTGTATGTGTTTGGGTTGATGTTTGGATTTTCTATTCTATTCCACTGATCTGTGGGTCTGTTTTTTGTGCCAATACCAAATTGTCTTGATTACTGTGGCTTTGTAGTAGAGCTTGAAGTCAGGGAGCGTAATTCCCCCTGTTTTATTCCTCCTTCTCCGGATTGCTTTGGCTATTCGGGGTCTTTTGTGGTTCCATATGAATTTTAGAATTATTTGTTCGAGTTCATTTAAGAAAGCTGTTGGTAGTTTGATAGGGATTGCATTGAATCTGTAGATTGCTTTAGGTAGTATAGCCATTTTGACAATATTTATTCTTCCTAGCCAAGAGCATGGGATGCATTTCCATTTGTTAGTGTCCTCTTTAATTTCTCTTAGGAGTGTCTTGTAGTTTTCAGAGTACAGGTCTTTCACTTCCTTGTTAGGTTTATTCCTAGGTATTTTATTCTTTTTGATGCAATTGTGAATGGAATTGTTTTTCTGATTTCTCTTTCTGTTAGTTCATCGTTAGTGTATAGGAAAGCAACAGATTTCTGTGTGTTAATTTTGTATCCTGCAACTTTGCTGAATTCAGATATTAGTTCTAGTAGTTTTGGAGTGGAGTCTTTAGGGTTTTTTATGTACAGTATCATGTCATCTGCAAATAGTGACAATTTGACTTCTTCTTTACCAATCTGGATGCCTTGTATGTCTTTGTTTTGTCTGATTGCCGTGGCTAGGACCTCCAGTACTATGTTGAATAACAGTGGAGAGAGTGGACATCCCTGTCTTGTTCCCGATCTTAGATGAAAAG
The DNA here is from genome assembly GCA_032199065.1 of Smutsia gigantea. NCBI lineage: Eukaryota > Metazoa > Chordata > Mammalia > Pholidota > Manidae > Smutsia > Smutsia gigantea. The sequence goes on along the minus strand of JAVSCE010019846.1, from coordinate 81,511 downwards.
CTTTCAGCTTCTCGCCGTTAAGTATGATGTTAGCTGTGGGTTTGTCCTATATTGCCTTTATGATGTTGAGGTACTTGCCCTCTATACCCATTTTGTTGAGAGTTTTAATCATGAATGGATGCTGAATTTTGTCAATGCTTTGTCAGCATCTGTGGAGATGATCATATGGTTTTTGTTCTTCTTTTTGTTGATGTGGTGGATGATGTTGATGGATTTGTGAATGTTGTACCGTCCTTGCATCCCTGGGATGAACCCCACTTGATCATGGTGTATGATCCTCTAGATGTATTTTTGAATTCGGTTTGCTAATATTTTGTTGAGTATTTTTGCATCTACGTTCATCAGGGACATTGGTCTGTAATTTTCTTTTTTGGTGAGGTCTTTGCCTGGTTTTGGTATTAGAGTGATGCTGGCTTCATAGAATGAGTTTGGAAGTATTCCCTCCTCTTCTATTTTTTGGAAAACTTTAAGGAGAATCGGTGTTATTTCTTCTCTATATGTCTGGTAGAATTCAGAGGTGAATCCTTCTGGCCCGGGGGTTTTGTTCTTGGGTAGTTTTCTGATTACCGATTCAATTTCATTGCTGGTGATTGGTCTGTTTAGTTTTTCTGTTTCTTGTTTGGTCAGTCTTGGAAGGTTGTATTTTTCTAAGAAGTTGTCCATTTCTTCTAGATTTTCCAGCTTGTTAGCATATAGATCCTCATAATATTCTCTTATAATTCTTTGTATTTCTGTGGGGTCTGTCGTTATTTTTCCTTTCTCATTTCTGATTCTGTTTATGTGTGTAGATTCTCTTTTTCTCTTAATAAGTCTGGCTAGGGGTTTATCAATTTTGTTTATTTTTCCAAAGAACCAGCTCTTGGTTTCACTGACTTTTTCTATTGTTTTATTCTTCTCCATTTTATTTATTTCTTCTCTGATCTTTATTATGTCCCTCCTTCTGGTGACTTTGGGCCTCATTTGTTCTTCTTTTTCCAATTTCAATAATTGTGTCTTTAGACTATTCATTTGGGATTGTTCTTCCTTCTTTAAATAGGCCTGGATTGCAATATACTTTCCTCTTAGAACTGCCTTTGCTGCGTCCCACAGAAGTTGTGACTTTGTGTTGTTGTTGTCATTAGTCTCCATATATTCTTTGATTTCTGTTTTGATTTCGTTGTTAACCCATTGATTATTTAGGAGCATGTTGTTAAGTCTCCATGTATTTGTGAGCCTTTTTGATTTCTTTCTAAAATTTATTTCTAGTTTTATACCTTGGTGGTCTGAGAAGTTGGTTGGTAGGATTTCAATATTTTTGAAATTACTGAGGTTCTTTTTGTGGCCTAGTATGTGGTCTATTCTGGAAAATGTTCCATGTGCACTTGAGAAGAATGTGTATCCTGTTGCTTTTGGGTGTAGAGTTCTGTAGATGTCTGTTAGGTCCATCTGTTCTTGTGTGTTGTTCAGTGCCTCTGTGTCTTTATTTATTTTCTGTCTGGTTGATCTGTCCTTTCGAGTGAGTGTGCTCCTGTCTTCTGACCCGTGTCATTTGCTTTTCCCGGGTGTTTGCAGGCCTGTGGCAGCCCAGGTGCACTGAGGGGCAGGGGCGTCCTTGCTGTGCCCTGGGCTCACCTCCACCTTAGATGCCTGCGGTAGGTCTCTGTAGGTGCCCACTATGGGCTGTGGGCATTCGTGTGGAAGGGGATGGAATCTGGTGCCATGTCCTGCAGCCCCTGTGGTGTCCCCCAGTGGTAGAGCCAGTCCGTTTATGTTCTGCCTTCTTTTTCTTTGAACCTTCTTGCCAGGGACTACCTGTTTTCAGTCTTTTTTTCCTTGGCAGCAGCTTTATCGAGCTGTCTTGTGTGCCATTAACTAGTAAAGTGTGCAGTTCACAGGGGGTCTTAGTTGTATTCGTGGAATCATACGGCCGTCACGCAGAGTCCAGGCGTTCTCACCTCTGTAGGAAGAGCTCCATCCCCCTGGACCCCCATCTTTCCTGTTCCCAGCCCCCAGCAGTCTGGTTTCTGCCCCTGCGTTTGCTGTTCTGGACACTTCTCGCAAGTGGAGTCGTGTAAATGTCACTCGTAACTGCATGTGACATCTGGAGGCCCTACCCAGCTGTGTGCCTTCCCGCGCGTGTGTGCGGCCCCACCGCCCCTGGCCTGCAGCCCGTCCATGTGCCTCCTTCAGGGGCCCATCCTTTGCTTTGTTGTTCATCTGTATTGTACATTTATTTTTTGTTTCGCTGACACCTTTTCTTATTATCTTTTCTTCTGTTTGGGTTTACTTTGCTGTTTTTCCAGCTCCTTGAGACAGATGCCTACATTCTGATTTTAGTCTTTGTTTTGCTACATCGGCATTTGAGACTAAATTTCCCTCTGGGCGGGTTTCAACCACATCACAGTTCTGCTATGTCATGTTTTTATTATAATTAAATTCAAAACATTTTTAACTGTCATTGTTACTTCTTCTTAGACTCTGAGTAATTTAGAAGCATGTCACTTAGTCTGAAAGCAGGCGTTTTTGTGGTCATGTCTGCGCTCTCCGTTCCTAGTACAAGTCCGTGTGGTCCGAGGACACACCGAGTGGTCGCCCAGATTTCCAGTGTGCCGAGTTCTGCCCTACAGCTTGGCAAACGGTATGTTTTGGTAATGGTGCCGTGTGCATGTCCACAGAAGGTGTATCTGCTGTTGTTGGGGGAGTGTTCTGGGGCCGTCAGGTCACACTGGTCGGCCAGTTCGAATCCTTCCTGACTTGTCCGCATGTTCCAGAAGAAGCACATTAGTGTCTCCAGCGCAGATGAGGACCCAGAGCCTCCCTGTGTCGTGCCTGCTCCCTCGTTTAGCCTGCAGCTGTGTTACTAGGGTGACGCACACCTTCCAGGTGGAAATGGCCCCTCAATCTCAGGAGATCACTAGCCGCTTGTTTTCCCCCTCAGTTTTGCGGTCTGATGGTATAATTAGGCCCATTCACTTTGGCTTTAGAGTCTGCCAAACTTACTTATCTTTTTCCATCTTTTAAAATTTAACTTTTCTTGATATATTTAAATGTGTCTCTCAGAAGCAGCATGTAATTGAGTATTTTGCCTAATTTTTATCCAGTCATAAAATATCTTTTATTGGAGAATTTTGTCCATTTAAATTTAATGTGCTTTTTCATGTATTTAATTCTACCATTTTAGTGTTTTTCTATTTGTTCCATTTCTTCTTGGTTCTCTCCCTCTTTTACCAGCTCTTAGAGAAATCAAGCATTTATTATTCTCGTTCCCTTGAACAGCTTGTTAGCTTTCTGCCTATTGGTCTGGTGTTCACACCGGTTATGTCCAGTGCCCTTGACGGTTAAGAGTCCGCCCTGGTTGGAGTGCCCGCCTCCCCGTCACTGTGGCTACTGCGCTGTGCGCATTCATTCAGGTTAGCCGAGCCCCCTTGCCGTTCCTGGGCTTTGTGCCTGCAGGTGGAATCCTTTTCTTTCTGTCTGAAGAACTCCCATTTGTATTTTTTTAGTATGTCTGGAAAAAAATTCTCTCAGCTTTCATTTGTGTGAGAATATCTTTATTTTGCCTTCATTTTGAGGAAAGTTATTTTCAGTGGGTGCAGGACTGGGGTCAGAGGAATTCCCACTTCCCCCAGCTCCCACTGCTCCCGAGCCCACTCTGAAGGTCCTCTCACCTCACTCCCTGCTTTGAGGAGACACCTCACTCTGTCTCAGGGCTCTGACTCCGATGTGCTCGGATATGGCGCTCTTTATGTTTGCACGGCTTCCAGAATTTATGACTTGATGTCTTTTCTTGGATTTGGAGAACCTTGGGCGTTATCTTTTCGGGTACAGCTTCTGCCCCATCCTGTCTTCCCTCCCTGGGACTCCATGTGTTAGGCCTTTCTGTCACGGCCTGTGTTGTTTCACACTCTCCACCGTGGTTCTTCCTTCTTCCTCTGTTTCCGTTGGACTGCTGTCCGGTGGCCTGTGGAGTGCCCTCACCCGTCTCATCGCTGGGTCTGACTGTCAGACCATTAATTTCAGTTACTGTTGCTCATCAGATCACTTCCCCTGGGTTCCAGTCATTGAGACAAATCTTCGTCCTCCAGTCATGAGGACACCTTCAGCAGCCCCAGCCACGGGTCCTTGGCGGTTCTGTGGTAACCAGTGTTTGGTTCTTGAATCCCACCTGTTGTCATGCTCACTGAGTTGTTATTGAGTTGCTTGATATCGTCTGAAAGATGATGGTGATAACCGGGTAATTTTCCCCCAGAGGGACTTCATTGCCATAGGCGAGCAGAGCATGTGTGGGGAGCCAGCCCTGGCCCAGTGAGGCTGGCCCTCCGGGTCCTTGCTGCAGCGGGCTTGGCCAGGACCCGGGCAGGCCTGCTGGGTCTTCCTGGGGTGGCCACAGTGCCCTGCTCACTCTGCTGGCTGCAGAGCTGGGCCTGCAGGGACCCTGCGTGCCGCCACTGGGCCCACTGCTAGAGTGGGCTGCCTGGTCCTGACAGCCTGTTCTCATGCATCTGACTGGCTGGGAAGTCCCTGAACCCCAGTGTTACCTTCCACCAGGCACCACTGGGCGCCGCACTGCGGCTCATCCTTGTGTCCTGGCCTCCACACGGGTGGGGCCCGTAGCTGTGTTCTGTGCAGGAGGGCATTCCCACTTTACTGTCCCCGTGCCCCCCGCCCCCTCCGTGCCTGCAGTCGCCCCTTACTGCTCTGTCTGCCCCCTCCCGACCCTCCTGTGGGTGATGATTTCCAGATCTAAACTGGCTGCTTGGTCCTCGGCCCGACTCCCCGGTGGCTCCCTGGGCACAAAGCCTGGGGTTGCTGCCTCTCTGTCTGTGCCCCTGCCCCTGGTTGCCAGCCCCTCCTGGAGATCCGCAGCCAGGGACACTGGCCCACCGGGGAGCAGACGGCACAGGATGCCAGTCAGTGTGGCGCCCAGGCCAGGACTGCGCCGTACCCTTGCCACTCAGTCCCTGGCCGGGGTGGGGCACACGGGCATGCTTGGGGCACTGCCAGCAGAAGGCTGGACCAGCCGGGCCTGGCTCTCTCTATGCCCCTGAGCCTTGCTGCAGGGTGTGCTCGGGGTGGGGCACACATCTTGGAGTGGGGGCTGGGGTGAGCCAGGTGCAGGGTGGGCTTGGCACTCCAGGCTTGAGCTCTGTGCCTTCCCCAGCAGTGGGAGGAGGAGGTGGCCAGTGTCCTGCAGCCCATCTGGGATTCGTAGCCTTTCCCACACCACCTCCAGGCAGGCAGCAGCGCTGGCACAGGCTGTGGCATGGAGCCAGGAGGACGGGGGCAGCCTGGCCATGTGGGAGAAGGCCTGGCACCCAAGCAGGGCCTCTGAGGGGGCCTCGAGTGTGTCCAGACTGCAGAGGCCATGGAGGCAATGATGTGCTGAGTGCCAGGGGTGGGGTGGGCACCCAGGAGCAGTGGGCGTGTGCGGGCGGGGCGGGCAGGTGGCTCTTCCCACCGTGGCAGGCACAGCTGGAGCAGAGGCGTGCCTGGAGTGCTCTTGGTGGCCTTTGTCCTCAGGAGGGTGTGGCTGTGAGCTCCTGCCCCAGACGGAGTGGCGGTGGGCCTGAGACAGCTGCCCAGGCAAAAGGGTCAGAACAGAGGGCCCACAGCAGCCCCCAGGTGGTGCCTCTGTGCAGTTGCGGTTTCCACCCTCGGCACTGATGGCACCGTTATTCCCGGGACTTGCTTGTCACACGCCTTTTGGGCTGGGCATGGCGGTACTGGCCTGCACCATGGCTGTCCTGCCACTCAGCTGCTGCAGGCACGGCCTCCATGCATGTGCGTGACGTCGCTGACCTTGCAGTGGCCTTGCGACCTCTCCAAGCACCTGAGAACCCTGATGTGAGGCTGTGTAGAGAAATGTGCCCATTGGCTTGACTTCTGCCACAGTTAAATCTGCAAACTTGGAATAAGTCTGGTTTGAGTCATGTCCTGCCTGTCATTTTCTCCCGGAGGCACTGGGCAGCCCTCATGGTGAGGCTGGCCCCACCCAGGGCCAGTGGGGGCACACCTTCTCAGAACCTGCTGGAGGTCTGTTTGGGCTCCCAGAAACGTCCAGAATCTTCTGAAGGTGTTTTGTCCACCCATTCGTTAGGTTTATGCATTTCTTCTAGGACCAGCACCCAAAGTTGGTGTTTGCTGAACAGAAGTGTCATCTCTAAGAACCTGACAGGGACCAAGAGGGAGGCAGAGAGGCCCTAGGACATCAGAACACCGGAGCGCTTTGCTCAGTGCCCCTGGGGCTTCACACAGGCCTTGCCGCTGCTGACTTTTCTGTCATTCCAGCAAGTTTGGAGGTCTGGTGCTGAAGTTAGAAAGAGCAGCTTAGCAGAATGGAGAGGCTGCTGGGACGGACCTGAGGCCATTGGCCAGGCTGGACAGAAGTCTGCAAAGCCACCAGAAGATGCCCAAATGCCTTTTAGTTGGGGGCCCGCTGAAGGGGCCCAGGATGGGGCAGGAGGGGGCACAGAATTCTTACTGCTAATGCTTGGGGGGCGGAGCTTGGGCCATCTCCACCTACACGCACTCTGAAGAGATGGGGAGCACCGATCAGGTGCCCCGCCGCCTTGCTTCTTCAAGGGGGGTGCTTTTTTTTAACTCATTTAAAGGTTGAATTCCCACCTCTGTAAATGACACGTACTTCCCCCATCACTGTTAGGCAAAGCCTCACGCGCCTGGCAGAACCGCCTAGGGGGCCCCTGCCCTGGGTGTGGCTCGCACCTGCAGGCCTGGCTGGCCCGTTTCTCCCCTGCCTCATCCTGCCATCACCCCTCAGCCATGTACTTTGAGGCACATTTCAAAGTAAATTGCCTATATGTGCCTGGCTCCCCTGAGCCCTTATGCAGGTAGGTCATTAACTGATCAGGTTTCAGTATTTTTTTTTTAGATAAAAATTTTTTTTCCTTTTGACATCATAAAATTGGCATTAAAAAAAGGGCACAAGTCTTAACTGTACCATTTGACGAGTTCTCACAAACCAAGTTGTGCATGTTTGTGAACTCGTTCTTTGTCAGGACACAGGTCACGCCACGGCCATGACAGGCTCCCCTGCATCCCAGTTCGTGAGTTCTGCCCATTTTGCAGCAGCATGTGAAGGGAAACGTGCAGAACATGCTTTTTTGTAAAATCTCTCCGTGTGGGGTGTGCCGAGGGCGCTCCACTGAGGGGGTGTGTGGCTCTTGGGCTCCCCTGCTGACGGGCCCAGGCTGTCTCTGCTTTTGGCTCCAGTGCACAGAGTCCTGTTGGAAGACTTCCCGAGGCTGATGCTGTCACGTCTGGAGCATGCTGGGGAGCAGCTGGAGAGGCACAGCCGGTCAGAGGAGGGCCATGTTCGGTGTTATTAGAAACTCCTGGCCTTTCTCCAGAGCAGCTCCATCACAGCCCATCTGCAGAGCTCATGAGTTAGGGTCCCACACCCTCACCAGCATTTTGGGGGGAATGCTATAATTTTCATGTCTGATAATATTGGGGGTGTTTCCTTTATTACATGCCTAATGGCTCTTTGCTTCTGGTGAAGCATCTGGGTGAAACTTTTTTGGCCTTTATTATGGAAAAACTGCGTGGAAGTTCTGTGCAGCTCCCTGCCGCACCGGTTTCACAGTTAACACCGGCATTCACATGCTGTGTGTTGCCCACTGAACCAACATGTGGTACCACTGTCCACAGCCGACATCGATGGGAGGTGCCCCTTGGTGGTGAACATTTGTGAATTTGACAGAACAGCGCCCGTGTCCACCACTGCGGTGTGCCCTGAAAATCCCCATGTCCCACTCGTCAGCCCCCAGCAGCCCCCGGTCCTTTCACCGTCTCTCCGGCTTTACCCTTCTGGACTGCTCTGCGGTCGTACCATGTGTAGCCTCTGGCTCTGTCCACTTTGCCACAGTCGTTATCGGCCTCTGCTGGCTTTCTTTCCTTCCTCTGTTCTTGCTCTCCTGTCAGATCTCCTCGTGCTGGTGAATCAGGCTGCACGTGCAACCAGCTGTCTGTGGGATGCTCCCTGGTGACACGCACACATTCGGAGATCGTGAAACTGTGTGCCTTTTGCAAGGACCTCAGAGGCCGTGCACAGATGGCTATGTGCGTCGTCACGAGAGGCTGTGGCATTGGGCTTTCCTCCCTCCTTGATGTGTTTTGGGTCCAGGATTTCCCTCCAGGCACCTGGTCTGGACTTTGATTCAACATTATGGGGATTTCTTTCTTGATTTTTTTCTCAGAGCTTCAGCAGACCCATGAAGGACATTAATTTTCATTCATTTGACAAGTTGTCAGTGGCTTGGGTTTTATATTTTTGGGTATGTGTCTGGCTGAATTTTGAATCTCTTAGGACATATTCTAGTTACTGTTTAATCATCTGCTGAAAGCAAGGACAGGTCCCATAGAAGGGCCTCCACAGCTGCCCCTGGAGCGCAGCGGCACCTGCTGGCCCCCAAGGGTGGCCCAGTGTCTGTGCATCTGTCTGCTAGCTGCCATAGCCCTGGGGCAGAGGACACTGCCTGGTACTTGGCATGTGTACAGTTGTACCCCTCCTAGGCTGGGCCAGGGCAGAGACCATTGGTGCAGTGAATACCTGATGAGGCAGGGCCCACGCATGGTTCGGGAAATGGTCTGTGGAGGTGGTAGCCTCCGAGGATACACTGGAGGCCCCACCCCTGCCTAGCACTCCTCACCCCCATGCCCTGGTAGGGGCTCCTGGGCTCTCCTGCAAGGCTGGCCTGCCTGCTGCTGCAGCCTGCCCTCTTCCCTGTGACCTCTGCGGAGCCTAGATTTTCAGCAGAGCCCTACAGCCTGGTGCAGATGCTCCTTGATGCCTCTTGCAGACATGCTCCTCGACCTCAGCGACCTGCTCCAGGTAGACTTCCTTTCTGAATTCCTTTCCCATGGGAGGCTGTGATTGGGGCAGACGCCACGCACCTTGGAGGCCTGTCTGTGCCCCTGCTTGGTGGGGAGGACACAAAGGCACGGGTGTCTGTCTTAAAGCTGGCAAACCAAGCAGGAGGGAAAGCAGTGGATATGAGGTCATGGTGGTGTCCTGGAGGGCCCCGGCCTCAGAACTAGTGGGAGACACAGGCAAGCTTTGTCTGAGGCAAGGGAGACTCTTTAGGAGAAAAGGCAACAGGCCCACTTGCGTACACTTTAAACAGTATAAAAACTCACATTTACAGTCTGTTCAGAGAAATTTGCTTTCTGGACCCCAGCAAACTCAATTCCAAACAACTGAACATAGTGGAAAGATCCCACGAGAGGACACCTGTGTGGACAGGACTCTCAGGGAGGGGACCTGGCTCAGCTCTATGCCCTGCAGTTGGGTCTGTGGTGGTCACTCAGCTGAGGATGCAAGGAGAGAAATAATGTCACTGAAAACAGACATGACTGTTGTGTGAAGATCCATGAATTCCCACGAATTCCACTCCTATGAGGAAAGCCTCACCAGGATCTGGGCATCCCACGGAGGGGCCTGCAGGCCTGGATGGCATGTGCCCTGGTGTAGAGGCTGTGCTGCCCTCTGGTACAGACCAACAGGAAGCCTTAATTAAGTTAGATGCCGCCTGTATTTTTGCCCTCCCAGCTGTCTTTATAAATGGCATCTCTCAGAAGTTCTGCTGAAATACTCTATAGTCAAGCTAAAAATAATCCGTTGGAATTGTGAAAATCCAGCGCTCCATGTGCTGCGTTCGGTTTAGGGCAAGGCTGCTGACCTCGTTTCCATCCTAGTGACTTCCCAGAATGGATGGGAGTGAGGGCTGGAGCAGGACAGCCTCCCTGGGAGCACCTAGGTACCGCCTGTCAGGAGGCGCTGTTGCTTCACCTTTGCAAATGGGAAACCAGGCAGGTCTGGGCGGAAGTGGGTACCTAGTTCGTGCGCTCCTGCTCACCTGGCTGAACCCAGGCCCAGGGGAAGGTCACTGTGCTGCCCCTCGAGATCCTGCAAGTTCAGGCATGACACCTTGCTTTGACCTTTAACACCTCAGGTAGAAGGGGCCGTAGGCCCCTTGGGCTGGGAGGGTGTGAGGTGAGCTGGCCACTGCGGCCAGGGCTTGAGCTGTGTCCTTCATGGCAGCATGGTCTCCTGAGGCTGGGTTGGGCTCAGCATTCTCAGAACAGGCGTGGGGCAAGCCGGGTCAGGTCCCCCGGAGTTCAGTGCCTGGGGACTGCTCAGAGAAAATGAGTAAAATACTTAAAGCTGAGACTGCTGGGCCTGGTCAGGGCTAACCTCCGTCTCGCCTGCAGATCCAGGGCGGCTCTCGTGAAGGCCCTTGCTCCCTTCACGCAGCCCCGGCTTGCACCCCCGTCATCCCCATGATGGCGTGGCTGACACAGGGACACTCACTGCCCCCGGGCAGACCCCTCAGAAGTGGAGCTGCCACTGGCCGTCTGTGTGCACAGCCCGCCTGCCATCCAGGAGAGGAGCAGGAAGGGCTGGCTGACCCCACCCAGCCAGAGCAGCACCTTCATGGAGACAAGCCACAAACATGGGCTAACCCCTGGACAGTGTCAGGGCTGTGATTTCTAGTAACCCCTTCCTGCGTTTCATATGCACAGCCTTTTCAAATGTGATTTTTCATTTGAAGTCTATTCAGAGAGGTTTTTCTGCAGCATTCAGGTCTTTGCCAGGACACAGGTTGGGGAGGTGGGAGGTGTGACACAGCAGCCAGGTCAGCGGTGTGCTGCATATAGGGAGGGAGGGGACAGCACATTGCAAGGCAGATCAGTTCTGCAGTGGTCCAAACAGGCATGAAGTCCGGGGGGTCAAGACGCAGCAGTCTGGTGGGAACCATGGAGGATGGGTGCTCCTAGGAAGATGCACATTCACTCATGCAACCATGTGCACTTCGGGGGGCAGGCTGAGGGTGGAATGCCTTCAGAAGGCAAGCTGTGAGCCCACAGCCCTATCACGGGGGCTTGTCCCGGAGCCTTCAGGGTGACTTCTCAGAAGGAGATAGGGTAACTGTGCCCAGCAGGGGTGAAGGGCACCCCATGGGCACTGAAACCTCACAAGCACCTCCTTTTTCTCCTTTGAGGGGATTTGTTTTGTACTATGACTTAGCAACCTGGCAGCAGCAGGCACCCAGGCATGCGCCCATGTCTTTTCTGGTGGCCTTTTAGGCGCTGGGCTAAGGGGCCCTTGAGAGGCCAGATCAAGGTAGGGCAGGGCCAGGGTGAAGACAGGTGTGCAGGGAGGTGAGGCGGGCCGGGCATTCTCCAGCTCAGGCTGGGATGAGGAAGCCTGTGCACCTCATCTAAGCTGGGCCCCCACCCCTGCACACTTCTTCCACACCAGCTGTCAAGCCTGCTCACAAGCCTCCTCCCTGTGAGTCTTCCAGGCCTTGGTCATTGCTGGGCACTCTTAAGACAGCCCAGGGCCCAGCCACACCAGAGGTGTGCACCCAGGGGTGCTCAGCCCAGTTCTGTGATGGCAGGTGGCTGGGTCAGGCAGCAGGCTCCGTGGCAGTTTTGGACCCGAGGTGGGAGTAGTGGAGGCAGCGTGTAGAGATGCACAGCCACGACTGCACTGGCCCAGGGGTGGTGCAGAGGGGCCATGGCTGGCAGGCTCCGCCCCGTGGGTGCACACCAACCTGCACACAGGCAGTGTGCTGGGCCCCAGGCTCTGCCGACTCCCCTCAGGCAGCTCCTTGGCAAGTTTGGCCACTGTCGAGGCAGTGGCCATGGGCACTGTGACCTGGGACTGGGAAGGAGGGCCCGGGCTGCCCTTTGGGCTCCTGGGGGCGCAAGGGGCTTTACCTGGGTTCTTTAAAGACTGAGCAGTGACGGACACATTCTGGGAAGAAAGCGTGGGTTTTTCCTGCAGACATGGGCTGCCCTCAGTTGTGCTTCCCTCACGACAGGTGAACGTGTACGTGCTGGGGAAGACATTCCTGCTGCTGGCAAGAGAGCTCTGCATCAACGCGCCTGCGATAGGTATGGGGCTGCTGAGCATGGGGTGCAAGGGGTCCGCCAGAGAAGAGATGGCACCCGAGGCTGCCAGGAGCCCAGCAGCATGGGGGTTACTTCTGCTTTAAAACCAGCATGCCTGTGGCCAGTCCCATCGTGTGGACAAAGGTGCAGATCCAGGGAAGCGGAAGGGCTGCTGAGGGCCTCTGTCCCTGTGAACACAGGTGCCGGGGGAAGGCAGAACCTCCACACTGCACATGGGTGTGCCCCAGCCCCAGCTGGCCTCTGCAGTTTCCCCATGAGGCTTGCCATCACGTTGTGCCTGGAGGGGCTGCTCCCTGCTTTCTGGGCAGCACCTGGAAGTGTATTCTCGTATTAAGAGGCGGTGTTTGGGAATGGGGAAGGTGGGCTGGGGATGTGGCCCTGGATCACCTACGGGATGGTCCCTGGGGCTGGGAAGGCAGACTGGGAGGGTCACACAGCTGCAGAGGGACACTGGGCTGGGGTGCTAGGCTCCTGGTCCACACCCTCCTTCCTAGATCCCTGTGCTGAGTGACATGGTCCCTCCTTTGGGGAACAAGCCAAGCATGCAGCATGGGAGGCTGGAGGGCTTCAAAACCCAGCACACCCGTGCAGGCACTGTCCCGGGCCTGCATCAAGGCCACCAGTGATCCTGAGGTGCGAGTCGTGCATCAAGGCTTCAGGTGGGAGGCTAGTGAGCATTAGGAAGTGTGGGCACGGGCAGACTCTTGGCCTTTCCCAGGGTACTCAGGCCTGCCCAGGTCTGCAGCAGAGGGTGGGCCTGGAGGAGCTCTTCCCGGGTGTGGGAGAAACTGAATGCCCCAGTTTGAGACTCCTGTAGTCATTTATCTATGTGTAGCTCATTTTGTTAAAACTTTATTGTGAAAACCCACTAAAACAGAGTAACTATTTTAAGTGACTTCCCCCAATTTTGGATTTGAAGGTAAGGTCTTAAGTGTAGAACCACTTAGAATAGAATCTAAGAGGGTGGGAGGGAGGGAGGGCAAAGCCCGCAAGCAGGTGATGTGGGCACCTTTGGGAGGGGATCTGGGGCCTGCCCTGTGCCCCCCATATCTGCCCTCGTTCCAAGACATGCACCCAATGTACAGGAGATGCCCGGGCCCAGCGGCCAAGATTCAGAAACCGAGGCTCAGGCTGTATAGAAGAGTGGCTGTTTCACAGCTTCGGCTACTGTTGACTGTATGTAAGATAGAAAATAAGCAGAGCCTTTCATGCCATCAGCAAGGCTGCCAGCCCTGCACCTCCCTTCCCTGGACTTGCTAGGTGACCAGGCCTCATGTGCATCACAGCACACCTGTGCCAGCCCATGGCACCTCAGGCATAGAAGATGAGCTCTGGGATCTGCCCCCCCTGGACCCCTGTCCCGTTGGTGCTGTCCGAGGAGCACTGGAACTGGAAGGTCACCTTCCCACACTGCACCTCTGTCATGCCCTCCTGCCCAAAGTAGCTGAGCTCACTGCCGTCCAGGACAGCACTGGCCGTGTAGAAGGTGTCCTGCTCCACCTGCACAGGGTGCTCAAACCAGACTGAGAAGGTGCTGCTGGAGCCGTCCGAGACGAACTTGGTTAGGTTCTGAGCCAGGACCGCCCCCAGCCGCTTGAGCTCAATCTTCACACTGTACTCAGCTTTCCCAGAGCTGGACCCATACAAGCCCAGCCCTGCGACAAACACCCTTCTGTCCACAGCAAACTGGATGCTGTCACAGCGCCCGCGGTAGCGCCACTGGTTGCTGCGGTAGGCAGATGACTGGAAGCGGTGGCATCTCTGCGGGGCGAGGCCCTTCCTCTTGGTCAGGGGGAAGTCGAGGAGGGGCTTGTTAGCCGCCGTGTACCATAGGAAGATGTTGTGGGTCTCCTCCAGTGTCAGGATGTCCGACTGGGCAGCGCCATTGGCAAACTCCTCCAGGGTCATGGTTGGAATTCGGACCAGATAAAGGGCGGGCCCCAAAACATGCCTCTTGTTGCGAGGGGTGACTGGCAGCCCCTGCCGCTTGCATTCTGCCTCAGCCCAGTTCAGGACTGCCTCGAAGACCACTGCCTCCTTGGTGTTGAGGGCCTCCCGTGTCACGATGATTTCCAGTGTCTGCCAGTCAATCTCACAGAAGCCCTCGGACCTCAGTGCCATCTCAGCCTGTGCATCAATGACCTCCCAGCAGCGCTGGGTCAGCTCGGGCTCCTCAAAGAGCCGGCTCTGGGACAGCAGGACACAGGCATTCTTGGCTTCCAGACTCGTCTCCAGAAAGTTGACGCAGGCTTTTGCTAACGCAGGGACAATGTACTTCTTGGCAGCATAGAGAGTGGCCAGCACTGTGTCAGCTTCCAGATCGATCTCGTCACTGTACATGTACCTGGGCAGGGTGGGGACCGAGTCACACGCCGCATGGGGCATGCCAGGCCTAATGCGAGGCCACATCAGGCCTTGTGACTTCCCCTCTGGAGCTGCAGGATGCTGGGTGGTGGCAACCAGGCAGCAAGGAACCACCCCATCCTTGCATGCTAATGGAGCAGACTTACTTTAACAAGATCAGAAAAGCTGCAGGCTCCACGTCAGGGATATGGATTTCTGACTTGACTTCCGCCAGGTCCCCGTAAAACATGGCATAGAAGACGGAGCTTCCCACAGCCAAAACGTACTGCAAAGATGAGAGAGAGCAGCCCTGAGCCCTGCCCCCAGGCGGCCGACACACCCCGGGGCAGAGCACAGTCCATACTCAGAGGTGGCCAGTCACCTTTGGGAGCTCAAAGGGCCGAGCCTCTACCAACCTTGTGGGCAGGCACCCTGCGGGCCGCCCCAGGGGGCCCCACGATGAAGCGGACATCAGCCATGAGCTCGTTGTTGAACATCAGCGCATTCCTGAAAAAGGGCAGAAAAACACGGCTGGGGTCCGGCAGGGGCGCGGGCGCGCCGCACCGGGCCGAAGCCGGGCAGGGCAAGGCGCGGGCGCGGGCCCACCTCTCGCGCAGGGTGGGGTGGAAGGACTGCCAGTTGGGGCTCTCCAAGTTGTTGTTGTCGGGCGCTGGCGGCGCGGGGGCGGGCGGCGGTGGAGCGGGCAGCGGGGCGCGGGGCGGGCCCTTCCTGCCCGCGGCGGCTGCACTGGCGTTGCTGTTGGCGATGTCTGTGGCGGTGGCGGCCGCGGCGCCGGCGGGCGGGTAGAGCTCCGCGGCCATCTTCACGGTCAGGGCGGACTCCGCGTGCGGGGAAGGCTTGCCGTGCGCCCCGGCGCCGCGCCTGGGCCTCGGGGGCGGCTCGGCGAGCACCAGGAGCGCGGTGAGGCACTGTGCCACCCGGCCGTGCAGGCAGGCCAGGGGCAGCAGCATGGGGCCTCGGCGGCGCTGCTCGCTCGGCAGCCCGTCCGCCCCGCCGCGCCGGCCGGGAGCCGGGAGCCTGCAGCCCGGCCGCAGGGGGCGCCGTCCGGCCCACCTTCGCCCCGGCCGCCGCGCCACCCGCGCCCCAACGCGTCACGGCGCCCCGGCTCCACCCAGCTCCGCCGCCGTGCGCGCCAGGCTCCGCCCCGCTCCTCGGGCCGGCGGGCCGCGGGCGGACCCCGGTGCCACTCGTCCGCGCGCAGTCCTGCGGCGTCATCTCTTCCTTCTGGGGCCAGTAGGCGTTGCGCACGTTTCCCTGCGCTGTTCCTCTCCGCGCACTTTCAAGGACTATGTTAGTTTAAAATTTTTGCCTCAGTGACGAGCTCATCATTTTCTCCCTGATTAAGCACTTGAATCTGTAAAGCTGCTTGAAAGATTGTCCTGTAATTTGCTGATGGTTCGGAGGTGAGGGCTCCTTTGTTCTCCACGCAGCCAGCCCTGGGGCTGCTGCACACGCTGGGCAGAGCACCTGCTCCCCGTGGGGCATGGTTCTGTGCTGATGAATCCACCTTCCCGCTTGGCCCTTGTCCGATTGGAGAGAACTGTGTTAGAATCGCACAGCCTGGTGATTTCAAAACTTTTGTTTCCAGCACCCTGCATCCTTGGGCGCTTGCTGCATCCGTGTGTCTGCAGCCCGGGCCCCTCCTGCCTGCAGTGCTCTCTCCTGGGCGTCCATCCTGGCAGGTCTCCTCACACCCTTGTTTTCCATCTAATTATTATTTTACTGTTTCTCGTAGACAGCATATCCTGGATTTTGCCTTTTTATCTAGGCTGATTAGAGAACTTTGTCTGGGTCTTAGGGCCTGCGTGAGTGGTGTCTTTCCCTCTGCTGTCACTCTTTTCCTCTCCTGGTTCAAACGCCCCAGTCTCTCCCACCCCACCCAGTCTCCTGACATATGGGTCTAAAATTTTACCAGTACTTTCAAATTCACAGCTTTCTATTTTAAGAATTAATCAGGGTGAAATACCATCCAAATCAGGGTGAGGTCTTTTAGCATACCTGTAGTAGTCTCTATGTCCGACGGTTTATGTTTTATTGGGAATAGTTAGAAATCTTAATTTTTAAAACATTTTAGTTTTGTCCTAACTATGTTTTCAAATGGCCAGTCATATGCACACACAAACAAAAACCAACACCAGACAGTAGGAAATACTGTGGGCAGAAATGGGCTGTAGCCCCATTCTCCCCTCTGGAACCCTCTCGCCCTGGGGCCTTGTGAGCTGTGTGATCCTGCCCTTGGCTCACCTGTGAAGGCCAGCTGGGCGGGAGGGTTGGATCCTGGCAGCTGGCATGGCTGAGAGGCCCCGCAGGGTGTGCAGGCTTCGCTGGCTCCTAGAGGGTGCCCAGCCCTTTGGGGACCCAGGCTGCTTCAGGCGGCTGCCAGTCTCTGGCCTCTGAAACTCACCCCAGGTCCTTTATGTGGGCCAAGTCTGGTGGAGGATGGCAAGGGTGCTTGTTGGGTCTCAAGGCTGCAGGGCCTGTGCCTAACCCTGCAAATCCCTTAGGGTACAGGCAAGCCAGGGCAGTGGCCAGGCTAGGGCCCGGGAGGGGAGGGTGCTGGGTGTCGCGAACAGTGAGGTCTCTGTTCTGCCCGCTTGTGCTGCTGACCAGTCCCTGCCATGCCCCTCAGGGTCTCCCCGATCTGCCCCTCTGCCATCTGCCACCACACAGCTTCCAGGCCAGCCCGTGGCTCTCCTGGTGCCCCTCGTCAGGCCTCAGCAAAGGCCTCTCTTGAGCAAGGCCTTCCTGGATGATCCTGTCTAAAGGAGACCTGCCCCTGACATTATCTGTCATAGAGCCCTGTGAGGTTTCTCCAGCACACTCATGGCAGTTATGATAGTCAGCTAAGCTCATGAAGTTACTGGTGGTTCTCGCCAAACCCACAGGCTGGAAGCCATAAAGCCTGGATAGGGTTCTTCTAGCTCCAAGCCCAGAGCCAGGCACCAGAGAGGCAGTGGTAACAAGGGAGAGGGCACCTGTGTTGTGTGTAGACATGTCCCTCCTGAGTCTCCCCTTGGTAAGAGACATGCGTTTTTCTAAGAGATGCACACACATACCTGCAGATGATAGACGAGGGTAGAAGGTGTAAGTGGGCGAAAACGTAGTAAATAAACACGTAAAAAATGCTTGGCCAAGCGCTTAATCCACAAAATGCCGAGCAAAGCAGCAAGGTGTGTGTGCCTGTATGGAGCAGGTCAGAGGAGTGTTGGTAAGGAAGGAGTTTACTAAAGCAAGAGTAGCAGTGAATGGCAGCAGCTGTGCAGACAGCCGAGCGCAGGGAAGAGCAGAGGGAGGAAAGGGAAGCTCACTGAACTGCTCGGCACTGGGCAAATCCCTTACCAACTCCTGAAGCCAGGGTCACCTGCCATCCAGTGTCTTCTTGGATCTGTACGGTGTGGGAACTAAGCGCCCACCACCCCAGGATTTGGGGGGAGCTGTAGAGCACTGGATGGAGTGAGATTACATTCTGAGAACTTCCCAAAGCAAAGAAAGGAGATTTTCAGGCTACTAAGGAGAATAAGCGTCCAGCTGCAGTCCTGTCCTGGTCACCCAGGCGCTGGGAACTTGCCAGCCCAGATCAGAGCTCCCAGCAGCCCCTCCATACTTATCTGGAGTAGGACAGAGGCAGAGGGAAGACTGGTGCTTAAGTCTGGAAAATAGAGTGAATTAGCAAAGTGACAAAGGGGCTTGCCCCCGGAGGAGCACAGAGCAGCGAAAAGGCTTCACTTAAGGCACAGCACACACTCAGAGGAAGATGAGGTGGGCAGCCTCAGGGAGCAGGCATGCTTAAGAGCTTGGAGTTTGGAGTTTTATAGGCCCTTTTGGGCAGGGGTCAGCATAAGGTATGATGTGCACAGGTGATTCATAATTTCTTTGAGGGTTTGTCTTAAGAATGGGGTTATTTAGGTGACCGTGTTGGTCTTGATCTCGGCATTCTTTATCCACATAGATTTATTTACACTCCAGAGGCCTGTCTCCTGTTCTGGTTACAAAGTTACTTAATTGGTTAAGTGGCTGAAAGAAGAGGAAGAACAACCTATAAATTAAGTTAAAGAATAAACTGCTTTTTCTCAGGCTAAGTGGATTTTACAATGGCATGACCCTTGTCCCATGTCCCTGCCCTCCCTCAGAAGGACTGGGAAGGGTCAGCCCTGTGGAGGGTGTTGCACTAAGTCAGTTTCATGTTGTCCGTGTTGTTTTGGGTGCTGCCTGGATCTGGAGCACGCATACCCTGTGAAGCCCCTGGCATGGTGTGCCTCTGGTCTAGAGCATGCGTACAGCAACACTGAGGCACGTGTGTCTGCCACAGACCCGTGCCTATACATCCCGCGCTTTGCCCACTTGCTGGAGTTTGGAGAGAAGACCCACGAGGTCTCCATGACGGCCCTGAGGCTCCTGCAGAGGATGAAGAGGGATTGGATGCACACGGGCCGGCGTCCCTCTGGCCTCTGCGGGGCAGGTACCACAGCCTGGGTTGGGTGTGTCCCAACTTCTGTCCTGACTTCAGCAGGCCGAGCTGGTGGGCAGTGGGTTGTGTCCAGAGCCAGCACCTAGCCTCCCATTCCTAGCATCAGCCCAGCCTGTGGGAACTCCCAACTGCTGCTGGGGGAGGGGCAGGGCCCACAGAGGCCCAGGAGACCACTAGGCTCCCTGGCCTCAGCCCCAGCCTTGAGTCCCGGGGTGTGGCTGAGTGGCCAGCTCTGCTCTGCCTGGCACTGAGGCACTGTGGCTAACTCTGCCCCCCAGAGGGTCCTGCTTATTGCTGATGTCCTGGTGACCCTCCCCGGGAGGGTCCTTGTTCTCCTTTGGTACCCTTACCCCAACGCGCAGGCTCAGCCCCTTCTATTACCACCCAGAGCCCACCTTCCCACACCTGGCTCCTGGCAGCCTCACTGTCTGTCTCCAAGCCTGGTGTCCAAGTCGGTGCTAAGCCCAGGCCTCTCCTAGGGTCTGCTTGGCTGCATGCTCACGCAGGGCCCTGGGCACTCTCCCTTTCCTCCTGATGGGGCTGTGCCCCCAGACCCCTTAGCTCCCTCGCCAACCAGCATTTCCCACATAAACCATCTCACAGTTGTTTGCTTTGAGGGTTTACTCGGGGCTCTTGGAAACCCACTCCAGCCTCATGCACTTGAAAGTGAGGTGCACGGCACAAGTGCTTGCGAGGCAGTGGGAGGACCATAGGTGTTCTGACAGTCACACAGACTGTGGCCATCACCCACAGCATGGTCATCCTGGAGGCTCCCTGGGCAGCCCACCAGCTCCCTGGCAGGGGCCTCGCTGCGCTGGGTCATCAGCCCTCTGACTGTAGGGCTGGCTGTGACCGTCTTGGGTCCCAGCGGACACATTCCCTCATCGCTGCCAGCCGCATTCCTTTCCAGCACTTCTAGTTGCTGCCAGGATGCACGACTTCCGGAGGACCGTCAAAGAGGTCATCAGCGTGGTCAAGGTGTGCGAGTCCACGCTGCGGAAGAGGTGGGTGGCTCTTGCTCATGGTCTGGGGGAACTGATGCCAGTCAGCGCTGCCTCCGGCATGGCGCAGGTCACAGAGGGCCACCCTCCTCCCTCCAAAGCCTCCCTCAGTCATATGTTCCGGGGCCACACCCATTGCGTCCACAGTGGCAGGCCCTTCCTCCATCCCACGTTTCTTCTTAATACCTTACCCTTTACGGTGAGGTAGACGGTGCTCTGCAGGGTTGCCCTGACTCACGGCGGCCAGGAACCTCCCCTGGCTCCTGGTCTGTGCAGAGCCTGAGCGACTGCCTCCTGGGGGAACAGGTTCAGAGTGCCTGGCAAGCCCTGCTTTGGGGTGTAGTGAACACCCCACAGGGTGGCCCAGCCCCTTATAGCAGCAGCCTGGCTGATGGGAGTCCTAAGGCCCTGTTGCCGGCAGACCGGTTATCATGCCTGCGTTCCTCACTAATCTGGGACCCTTGATGGCTATTTCTCAACTGAGAATATATTCTGTGGCAATTTTAAAAGGAGATGGAAAAGTATCTTACTTATTTGCCCTCTAATTCTCTTAGTTCTTCTATGAAATATTTTGAAGATTGTGTAAAATGTAAAATGGATGGAGTTGGTGAAAATTAACCTGCAGTCAGGGGTTGCTAACATGGGGCTGCTGGCCCAGCCTCCTTCCTTCTGGACCTTCTTTCCCTGTGGGAGCTGTGAGGGTGCTGTGGCCTTTTCTCCTGGGGACCCATGCCATTGGCAGGACCATAGGTTTCGCAAAGCTGCCAGGAAGCTGCTGGGCCTGTGCGTGTAGCTGAGGGTGGCCAGGGCAGGCAGGGGGCTGCTTAGTGCTGGGCGCTGACTTAAATGGTGTTTCCAGGGCATCGGCTCCCTATCACGTCTCTACTTTAGGCTCACAGAGTTTGAAGACACCCCCACCAGCCAGCTGACCGTGGATGAGTTTATGAAGATTGACCTAGAGGAGGAGTGTGACCCCCCGTCATACACAGCCGGGCAGCGGAAGCTGCGCTTGAAGCAGGTGGGCCACGCCTGCTGGTTGCTGGTCTAACATTTCCTCTTGTTACTGAAAACAAGTGCTAGTTACTGAGGCCAAGCTTGACCTGGGGGCAGGTGGGCGGGGGCTGAGCCCGGGCCACACAGGAAGGGTACCCCTGCTGCCCTGCTGGGATGGGCCACGCTGTGGAAAGCCGTTGACCTCAGTGCCTGATAGGGCATCCAGTGCAGTTTCTTGGGGGGTGGTGTCTTGCTCCATGGCTGAGCCTCACCCCTGTCATCCTCCAACGGTGGGCACCCCACCCTGCAGGACACTGCTTCTCAGCCTCATTCGGCACCAAGGAAGCAGGTTCCCATGAGACCAGTGCCGGCATCCAGGGGCCTAATGGTCGTGATGAGTGGTGGCCGGCCTGGTGCCAGGCAGGTACCTGGCTGTCAGACATCACTCCCTCTAAATGTCCTCTTCCTTTTCAGCTTGAACAAGTCCTGTCAAAAAAGCTGGAGGAAGTTGAAGGTAACCAACAGATCTTAACCATGCAGACATCTTTCAGGTTTCTTACAAAGATGGGTTTTGTGCTTATGTTTGCTTCTAACATATCACTTCAGGTGAAATATCCAGCTACCAGGACGCAATTGAGCTTGAGCTGGAGAACAGCCGGCCCAAGGCCAAGGGGGCCCTCGCGGGCCTGACACGGGACATGGAGCTCGAGCTGCAGAACAGCCGTCCCAAGGCCAAGGCCAAGGGGGCCCTTGCCAGCCTGACCCGGGATGGTGAGTCCCACCTGCACTCCCGCCAATCTTGGCACTGCCCCCGCCCCCATGGCCACGCCCACTGTCCTGCTCCCACCCAGGCCACAGTTCTGAGTCCTACTCCCAGGACAGCCCCACCCCAAGCAGCCTCAGCGCCTAAGCCTCCGGTTGGGTCTCCTGTCTCCTTGGGAAGCTGGTCTGGGCTGCTATCCTGGGAGGGAGCTCACGGCTGCACCCCAGCCCAAGCCCTGCCCCACCACTGCCCCCTCCAGTGCCTTTCTGGGCTCACAGACACTTCCGTGTCCAGTGTGGGGCTTTGCAGAGCTGCTGAGCATTCTTGGTCAGATCTCTTTGTGCACGTGTGGTTTTCATTTCTCTGTGGGCACCAAGGTAATCGGTGCTCCCATGCTGCCTTCCCTGTCAGTGCTCTGGGGACCCGTCCATGGTTGGGGCCAGCATACCCTGCAGGCCGTGGCTGGGCCCCACTGCCCCACTCCTCCGGCTTCTTAGGGCCAGGACCAGGTGCTGAGTGAGCCTCTGTGCCCGTACTCAGGGCCAGCGGACCCTAATGTGGAAGGCCCCCTGGGGCATGTGCACCGCTGTCGCTCACAGGCATAGGAGGCTTAGAGTGGTCTCACCCGCCCTCCCCCGGCCGCCCTACACGCCACTCCTTCTGACAACTTGGAGAAAGCTGGCGCCATCCTCCCTCTCCTTAGGCCGGTGTCTGGACCCCTCAGGCACAGAGGCCCTGTCTGAGCGGTGTCCTCACGTGGAGTTCCCCTTTGTCCGCGACAGCAACCCTGTCGTCGCTTAACGCTGCAGCATCCCTTTTGCCCACCAACACTTTGTACAGACACTAACAGCAGAAGTTACATCTGATGACACTTTAGATTTTACTGTTTCTATGATGATTTGCATTGTGTCCTTTCTTGTGTTATGGAACTTGTGTTTTCTGGTGTTTCCTGACTAAGTTATTGATTTTCCATTAGCCCTGCTTTTGCATTGATTCGTTAACCTCCTGCCTTCCTGTCAGTCAGCATATTCGCTTCAGCCTTTGGCCTCTTCCATGTTCTGACCTGCTTGGCAGGTTCGCTGTGACTTCGGGACGCAGGTGTGCAGGGCAGGATGCTCCCCTGAGCTGGACCAGCTGCCCGACACCAGGCGCTTTTGGGGGCTCACGTGTCAGGGGTTTCCCTCTGGTGCTGAGTTCGAGTGAGGGGGGTTGCGGGCCCTCCAGTCTCTGCCACACCCTCCCTCCCCCGCCCCTGCTGAGGCCACTGTTTGTGGCAGGTCTGAGGCTGGAGGTGTCCGTGGTGGCCCGGCCAGGCTTGTGGGCCATTTGCTGTCTGCCTGGTGACCTCTCAGGGCAGAGGTGGCCTGTGTGCTTTTGGTGCCTGGCTCCATATGGTGCTGGTGCCGAGCGCCCGTGCGCCCACTGCTCTGCCTGCACACCTCCTTGGCCATGTGTGCCGTCTTCTGTAAGCTTGAGGTGTGCCCTCTGAAAAGTTCGCTCTGGGCCTCAGGAATGTCTGCCAGTCCCAGTGGACTCCTTATGCGATTTCTTCACCTGGAGGAGGAGGCGGTGGCCCTGGGCTCCGTGTTGTCTGCCTGGTGCTGGGGAATGCCCGCTTGGAGGACAGGGAGGTCTGGGTTCCAGGTGGGAGGAAGGTGGAGGAGACATGGGCTGGAGGTGGGTTGGGGCCTCTTCTCAGAAGGACGTGTGCTCGGGCCAGAATGCCGGGCTCTGTGACCCTGCAGTGGGCAGAGCCAGTGAGCCACTGCCTCCTGCTGCTGGCCCTCCTTCGCGATGGCAGACGACACATCCACCATGAACGGTGGGACTGAACTGCAAGGACAGCCGGGGCCGAAGAGGGCAGTGTTTGAGGGAGGCCTGAGGCAGGGAGGAGGGTTGCCTGCGGGTGGGGAGCCCCTCTTCCAGGCCCAGAGCCCAGCAGCTGCCTGGGTGGCCAGGAGCACGGTGGGATACAGGGGTTGGGGTGTCCACGCAGCTTGGGCTTCCAGGTGCGGTGGGATGCTGGGGGCAGGCAGCAGGGCAGGAGGACTCTGTCTGCCTGTTGAAGGCGGAGTGGATAGGGGAGCAGAGCCCAGATACAGGGGCTGAGAGGCAGGAGGTGCTAACAGGCATGCCGAGAGGATGGGAGTGAGTGGGATGGGGGTGCAGGCGCATGGGCTTACAGCAGCCCAGGCCCAGCCTCGGTGGGGAGCCTCTGATTTGCCTCAAGGACTGTCACCCTACACGCCTGTCCTGCTTTCTGAGAAACTACTGCTTTTTCCTGGGAAACATTTGTTAGGACATAAACCCCTCATGTGGCAGTCGTGCCAAACATGAACCTTAGACATAACACACCTAGGAGAGAGCCATTCAAACTGCAAGCGTTCTGAGGTATGCCTTGTTGACATTAAGTGACTGTCGGATGACTTTATGACAGCTTGACTGAGGTGCACTTAGCAAACAAATCGCATATTTAAAATGCTGCCATGGGTGAGTTTTGAAAAATGTGCACCGTGAAACCATCACCCCGGTCAGACGTTAGACACAGGATCACCCGTGAAGGTGCCCTCAGGCCTTTGTCACCCCACCTGCTCTGTCCCAGGCAACCCCTGAGCCACCTCTGTCACCAGAATTCAGTCATGTTTTCTAGAATTTTGTGGAAATGGAGTCGGGAAGTGTGTGCTGTTTCTGGTCCGGCTTTTTCGCACAGTTGGACTGTCCCCGGCCATAGCCTCCCCTTCTGCCATGGAGCAGGAGCCCGTACGCACCTGGGTCGATCTTCCTGCCCTGGGTCGAGGACGTTTGAGTTATTTCCAGTTTGGGATTGTCGCACATAAACCGCTGTGAGTGTTTGTGTGTGAGTCTTCAGGGGGCATGTGTCCCTTTCTCCTGGGAAGATGCTGAGGACTGGGATTGCTGAGTCAAGTAGGAGGCCAGTGTTTAAGTCTGAGAAGCCGCCCGCTGCTTTTTGGCCCAGCCAAACCGGGGTTTGTCCCCCGCACTGCCCCCGCCACCCCACACACCTGCCCTGGCGGACTCTGCTGGGAGATGTGGTGGCGCCTCTGTGTCCCAAGGGGGCCATGCTGACGTGCTCACTTCCATCTCCGTCGTCTTTGCTGAAGTCTGTTCAGACCTTTTGCCCGTTTTTTACTGGGTTGTGTGTCCTCTTACTGTGGGACTTTGAGAGCTCTTAGGCGCTCTGGGTAGCAGCTCTTGGCCAGGTGTCCACACATGAGCCCAGGTTGCCTTGCTCCTCTTGGCCGTGCCTCTCAAAGGGCCGAGTCCTTGATTTGGATGAAGTCTGTCTTAACCAGTGTTTTGTGTATTTTGCTTTTAGTGTCATGTCTGGGATGTTTTTGCCTAACCCAAAGCTGGTTTTTACTCCTGTTTTCTTCTAAATCGTCTATACTTGCAGCTTTCCACTCAAGTCTGTGATGCATCTTGGCCAGCTTTCGCACAATGCTGCACGCCTCTCTGGCTCTGCAGTTTGATCAAGTGGAGCGAATGCCTTCTGCAGCTGTGCGGGAGCACTTCTCGGCACAGATCTCTGGCTTTCTGCCTGGCCAACAGGTGCCATGTGAACTTGTGTCCCTAGGCTCTGTCGAGGAGGACGCCGAGGATGAGGAGCTGGAGGCTGCTGCCAGCCACCTCAACAAGGACTTTTACCAGGAGCTCCTCGGCGGCAGCTCAGATGCAGCAGGAAGCCCTGAGGAGGGCAGCAAGCCCCCTGCCCTGGAGTCCCTGCTCGGCCCTCTGCCCACAGCGGCCAGCCTGGGCATCTCAGACTCCATCCGCGAGTGCATCTCCTCCCAGAGCCAGGACTCCAGTGAGTGCTGTGGGAGTGGGGACTGGGGGCTCCTCTGGGTGGGTCATGTCTTCCATCCGTGGGCTTTTGAGGTATGGCCTTTGAAAGGGCTGGCTTGTGGGGTGCTCCCAGCCCCATCGTGCAGGGCTACGTGAGCAGTCAGTGACTCCCACGCATGCTGACACCCCAAATGCCAGCAGGGCTTGTTGCTGTCTCTGGGACCCTCCACTGGCCCGGGTCCCGGCCAGAACCCTCCATTGGTTGGGTTGTGGTCACAGGTTCCATCCTGTCCCCTACGACACAGGGCGTCGGTGCAACAGGCTCCTACGAATCTTGGCTGAGAAGTCATGGCCACATGTCCCAGAGGGGCCCATGGAGTTGGAGACTGGCCTCCCTCACCCACCCCTTCTGTGCTGGTCTAACTGCAGGGAGCACTGGCACCGTCACAGTCCCCACTGGCCAGATGGACATGGTCTGCTGTGCTCTAGCTGTGGCAGCGACAGTCCTGAGCAGGGGTCAGCTGCCCCCCAGGAGGCCTGGGACGCTGGCAGCACCAGGAGGAAGGCGGGTTTGGCTCTGCCATGTCCTGCTCCCAAGAGCAGGTCCCAGTCCTCTGCCAGGACAGGCTGCCCTGCATCATCACGCACAAAAGGCCTCCGCAAGGCCGCCGTGAGCAGGCAATGCCTGTCTAGACGGCCAGGGATGCTGGCACCGGCACCCAGCAGTCACATGTGTGTGTAGGGGTCACACTGCCGGGGGCTGCTGTGCGGTGGGCATGGGCGGAGGTCTTGGCAGCTGGGTGCCATGACTTAGGAGCAGAAAAGGGCCCTCCTGGCAGGAGTGCGGAGAGGCCTGGGGCACGGCAGGCCGTCTGAGCACCCAGGGCAGTCTCACAGGGCCAGGTTGTGGCAGAGGAGCGTCCCCCACGGCCCTCTGGGTGTGGGTGTGAGTCAGCAGGCATTGGCAGAGGGCCGCTTGGGGGCTGGGGCGGGGGGCTGGCAGCCAGCTGTCCAGACTCCTGGGCTATACAGATTCTGCTCTTGGCCCAGCTGCGGTGGGGTGGTGGCCACAGCATTTGGGGGCATCCTGAGCGTGTCGCAGAAAGCTCCCTGAGGTCCCCTTTTTTGGGTGCGTGAGCCCTGAGTAACACTATGCCATGGCTTCCTCCAGGAGATGCTTCTGGGGATGGTGAGCTGGACCTCAGTGGCATCGACGACCTGGAGATCGACAGAGTGAGTGCCCTGTGCCCCTCCCTGGAGGCCCTGGGCCTGCTCCTGGCCTTGCTGCCATGTGGGCTTGGTGGCCGGGGACCACACTCCGCACCCCTGGCCTGGGCCCCTCAACCATTGAGGCGGCAGTCCTCGACCTTCAGCTCCCAGCCTCGCCCCGAGTAGATCATCGGGCGACACCTAGACAGCCTGCTTGTTCTGGAGAGGGTGTCTCAGCCCTGGCTCTGTTCCTGTGCCCACGGGGCCTGCAGACCTGCTGGGAGGCCCCGGGTTGGCCTTGTGAAGGAGGACGGCAGGTGTCCCCAACTTGATCTCAGTGCAATTTGCTTTTGCCCTGGGTGGGCAGTCCCCAGGCTCTGCACACAGCCCCGCTGGGTGGGCGGTCACCCCTGACCAGTTTTTACTGGCGGGAAGTGGGCTTGTGGCTGAGAACTAGGGGTGACACTGTGCTCTACCCCAGTACATCCTGAGTGAGGCGGAGGCCCGCGTGAAGGCTGAACTGTGGATGCGGGAGAACGCAGAGTACCTGCGGGAGCAGAGGGGTAAGCCCCACCCGGCCCTGCTGTCCCACGAAGCCAGGTCTCAGCCCGCCCCTGCCGGGCCCCCTCCTCAGCCCCTCTGGCCAGGTCCTGTCCCTCCTGCACCACCCTGCCACCACCCCACCCTGTCCCCCTGGGCCCACCCAGCTGGCTGACCTTGGCGCCCATCTGTTGGCCTTTCAGAGAAAGAAGCGAGAATCGCCAAGGAGAAGGAGCTAGGCATCTACAAGGAGCACAAGGTGGGACTCCCGCGCACAGGGACCAGCCTCCCCCCAAGCCCGGCAGGCTGAGTCCTTTCGTGCCGTCACTGTGTCACTGGGGGTCAGTGACGTGGCTTAGCTGCTCTGAGTGGCTGGGTGGTGACGTCTGGCCGCACAGAGACACCGGGAATAGTCAGGCCTCTACCCAAGCCAGAGGAGTTGCGGCAGCCAGTGAGAACTGGGCGACCTTACTCCAGGACACCTGTGGTGGAGAGGGAAGGGGGCCAGGCGGAGGGCCCTTGGAGATGGGGTCAGGGTGTTCTACCATGCCAGGGGCTGCGGGGAGGCTGCTGGGCAGGGGAGGAGGCGGCAGACAGGCTCTTGCACATGGCCCGTGGCTCCAGCACCTGGGAGACCCTGCCCACATGCCTCGCATCCCTTGAGGCACCCAGCAGGCTTGCAGGAGGTGCAGCCTGTGTTTCTGTTCAGCCCAAGAAGTCTTGTAAGCGTCGGGAGCCGCTCCCAGCACGCACGGCCGGGGAGGCCATCGAGAGGATGCTGGAGCAGAAGAAGATCTCTAGCAAAATCAACTACAGTGTGCTCCGCGGCCTCCACGGCGGGGGCCTGCAGGGGGACTCGCGCCCCGAGGAGAGGCCCAGCAGCAGCGCCAGGGTGCTGCCCCCTAGGAAAACACCCGCCACCAGGGCCAGGGCCGACCCTGCGACTGGTGTGGGGAAAAGGTAGGTGCCTGGCAGGCTGTGGCGGGAGCCTGGGGCATGCGGAGGGACTTGGGGGCTTCGACACTCACGTGCTGAGAGCAGTGCGTCCAGTGTGGCGCCCACTGCCCCAGCCAGTGCCCCTTTATGTGCAGGCCCGGGAGCCAAGGAGGGGCTCCAGCCAGCATGAGGCCCTGCAGCATCAGGGTCTGTCGCATCTCAAGGAGCACCTGGCCCTCCCGCTCTGGAGCCTGGGGGTCTGTTCTGGGAGGTGTGACAAGCCGCCTGGGAGGGCAGTGGGATTGGGCCGAGGTGCGGCCAGTGGCCACATGCTGCTCCCGAGGGGCCTCTGTGCCTGGCCTGCTGCGGGGCGGCTGCACACCAGCACCCTTGGCTGGGCGTGGGGGGTGCTGTGGGAGCCGGTGGGCAGGCACCCAGAGGGTCCTGCCCAGACCCCACCCCCTGTCCCTGTTCCCCACCCCGACCCCTGTCCTCCATGTCCACTCTGACAGCAGCACAGAGCAGGGACTGGCGCCTTGGTGGGCTGGGCTTCTCTGCCAGGCCTCGGGTTTGTCTGCTGTGGCTTCAAGCTCACATCTCCCCAGGGTCAGGTGGAGGCACGGGGGCCTGGCTGTGGGCATGCTGCCTCTGAGCTTGGCCTGTACTTTGTGGCACAGCTGTGAGCTTGTGCATGTGCCCTTGAGGCTGCCAGCCCAGGACTGTGGAGAGTGGGATCCTCCACGCAGGCCCAGGAGAGCTGCTGGCCGCCTGCTGCTGAGCCCGTCCACCGGGCAGGTGGCCATGGCCCCAAACAGCCCTCTGATGCCCAGGTCCACCCAGTGGCAGGAGCTGTAATGCTGCATCTACCAGAAGCGGTTACTGTGCCCCAGGGCTCACCGGCATGTCACCGGGGGCTGGGCTGGGCCTCACAGGACCCAGGGCAGTGGCTGAGCGGAGTTGGGGTGCATGGTGGGTGCGGCTCCTGCCCTGGGCCCAGAGGGAAGGGACACCACTGTGGCTGGCACCCCTGCCCCAGCCTCCCTGACGGTCTGTGTCGGCTCAGCAGCACCCAGGGAGTCTCGGTGTGCACCCTGCTCCTCCTCTGCTTTTGTGTTCGGAGGGTGTGGGGTAGGGAGAGCAGGCCCAGAGGAAGGGGTGCTGTTGGCAGAAGTTGGGGGACCTGGCACTGGGGTCTGGGCGTGGTGGGGAGCAACCAAGGCTGTCAGGCTGGGAGGGCAGCAGGCTCGGGTCTTAGAGCCCCCATCGCCGTCTTCCCCCTCTTCTCCCTCCCTCTGTCCCCTTCCAGCGCAGGGAGAACTTAGGCTGTGGGCGGGCCAAGAGGAGGTGCCAGGGAGGGCAGGCTGGAGTCTCCCACAGGGGCCCTCCTGCGTTCTTCGGGGGGGTGTTGGTGGGGAGCAGGGACAGCCCGCCAAACCTTGAGGGGAAACTGGCCTGAGAGCCTGGGTGACAGGGCAGCAGGACTGCCTCTGGCCCTTGTCAGTATTGCTAGGCGTGCATGAAGTCTGCCTAGAGCGACCACCGTCAGCCTCTGGGGTGGTGTCACGGAACTGCGACTTGTTACCAGGATTTAAATCGAAGCTCTCATAGGAAAGTCCGGGTTTCCATCTTATCCTGGAAATCTCCCCTCCATTCCCAACGCCTGACCCAACCCTGCCCGGTAGCTGGAGAGGCCAAGAGGGCATGGCTCCACTCACCCCAGCACCTGCCAGCCTGTGCGAAGAGCTTCAGGGAAGGGGCCCATTGTCAGGAGACAGACAGCTGTAGCTTTTGCATTTTTCTATTACACGCACATGTGATCTATTGAGAATTTGACTAGCAGAGCAGGTGCAGGCTGGGCGTAAAGGATGCTGGAGAGACAGCAGACTGGATGGGTGCAGAAAAAGCAGAGGAAGTGGTGGGACGGAGTGGGATGGGGAGGCGTGACAGATGTGAACCCTGCAAGGTCAGTGACAAGAGCCACTGAGATGGCCTGGGGCCCAGTGGAGGAGAAAGGCCATGGGGGTCCCGAGACCACAATCCCAGTAATGCTTGCTGCTCTGATGGGGCCTGACAAGAGCCCCTTGCAGGCCCTAGTCCCACATGTGGCTGGATACTGCTGTCGGACATGTATCCCACCAGGGACCTACATCCTCCCACTGACGGTGCAGCCTGGTTGAGGCCGCTACCACGCTTTGCTTTCTCTAGGTTGAGGCCAATGATGTCAACGCAGCTAGCTAAGAAGGCAGCCGTGGGAGAGGTGCGTTGTATGGACACAGTGGTGGGTGGGGCCCAGATGCAGCCTCTAAGCCTCTCCAGGGTGTCCACACACAGGCAGAGGGAGTCCTGAGGTCCAAGGGTAGCAGTGGGAGAAGTCTCTGGGAGTGGGTCTGCTGTTTGGGGGGCCTGAGAGAGCCCAACCCCACCAGTGTGCCTGTGAGCCAAACTCCCTCCAGCTGGGGCCTCAGGCCAGCTGTGGGATGGTCTGTCCTCACCCTGGCCCCTGACCCTTGACCCTGAGCCTTCCTGAGAGCCTCTATGTGGGAAGCAAAGCCCAGGTCTTGAGGTCCAACCTGGTCAGTGCTCAGCCATCTCTGTGTGAGCCACAGGCTTCCTTAGGGCCACACCCTCCCAGACAGGCTCAGGAAGGAGTCTTTTCTCCTTATCACCAGGTCCTGGCGTGGCCCAGGGAACGGAAGGGTGGGGCAAGGAGTGAGGGTTTCCCAGAGTTCTCAGGGCAGCTGGAGGTGCAGGCTTGGGGGCATAGAGAGGTGGGGTGGTTGGGGTGGGCACAAAGGGGATCGGCCCCCATTGCTGGGTGGGCACGGGCTCGGAGGGTGAGGGGCGAGGGACATACTCACTGGCTGCCCCTGAAGGGTGCAGGTGTCCCTATTGTGGGGCCGCCGCACTCAGCGGCTGAGGAGCTGTGCTCCGTGCTGCCCCAGATCCTGCCCGTCCCTCGCAGGCCGTGCCCTCAGGCGCCCCGACCCTGGGCACTGAGCCCGTCAGGCCCGCTGTTGTGGTGGAGAGCGGGCCCGTGTCGTACCATCCCGAGGAGGACGCGGACGAGGAGGACGCGGACGAGGAGGATGGGGAGCCCTGTGTCAGTGCCCTGCGGATGCTGGGCGGCAACGGTGAGGGCCTCAAATGTGCAGGGAGGGCTGCCCAGCCAGCAGGAGTAGGGTGCCCACCACCACGCTGCCCGCATGCCAGGCCTAGGGCACCACTCCCGAGCTGGGGCTGGGGCCGGGGCTGGCGGCATCCAGTGTGTGCCACTGTCTGTTGTGCTTGACAGATTACGGCTGTGATGGCGACGACGACGACGGCTACTGAACTGCGGCCAGCGGCGGGTGCTGCCTCGACCCGGGAGGCATCAGGCAGGCCTTTGAGCTGAGACGCAGTGACAGACAGGCGCCGCCCTGACCCCGCCCCGCTGTAGCCATCGCCTGCTGCCACACGTGGCCTTGCTGTCGGGACCAGGTTCTGTGCAACGTGAGGAGGGTTCTGGCCTGGCAAGGGGACAGCCCAGATAGGCCAGTTGTTTCCTGCCTAAGGAAACCGGCATGGGGCGTCCAATGGCGTGTTGGAGGGCTGGGGGCCAGGGCCCCACTCTTGGCGTTCCCCAGATCTGGTGCCCTGTCCCACTCTTCTCACTGAAGCTGAAACGCTCTCTGCATCTGGCCTCCTGCTCAGCTGGTGCAGAGCTGGTCCTGGGCCTCCAGCCAGCTGGCCCAGGGTTTGGATCAGTCTGGCCGAGTGCGACCAGTCGGCTCCGCTGCACCTGCACACACAGCCCACCCCGGTGATGCTGTGGCCAGTCTCTATGCACAGAGCTAGGGCCAAAGCTGGAGGTGGACAGAGAACTGTGGGGGCTTCTGGCCTGAGCTGGGGATCCAGCCCAGCATCCATACAGGGTCGGCAGGCAGAGGGTCCCTGAGCCCGGCTTCCCTGCTCTAGATGGCTCCTGCCACCCTGAAACAGCCCTGGGGGCTGGACCTGGGCACTGGGAGGCCCAGGGGCCACTGTCAGGGTCTTAGCTTGGGCATCACTGCCCTGGACGTAGCAAGGGCAGCAGGGCGTGAGGCTCTGACCTTGGCCACCCCTACCCCCTGCCTCCCCCAACGGCAGAGCCACACCACACTGTCTCCCTGGGCCAGCCCTTGGTCTCCTGAGGTGGGCTCCCCCCCACCCCCAGAACACGGCAGTCTGCAGGCGGGGAGTTTTGGGCTGCGCGCCTCTGCAGTCTGTAGCCAGCCTCAACCCTGGAGCTCCTGCGAGGCTTGAGAGGAGGGTCGGTTTAATCAAATGGAAAGAAAGATCTGTTAGTGGAAACCCGCTAAGGCTGTGGTCTGTGATTCTGCGTCTGGCTCTGAGGCCACCCTGGACGGGTGAGGTCGCAGCCGGAGTGCTGGGCTTGGGGCGCAGTGGGTAGGCTGGACTATAGCCTGCCATCCAGCCCGCCACCTCTGTGCTTGTGTCGGGGTGGGCACAGCGGGAGCACGTGGTGGGCTGGGCAAGAGGCTCGGCTGTGGGGAAGGCAAAGGGCCCTCCTCCTGGTGGGCAGCTGGGGGTGTCGTGGAGCCCTGGCTGTGCCTCCCCTGGGGTCTGGGAGAGGAGGGGGTTTCTGGGTCAGGAGGGTGGAAGGCCCCCACCCCCAAGAGCTCGCTCTTCAGAGGGGCCCTGGGTGGGGGAGGAGGGGCATGCTTCCCAGGATCTCAGCAGCTGAGGGTGGGGAGAGGGGCTGGGGTGGCCAGCAGGGCTGAGACCCAGAGGTAGGCTAAGTGCCACCCCCCCACCCCCCACCACATGCCTCGTCCACCTCTAGGTCCTCATGCTGGGAAAGGGGCCCAAGGGAAGCTGGGGGCCAGTGAGTAGGGGTGGCACCTGGTGAAGCAGAAAGCCCCAGGCTAGCTGGGCAGGAATCGGGTATCTGGGAACAGGGAGGACTGGGGTAGGATTTTCTCCTAAGGGTGAGGTACGGTACACTCAGCAGCAGGGGCCTGGGGCAGCAAGGACCTGCACCATGTGGACACGCAGGTGGTGGGAGCCTCATGCTCTGGCGGTGAGCAAGGTGATGGGGCCAGGCCCCAGGAGAGCTGCTCCTCTGACCCTTGGGCCAGGGGTCCTGGCAGAGGGAGAAGGCATGGTGGCCTCTGGCCCTCTCCATGCTTCCTCCATCCACCAGCTCAGGGCTGGCCTCTCCTGGGACCTGGGATCAGGAGTGGTGGTCGTGGTAGTTTCACTGGCCTGGGTCTGGGCTGCCCACTTCTGTGTTGGAGTTGGCCCTGGGTGGGTGTAGCGTGCCCCTCGTCCCCAAAGCTGGGGGCCAGCCCTGCAGATTGTTCCGGCAGGCATGCTGCGGCAGGTGGGGGCAACGGGGGACCTGTCAGAGGGACGGGTTGCTCAGGGATGGGCGAGCACATTGCAGGACAGGCTGGGTCCTTGCCCCCACCCCACTCCTTGGCCCCTTACCTCTCCAGCACAGTCTGAAGTAGGGCCTGGCTGTCCCCTGGTGGCCACTGTGACAGAGACTCAAGGTGGGACAGGCAGGCCCAGCCTGACTTCCCACCCCCAGACCGCAGCCGGGTCCAACTGAGGCCACATAGACGGTGGCCCCGCACCCCAGAGACATCCCAGTTCCTGAATAAAAGAGAGGACCCTACGGAGCCTGGATCTTCAGCCTTGTTCTCCAAACTGCTTCAAAGACCCTAACACGGTGTCCTGTCATTATGGGGCCTGACTGCTGCCCCAAAGGCTGCTCTGACCGAGGGACCCCCAGCTCTGGCATGGCTCTCACCCTGAACAAGGCGTTTCAGGCTTGCTGTCCTCCACATACCGCCCCATTCTTCCCTGGGTCTAAGGACCCCCTCACCCTGCAAGACGGTGCAGACTGTGCAGAAAACAACCTACACCCAAGCCTTGGGTGCAAGGCGGACCTCGAGGATACCTGAGCCCCTCAGGCTCACCGTGCCCTCCTGCCGTGCCGCCCCAGGCCTCTCCACTTACCGCCTCTGCACCCCAGCAGATCACACCTTAGCTGCTCAGAGCCCTCCTACAGGAGGGACCCAACTGTTGCAGCCACATGCCTGAGCAGCAGCGGGCGTCCCAGACTGGCTGGACTTGGAGGGGAGGACTTGATGGCAGTGCACTCAGCTCTGGGGCAGCCCCTCCACCTGTTCTGTCCTGCAAGAGGGGCCCTAGGCCCCATGCCCCCATCCCAGACGTGCCTGCCAGCACCCACCCAGGCCCCAAGCTGCCATTCAGCAGGACACTCAGCCCCCTGCACATGAACGTTGGCCACTTGGACACCAAGGGGAATTGGCCCTATGGGGAGTGGTTCCTGGGGCAGGGCCTCCAGGCTGGTCGTCCAGCTCTAGTGCTACATGGGGGCCAGGCCTGTATATGGTGGCAATTCCTCTGACTGGGCAGCGTCTGTCTGCACTGGCCGGCGCCTACGTGCTTGGAGGGTGGGCCCGTCCCTGGGAAGGCCTGGGCCTGGGTCCACGCCAGGCTGGTAGGGGTGGGGGCTCAGGAACCCGCTGACAGCCAGGCCCTTCAAAGGGGCTGTGGGCGGCGCAAAGTGGAGGCTCTTTATGGTTTTCCTGCCGGGAGAGGAACCTGGCTCAGGAAGCCATTGTCCCCACACAATGGGCCTGGCTGGGGCCTGGGAGGGCAGGGGCCCCAGATTGGTGAGACCCGACCCTGATCTTGACCTTGACCCTGAGCCACTACTGATAGTCCGTGGTACCTCCCACTGCCGCCCACCAGCTCTGGCCGTGCCAGTGGATGGCTGTTACCGTCCGAAGGTCAAGGTACCAGGGAGGGGCCATGATGAAGACAGTCCTGGGCACCCCAGGGGACTAGGGGGGGAGGCCCCCTGCAGCCCAGGCCAGCTTGCTAGTGGCCCGCAGGGACCTGAGTAGAGGGTTTGGGAGGGGTGGGCCACTGTCCATTACAGGGGTAGATCATTGAGGCCGAAGAGACTCCGCTGGCTTCCAGAAGGCCCTCACTGGACCAGAGGCAGCGCCACTCTGCCAGACAACATGGAAGCTGCCCTGTGCTTGGCAGCAAGGAGCTTTTGTGCCAGCTGGACTGAGCCATTGTTTCCCCATGTGGAGGTCACAGCACATAAGGACATTGTCTGCCAGGTACCCACCTTGTGGCAGTGGGATGGCTGCTGTGGCACCTGCCCCGAACCTCACCGGCAGCCTGGAGCTGAGCTGGCTGCCGGGGTATACGCCTCGCATGGAAAGCCACAGGCCCTCAAAGGCCAGGCTTTGGCGGGGCCTGGGGCGTCCAGGCAGAGACTGACTGCAGGTGGCAGCAAAGGGAAGTGGGTGCCCTGGGCTGGGAGGTTCAGCCGGGACCGTCCCGCACACACAGCCTTGCCTGGGCCCCAGGTGGATGCGTACAGAGAGCTCTTCACACGTACATGGACTTGTGTGCACACCGTGTCAGTGATGGGCAAGTAGAAATGTTCAGTTTATGTCTGTCCATCCCCTTCAGGTCTCCCTGAGGTTTCCCCTCCTCGCAAAGCCCCTTACCAGAACATTCCTTCCAACAGTACATAGGACTCTGGAGTATATGTTCCCCATTCATTGGTTCCTGGATTTATTCACTCAGCAAACACTGGAAAGGCCTCACGGTCAAGCGCTTACTGAGGTCGGCTGGGGACACAGCAGGGAGGGACGTGCCTCTGTGCCGGGGGTGTCCAGGAGGCAGGGATGGATGGGGAGCAGTGCTGCAGCAGGCCTTGGGGAGTGGGGAGGGAGGGGAGCCCAGCAGGTCGGCCCGGTAGTCCTGTGGCTATCTGCAGGGCTGTCAGGGATGGGGGCAGTGGACTTGGGGCCTCCTGGGTGGGGGGATGACAGGCTGAGCTGAGTGGAAAACTAGAGCTTACCAGCCTATGGATGGCATTCAAGGCCCCCCTCAGCACACCCTGAGCCAGCCCTGGGCTACTACTCAGAGACCGATTCCAAACCATCACTGACCCTGGCCTGGGAACATGAACGTTGGGAGGAGCGTGGTGGTCGCTCGGCCCAGGACACGGCTCAAAGGAGAACCTGAGCATGCATGGACACGGGCGCCCACCAGCTCCGTTGGTAGGGGAGGAGCCGCTTGGTCGGCCAGCAGGTGGCGCTGCAGGACGGCCAGGCGGGCCTGAGGGGGACGGGAGCCTCTCAGACTGCAAGCGCACGAGGTGGACCCTCTGCAGGTTTTGTGTCCGTGTGTGGGGAGGTCAGTACCACCAGGAGCCTACTGTAGGAGTGGGGGGCACTTCTCCTTTGGGACAGGACCACCCAAAACTGATTCCTTTGCCATTTACATCTGCCCCAGGGTGGTCTCCGTACAGAGAGGGGCATCTTGCACAGTCAGACGAAGGTGAACCGCCCTCAGCCCTCTCTGCACCCTCCCAGCTTTGGTTCCTGTCCTTAACTGCACAGTGTCCCCAGATGCGCTAGGCATGGGGTGCAAGGTGGAGAGGAACGAGGTGGGTTTTGCCAGGTAGGGTCAGTAAAGCTCAGAAACAAGTTCTGTGGAGTGGTGACATCCTTTGGGGGGCCCCGGGGTAGGAGGGGTGTAGGGCTTAGGCCAGGAAGGCTTCCTGGAGGAGGAAGGGTCCAACGCTAGGACCTGGAGGAGGAGGAGGAGCTTGTCAGGTTGCGATGGGGCACAGAACAGGCAGGTGAGCCACTGACCTGGGGTTGGGTGGCAAAGGGCATGCAAGGGTTGGGGTCGGGAAGAGACAGTGAAGACCCTGAGGGAGGGAGGGAGGGATCCAGGTCCCCGTGCTTCTCGCAGTGGAGGCACAGCCAAGCCTACAGCTGGGGAGCAAGCATGTGGTGTAGGGGAGGCGGGGAAATGTTACTCTCAGCCTGCTGGGTCCTGCACCTGGCTGCCCACACTACTGGCTGTGGGAACTGGGTATAGGGAAGCAAACAGCTGGGGGTGCCGCGGAGGGCTTCCCGCAGGCAGAGCCAGACTCTAAAAGGGGAAGATGTTGGTGGGTGGCGATGGCGGAGGGCAGGGTGCAGCTCCTGGGAATGGCGGCTAGAGTGGCCCTGCCAACAGGTTCAGGCTGGGGTGAGGGCAGGGCAGGCGTGGGCCAGGGTGTCCCCAGGCCCAGCTCTCGGTGAGTCATTGCTGACCCGGCATCCCGGCGCCTTGGGAACCCAGGCCTAGCTGGCCACAGGAAGCGGTGGGGCTGATAAAGGGCCACCCAGGCCACCCACTTCCTGCGGCCTGAGCAGCAGAACTTGGTGTGGGTCGGACATCTGCAGTCTGGCCTGGATTGCCCATGAAACGATGACGCGTGACCCATGGCCGCCTGGCTGTGCCTGCAGAGGGCTGAGTGGGAGAGTCGTGGTGGGCTTGGGGTCCCCAGCGGCCACTGGCAGGACAGCTGCAGATTTCAGGCTTCAGACCAAGCAGCAGAGGGGAGAGGGAGGTCAGGGCACGGACCCAGCGAGGGCCCAGATGGGGTGGAAGGCAGCGTGGCCAGCAGGCTGAGGTGGGTGTGTGTCCACCTACCCAGGCCACAGAGGGGGCACGACCGCCTCAGTTACCCAGGAGATGGGGTACTCACAGTATGTGGAAGAGGAAGGGGGCCCCTGACTCCTTGGAGGACATGAGCCTCAGCCACTGAGTGGCAGTCTGAGCACCCCCAGCACCTTACTGAGGCACCCTGAGCTGTGTGGGCAGCCCCCCAGTGACTGCAGCCCTTCTGCACCCCAGCACTTCTCATGCCCACAGACACACCTGCCAGCCTACCAGCAAGACTATGACCACCACCACCACCCAGGGTGGGTAGCACTACCAGGGCCACCCTCACCCAGCCCCTGGGCCCTGGCAGTCACCACGTGTCTCTGCTGGGGCTGGCCTCCAACCACCATCTTCACAGCCACTGCGTGCTTTGTGGAGGGGGTAGTGGGCAGGCCAGGCCCAAGAGATGGCTGGTCCAGGGTGGCACCACCCCATCCTGGTGGAGGCCCTGCCCACGGCAGGGGTGCCCCTACAGCCCCCGTGCCAGCTGTGCTCCTGGACCCCTGGCCTCAGCCTGTGTGAGGGCTACTCTCTGCTCTGCTGGGTTCGTCCTCCCCCTGCTCCCCTGGCACACCCTAGTGTTGCCTCCTCCAGGAAGCCTCTCAGTCCCTGTGGCTGGGTCTGAGCCCTTTCCTCTGTCCTGTGAGCGTTCTCTGCCACCTGTATCATTCCTGTTGGTGGGGGGAGGCCCCCACCAGCCCAGGGGCTCGTTGAGTAGGGGGCCTGCTGGCTGGTGCAGGCAGTGCCAGGAGATGGCAAAACGGGGCTGCTGTGGGCCTAGGCCCTCAACTCCTGCACAGACCCCTGCCCTGCCTGGGGCCTGCAGTACCAGAAGTGGGCCTGGGCCACCTCATTCTGCCCAGAGAGCCTGTCCCAGTCCCTCCAAACCTCTAGGTCTTGGCCCCTCTCGGCCCTTCCCTCACCCCGTGACTTTCTAATCTGCGGTGGCCACGTGCTGGGCTTCTTCTGAAAGAAGTTGGGACCACACTCTACCCCTGTCTTTTGTCCGGACCACATTTCTGTGCCTGCCTCCCGCACAAAGCCTTCCAGACTAGGGTGCGAACGTGGGTACCCCTGGGCCCCCCAGAGCCTGCACAGAGCTGACTCCTGACCTCAGCTCCATGGCGTGGGCCCGGGCAGGACCCTGCCTCCTCTCCTAGATGGCCCTCAGCGCCTGGCCTCCAAACACAGCTGCCCATGTTCACCGCTGTGTCCAGGGTCCTCAGAAGGGGTAGTCCCAAGGCAGAGTGTCCGGTGGAAACACGACCCTGTGTGCCTCCGGGAACCCCCTCTGAGGCTGCCTGGCCAGGCCTGCCTGCAGATTCCAGAGAGGAGTTTCCCCGCTGCCCTCCCGGTGGCTCTGCACGCAAGGCCCTGTCCAAGCAGACCCTCCCCCAGGCCAGGCGTGAGGCCCAGCTGCCCCTGGGGCACAGCAAACCCCGGAAAAAGGCAGAGGTTGCCGGGCATGCCCTCCAGGGCTGTCTACCCAAAAAGGCGCAGGAAGCGCAGCAAGGTGTAGCCGTGTCCCAGCATGAGGACCTCTGATGCTTTTCTGGAGAAACACCAAACACCCAGCGGTCTCCAAGGCGCGGATTCATTCGCCAGCGCAGGGGCGCGGCGTGCGGCCAGCGCTCTAGCACAGCCCGGGCAGCATGCGCACCGGAAGGGCGGGGGACGGGTCCACGCGCGGGGCGGGGCCGCTCCCAACTGAGCTCCGGATTGGTTCCCGGGCGGCTGGCGTCAGCGCGCCGGCTCCCTATTGGCCCCCAGCTTGAGGGGCGGAACCGCCGCCAGCCCGGAGCTCCCGGCGCAGGTCCCAGAGCTCAAGGATCCCACGGAGGCCAGGCGGCGAGGTGACTGCGACAGGGTCGGGCCCGGCCGAAGCGGGCGTTCGCCCCCGCGCCGGGTGCCGCGGAGCAGGGTCTTATCAGCGCGGGCAGCTGGCGGCCTGTCCGTTCGCGAGCGCCCCGTCCCAATTCAATGGCCATTGTCCGCCGGTCCCTTTGTTCAGGAGGCGGCCACTTCCTGCGGGGCTGGGCTGGGGCGGGCGGGCAGGAAACGCTCCGAGCCGGGGCCGCCCCGGCCGGGTCAGAGGCGACGGCCACCTGCCCGGGGGTGCCCCTGGCCCTCACGAAGGGGTCTCAGTCTGCTGGTCTGCAGGAGGGCGGTGGCCAGAATGTCCCCTCCTGGGGAAGGACAGCGGGGGCTGGCGCATGAAGTCAGATCTTGTGGAGCTGAGGGTGGGTCTGGGGAAGGCGGAGGAACATCCTCAGGTAGGGGCGCCCCCCCAGTCTGCTCTCTTCCCCTGATCCGTGGCAGGGGAGACAGGCTCGAAGAGGTTAAGAACAGCAGCAAGCAGGCCTCAAATTACAAGGATGGAAACCCAAGTCCCACTGCCTCCCTGCAGGAGGAGCCCACTCAAGACTCCAGGCCGGAAGCAGGAGCATGGCTCAGGAAGGGAGAGGGAATGGCCCAGGCGCTCCCCCACCAGGAGCCAGGCCCCGCGACCCCGCTTCCCCTGGGCTCGGCCATGCAGTCCTGCTCACTGTGGACAGGCATCTCCTTGGCCCTCGCCAGCTTGTGTCCTGAGTGCCCACTCACGGGGCCCTGTGCGGCTGCCAGTGGCGCTCTGATTGGCTGGGCCTCAGTCACACGCTCGCCGTCGGCTGGGAGTGGTGGGCGATGGGAACAGCCCTGGCACCACAGCCCCCCGTCTTCAGCCAGCCAGCTGAGGCTCATCCAGTCATACCCTTGCCTGCTCTCCCACCCACGCGGCACGGACTTCCCACTGCCACCCTCCAGCCCACCCCTCTCCGCAGTGCCCCGAGATCTCCTGCAGGCTCTTCTGAAGACCTCCTCGGATGGCCCACCCTGCAAAGCCCTCCCTGATTCAGTCCAACTCAATCAGAAAAAAAACACCACGGCTATTTAAGAGGGCAGAATTTACTACGAGGAGCCGGTAGGGAAGGGCTTTGGGGGACAGCTGGGGATCTGGGAGTCAAGTGCTGTGGGAGACTGAGTCTGAGGCCAGGGCATGGCCGCTCAGACCCCACTGTGGCCACGTCCCCACAGCTGGGCTGCTGCTCGAGCCCCCTCTGTGGCCCTAGGCAAGCCTGGTTTCGTCTGGGCTCCTTAGCTGAAATAGGGGGTTTGTGCAGATGAGACAGGGTGTCAGATGGAGAGCGCCCGGCACAGTGCCGGAATTTAGTAGGCGCTTTACAGAGGGTAGCGAGCGTCACCTTTGGCACCCATCCGGGAAAGGGGGAGCCGTGCCACCCTGGTGCATTGGTCTGAGGAGCTGCAGGCCACAAGGTCGAGAGGCACTAGGGGCTAGGACTTGACCCCATCTGAGAGGCTGAGGCCAAGTGGGATCTGATGTGGAAGAGATTTGGTGGAAAAAGCCAAAAAGAAGCAAGGGGGAGCAAGAGGGTTGGGGACAAGCCCAGACCCCACGTGGCACACCTGCCCCCTGGGAACACAGGAGGGATTGGTCATGGGCTGGAAGCAGCTGGGGCAGCCAGGCCTCAGTGCCAACACCACGTGGCCCCGAGTGCAGCTGTGTACCCGTCGACTGGCTCCTGCAGCCCAGGTCCGAGTGAAGCCCTGCCACGTGGCCATGTGGTCCACTCACTGGTGCCAGGAATGCCTGAGAGGAGCTGTGTGGCCCCAAGGCGGGGCTATCAGTCCCATCTCTGTGCTGTAAGGCCGCAAAGGAGAAGGGTAGGGAATGGAAGGAAGGTGTAGAGCTCCAGGGTAGGGGGTGGTCCTACCTTGGTGGGTTTTGATGCGGGGATAGCAGAAGCTTCAGGAGGTAAGAGAGTGGTCAGCTGTGGCCTTGCCAGCAAAGACCAAGAGGCAGCAAGTAGCTCCAGTTAGTGGCCAGGATGCAGAGCCCCTTGGCCCTGGGAACTATGGGAAGGCTGAGATACAGAGATCAGGAGATGCCTGAGGGGCCAGGATCCTGCAGAACACACTGGAAGGTCACAGTGGGGGAGTCTAGGGCACTCGGGCAGGGTGAACTGTCTGAAAGCCCACAGGCATGCATAGCATGGATGGAGAAGCTCAGCTCCCTCCCCAGAACAACCCAGTGGGAGCCTGGGCCAGCGCCTGTCCTGGCGGCCCTGTGCTCAGCACCGTGCTTGACCCTCAGCCCCAGCTGTGGCTTCCTCTCCCACACCCCCTAGTGGCGGTGCAGGGGTAAAATCTCCTGCCCCAGGCCCTTCCCTCACACCTCTTCTCCAGAAGGGACAGACCCCAGGATTCTCTGGCTACCTCAAGGGACTGTGCCCACTCTCTGAGAAGGTCAGATGTCCCCTGGCTCTGGATCTGGCCACCTGGGCCACTCAGAACTACAAGCCACCCAGGACCTGCTGGTGGGCACCTGGCACGTTCAGCCTCAGCCCCTGCATGGTGGCCCTCAGCTGTCACCACTCAGCCTCCCCACATCAGGGGTGTCCCCTGGCCCCCCATCCACCTCATCCAGAATGTTGAAACAGGCCCAGGAATTGCTGTCTCTACCTCTCCCTTGAACCTGCTCCCCTCTACCCAGTACCTGTGGCCTCCATCATCACGGACCCTACCTCTGACCTCTCCAGAGCAGAGGCCTGCGTGCAGACCTGCCGTCCCCGGAGAACCTCTCCTCACGCCCCCCTGGCTGGCTCCTGCACAGCTATCAGCACCACACCCGGGCCTCCTCCTCTGGGAGGCCCCCCTGCCAGCACAGCCCCATTACCACTGTCTGTCCAGCTCCAGGCCCTCTGCATTTGTGCAAGCTGCCAGGGGTGGAGCTGCAGCTGCAGATGGCTGGGGGACCTTCACCCAGCCCTGGGGCCACAGAGTGCCGGGCTCTAGGGCACCCCACCCTGGCAGACTAGACTAGAAGCTTCTCTGTAGGAGGTCTCCGTGTGAATCACCCCTCAGACGGGTACAAACGCAGGAAACTGCCATTCTGTGAGGCTCTATTTTCTCCCTTGGAGGGGAAAATCTGTCACACGGAGGGCATTGTTCCCAGGCGCGTGCCTTCCGGGCGGGCTCGGTCTGTGACGGGGCTCGTGCGTTCCAGGGGCTCCTGGCTGAACTGTTTCCCTTTGAGACCCAAGGGCGCCTAGAGGTCGGCAACGTGGGGCCTCAGTCCGGTCACCAGCCCAAGGCAGCACTGGCCTACCACGGGGTGTCGCGGGTCCCAGGATCCTGGTGCGGTGTTGGAGGCCTGAGCGCAGTCAGGCCCGGGGCTCAGCCTGCTCCCCACATGCTCGTGCCCTACAAGGGCTTGGGCTGCCCCAGGCACTGCCCCAGCCTTTGCTCCTCCCCCACCCAATCCCCTTGGAGGCCTGGCGGGGGCAGGAGCCCCTACTCAGCTCGGCTCCGACCAGCATGGCCGCTCCAGCCTGCGTAGGCCCCGCCGCTGGTGGGGGACAGGTCAGGCAAGTGGCAAGTCCAGCCTATGCTGGACCTCTGGGAGCTACGGAGAGGCAGGCGGCCCTCACCTGGCCATCTGGGCCACTCTGTCCCACCACTGCCCTGTGGCCTAACATCAAGCCCCCATGGGTATGTATGTGTGGTACCATGGGCTGAAGCGGCAGAGGTGTCACCTATGGCTCAGCTCACCTGTACCTGG
Source organism: Smutsia gigantea (assembly GCA_032199065.1). Classification (NCBI taxonomy): domain Eukaryota; kingdom Metazoa; phylum Chordata; class Mammalia; order Pholidota; family Manidae; genus Smutsia; species Smutsia gigantea. Next base: position 38,360 of record JAVSCE010019846.1, on the reverse strand, counting down.
GAAATGATGAGGGCACTAGGGGCTGCTGTTGGCAACCCGAGCAGTAAGGTGAGGGTGCCCCCTCCCCACATCCTGGGGCAACCCAGTGAGGAGCCTGGACACCTCGGGATGCAGGTGTGGGGCTGCACCAGCAGGAGCCACAGAACCCAGGGCCACTCAGCACGGAGCCCCACATTAGAGCTGGGACAGATGACAGGACGGAGGGAAGCCATGCAGGCTGGAGGGCCGGCGGGGCAGGGAGTGGGGGGCACTGGGGGCTCAGGATGGGTGGGCAAACAGGGATGGGCTGTATGTCGGGGCCATGTGGGCTCTGGTGGGGTAGGAGGAGGAGGCCCCTGCCCCCTTGCTCCAAGCATGCAGGTCATGGTGAAGGGGTCTTCCTGAACAGGGAGGGACAAAGTGCCCGCAGCCCTGTCCTCAGGGTGGAGAAACATCAGTATGGTCATGTTTCCCAGAGAACAAAACAGAGGAGAGTCTTTGGAGAAACAAAAGCTGAGGATTTGCCTAAGTTAAAAACATAGAAGGCGTGTGTGGCAGGGGGTCCTCAGAGGGCACAGGGGACAGCTGATGGGGACAGTGCTCCTGTGATACACTCGCACGCACCCTCTCTGGGTCTGCTCTGGGGTCACGCAGACCCCTACTCCTTTGTCCTCGCCTCCGGCCCCACTCTTCCTCTTCACCCCCCTGCACCTCTTCCCACTTGGTTGTTTTGAGTGAAGCCTAGGTATCACTTCATATTTCAGTTTGTATTTCTAGGAGATGGTTTCCTAGAATGTGACAATGAGGCCATCAGCTCCCTAGTACCCAGTCAGGGTTCCAGTTCCCTGGATGGTCTAGGAAAATGTTTTAGGTCCACATACTCTAACTGGTTCATGTGTCTCTTGGATCTCTTTATCCTCAGGTTGCTTCTCCTGTTTGAAAAAGCCTGGTTGTCTCACATTTTGCCCCCAACCATGTATCTGCTGTAGACCACGAGTTGTGTGTCAGTGATACTCGTGTGTTCTTCTGTCAGGAGGCACATGATCTCTAAATGGGCCATTTTAACCATTTAAAAGTAGGACAAAGAGGGATATCAATACTTCAGAGATGAATAGTAGACCAAAAAAAAATGCAACTAAAAACATAGCATCAGAAGATGGAAAGCAACAGATGGCCACTGACCCCACAACTGTACTTAGAGGTGGAAACACTCCAACTATCTGATGCTGATGGCTCAAGCACCCACAGCAAAGGAGTGGACAATTTAGGTAATGCAGAAAAACAGAAAGAGGCACACTCTTTTCTACTACAAATGGGACAGTCTTCAAATCGATATGTATTAGGTCCCAAAAGGGGCTTCAGAATGGCTTGAGAAGTGAGAGCCACCACACTGGAAATAAACAGACAATGAAGCAGTGCCCGCCAAGTGCTGGAGGAAAGTGATTTCCAACCCTGAATTCTCTACCCAGCCGAGCTATCATTCAAGCATGAGGTATAACAAAGACATTCTCAGACACACAAAGCGTTAAAATGTATCTTCCCTGAACTCTATCTCAAGAAGCTACTGGAGGATGTGCTCCATTAAAATGAGAGGTTAAACCAAGAGAAAGGCCTGGCATATGGACCCAGGACCTGGGGGACGTGAGTGCCCAGAGGTTCATGGAGGAAGGTGTTTGCAAGGACAGCTGTGTTCTGTGTCAACCATTCAGATCAGACAGGGCAACAGAGATGTGGCTTTCCCCAGAAGTGTCTGTTTTGACCTGAACCTCACCGGCGCTCAAGGACTGGGAGATGGCCAAGGTGGGTATAGAAGCTCAAACGAGCACTCTGAGCCTTGCCAGATGCCCCAACTGTGGGGAGCCTGGGTGTCCCCAGATCATTTGTGTCTCTGCTCACTGATGGCCCCAGAACAGCTCCTAGAATTCTCAGAGAGGCTGAGGCCAGACCTGCACCCCAGGGCCCTGCTCACTTCTCTCCTTGGAGGGCCTTCTGCTGAGCTATCAAGACAAAAGAGAATGTAGTTCGGGGACACATGCCAAGTGCTAGAGATTTCAGAAGAGCAAGGGGTCAGCATGTCTAGAGGAAGGTACTCCCATGGGGGCAGACCCCTGGCAGACTCCAGGGTATCAGAAATGCGCTATTTTGAGACCTGGTCCTGCATGTCTATTTCACTATTATTCTTTAAACCATATAGCAAATTCATTTTCACCCTCTTCTGCATGTGTGACACGTTTCACATTTGCCTGTTTGAAAATCAGTTGTGCTCTTTAACTCAGCAGAATTCTGACGGAAAGTGGGGTGGCACCACCCCAGTGGTGAGCCCGCACAGGACATGGGCATGAGCCTGCAAAGGAGGCACACGGCTTGTAAGGAGGCACAGGTGGGTTTTGTGTGATTTGTTCTGTCTGGGCACCCGGGCAGCCTGGAGACACTGTGTCTCCCAGGTACTCTGCAGACCCAGTGCCACTCCAATTCAAGCTTGCTCTAACATTTGTAAGGACAAGTAAAGGTCAAGGTTAAGTTACTTTTGAAAAAAAAAAGAAAAAAGAAAAGGGGCGGACTTGTACTACGAGATATGCCTGAAACTACAGCAATGAAGCAGGGTGGTTCCGGCACAGGAATTGGCAAGGACGGTGGCCCCAGAACAGGCCATCTGCAGCCTGGGGTTCTTGGCAGAACCAGAACTCAGAGTGGAGCGGGCAGGCTGGTGGACACTGTGTCTAGGCAGCTCACACCAGAGGCCCAATGGTTCCTCTCTGGAGACAGCCATAGGCCTGGTGAAAAGATCCCCAGTCTGAACCCTGGGGTCCTCCCAAAGGGACTGATAGTTAGCAGTGCAGACAACCTGTGCAGACAGCCCAGCCCCTAGACTGGCCACCCTCAACCCCTGGATTAAAGGGAACAGAGACAGTGAGCCTGGACCAGGAACCCAACTGTAACACCGTCCAGGGATTAAGACATGGCGTCCAGGACACAGGGACACAGGCTGGGAGCGAGCAGGACAGGCCAAGGGCAAGAACAAAATGGTAGAAATTTGAAAAAGAACAGGTGGATTGAAAGATAACGTTGAGAAGCTCCCCTATAGGACTGCGGGACCAAGAGGTAGAAATAAAAGAGGAAAGCTAAGGAAATTAGATGCTCGTCCTTGGAACCCAGCATCCCATGAACTTGGGTTCCCCAGGGAAGAGAACACGGAAGGGAGGGAAGGCACAGGATCAGCACGAGAGAACCACCATTGGCAGGGCACGCAGCTCCACATCTGGGGGGGCACTGGGTAGGGGCCAGGAAGCTAAGCAGAGATAGGCCTTTGTGGAACTTCAAGACCCAAACCTCTGCCAGGCCCCATCAAGGGGGTCGACTCAGCAGCTGTGTGACTCTAGAAGCAATGGGTAGGTAGCCTTGGTTCATTGTGAGAAGATGCTTTTCGGACCAGAAGTAGCCACCTGGTCAGACCTCCATCAGGGAGGGGCTCGGGATGTTTCTACCTCTGCCCTTAGAACTGTAGGACAATGAATCTATGCTGTTTTAAGCCATCAAGTCTGTCCTAGTTTGTTTTGGGGGCCCCGGGGCACTGGCTCTGGGTCTCTGTATCTGCTCAGCCCACCTCACTCTGGCCCCACCATGTGCCACTGAACACAGCTCAACAGGGTCTCCAAAGCACCCACAGTCCTAAATCCAGAGGTGGCTTTGGGAGGGGTCCCATGGCTTGTGCCCAAGACCCCATGGCCCCTCTTGGAGGGCAGCTCCTCTACCCAGGTTCCTCCTCGTCCTGAGCCTTCTCCCCCAGGGTTCAAGGTCACCCATCAGCATGGCTGCCATCCTGAGCCATGGTCAAAGCCTCTGCATCTGGTCTTCTGCCCCTCGGCCAAAGGCAGTCACAGTGACCACCCTAGAGGCACAGCCTGAACACCGTGCTCCCACCCAGAACCTTCCATGGCTCTCAGGGCCCAGACCACGGCACCTATTCTTTTCCACAGGTCCTCCTCCTTTCCACGGGCCCCTGACATCTCTGGAGCTGTCACCCCCTTGGTTAGGCTGCCCCACAGCCCAGGCCCCCTCCACACCTGATATACTTGTTCTAGCCCCTCTGACTGTGCAGCCCCAGTTTCAAGCCACTGGCACACAGCAGACCCTCCAGGAAAACAGCAGGACTCAGGCTCCTCCAGAAACTCGCCCCTTGCTCCCATGCTGTCCCCAGGCTCAAGGTAGGTGGCATGGCCTGGTTCTGGCCTAAGAGGAAGGGCCCCAGCATGTGCGGGAGATGTGGCTGGGTGGCCATGGCCAACATGGAATGTTCCTGAACAGTCTCACTGATATATTTTTCCTTTTTAAAAATAATTGAACTGAAACTCACATAACATTAACCATTTTACCACGTACACTTTAGTGGCATTCATAATGTACAACCATCACCTCTATCCAGTTCCAGAACATTTCCATCGTCCCGTAAAGAAGCCCTGTCCCCATTAGCGGTCTCTCGGCATCGATCATGTCCTCCCCCTCCCTGGCAGCCCCTCATCTCTTCGCGTCCCTATGGACTTGCCTGTTCCGGATCTCTGTGTGTATGAATGCAATCAGACAATACATGGTCTCCTGTGTCTGGCTTCTTTCAGGCAGCATTACATCAAAGTTCATCCACACTGTAGAATGTCTGAATTTCACTCATTTTATGGATGAATGGTGCCCTACTGTGTGACTTGACCACATGTTGTTCATCATTCACCTGTGGACGGACACTCGGCGTCCTCCACCTCTGGCCATTATGAACGTGCTGCTGGCACAAGAGTCTGTTGAAGGCCGTTTGGAACCCCCGGGGGGCACACCTAGGGATGGCTGTAGGGTATCTCTATGTTTAACTTTTCGAGGACCTTTTCCACAGGGACGGCACCTTGCTGATATTCTGAAGGCACACACTGTAATAAGCCCACAAGGCACCTCAGCTTGCATTAGCGTGAAGAGGTTACTTTCTCCCAAATATGAGGGAACCTGTGTTCTGTGGAGAAGCTGCTGCATCCCCGAAGCTCCCAGCTGGGGCTTCCCAGGGCTGGGAGCAGGCTGGATCCTCGGCCTCATTTCTTAGGCCAGAACTCCAGGGATAACTCCAGGGATGGCGTGCACCCCAGGGCCCTGCATGTGTGGAGGAAGAGACCCACTTGGCCATTGGAGGCGGGAGGCCAGCTTCTGGGATGGGCTCTGGTGGAGGTCTCTCTGGACCCCAGGTGGCCAGGCCAAGGCTGGGAAGCACACACCCCTACAGAATTATGAGGCGGTGATAGTAGGGCTGTGCCAGCGGCCCCTGTGAACCATGCCTCCCAGGGCCCCCTCCCCGGGAATCTGGGGGGCCCAACTTTCTTCCTGACTCACAGGCTGCAGTGGGAGCGATGCTGCTTGACACCCGAGGCTGGGTCATGGGAAGCCTGGTCTGTGACTGTGTGCCAGAAGGCAGGCTGCCATGGAAGAACCCCACCACTCTTTAAGACCGCCATGCTGTGAGGAAGCCCAAGCCAGCCACACGGAGAGGCCACAAGCAGTGAGATGGCCAGGCAGGATGGCCACTCCAGCGACCCACCTGAGGGCCAGCCACAGGAAGCCACCCTGGACATGCAACCTCATTTAGCCTTTCTGAGATTTCAGCCCCAGCTGCCACAGGAAACCCTGAAGGAGGGCCGCCCAGTTTAGCCAGGGCCATCCACGGACTGGGAGAGTTAGGAATAAATGGGTGCTTGAAGACACAACGTTTTAGGGTGTTCTGTTACGCAGTAATAGATAAGAGGGACATGGGAGTCGATTTCAAGGCTATCGGGCCAGCCCCACCAGGCCTTCCCTTCTCCCCAGGGCCATAGTTCAGAGAGCAGGTGCAGGGCTTAGCAAGCCACCCCACCATTTTCCACGTCCCTGGGGAGGCAGTGGCCATATTTGGAGGGGATCCTTCCATAACCAGGCAGGGGTGCAACAAGGAGGTCCTGGGGGAGGGAAGAGCAGCTGGCTCCTGAGGCGGAGGGCCAGCCCCGAGCCCGGGAGTGGCAGGCTCCCCCCACGGGGGGCCGCGCGGGCAGGCGGGCAGTCCGGGCTCCTCCCGCTTGGCCCTCCATCCAGAGCCTTCTCCCTTCCCGGCCACAAGGCTCCCTAGAGGTGTCTACACTCTTTCCACCATCCGCGCAGTGACCTAAGCGACCTCCTTCTGGTTCCGCGGCGCCGCTAGGCAGCTGTGATCGCCAACTTCTCTCTTCCCTGGAGTCCTGACCCCGCCTCTGGATGACGTGATCTCGGGGTCGTGGCCACCCCCTTCCCCCATCCCCCGAGGCTGTACTCGGTTCACCCACCCAAAGCTGCACCGCGAAGCACCCCTCTCCCGACCAGGAGGTTCCGAGTTCCCCGAGCACAGGCGATCGCTTCTCCTACCCGCCCCCTCTGGTCAGGCCCGCCCCTACCGGCTCACCCACTCGGCGGGCCACAGTCCCGCAGCCGGGTTCCACCTGGCGAGCGCCCCACCTGCGCGCACACCCTACCGGCGCGACCCGCGCACCGGCCCCGCCCCGCGCTGCGCCCGCCCCGCCCCGCGCGCACCGCGCATGCCCAGAGGCAGTCACGCGCGCGCCCGCTCCAGTCCGGCTCTGAGCGTGCGCGCCTCTTCTCGGGCCCGGCGGCTGTGCGCGCCGCCATGGAGCGCATAGAGGGGGCGGCTGTGGGCCGCTGCGCAGCCTCGCCCTACCTACGGCCGCTCACGCTGCACTACCGCCAGGTGAGCCTGCGCGCCGCCCGCGCCAGCCTTCCTGGGCCCTCCGGCGGCCCGGAGCCCCGGAGCCCCGGCCGTGACCCCGCCCACCGCCCGCGGCCCCGCCCACCGCGCCCCTCCTTTCGCCGGCGGAGCTGGGTTCTGTTCGCCCGCCGGGTGAGCGCGGAGTCCCGGGGAAGGACACCTTAGGGGACCACTCAGCTGTCCAAGGAGGCCTTGCTGGACCCCAGCTCTTTTGGCGGTGGGCGGTATTGGGCGCCCCGCGGATCAGGGAGAGATTCCTGGAGGTGGTCTCCATTCTGGGCAGAGGAAGAAAAGGAATGGAGCTAGGAGTCCAGAAGGGGAGGAGACAGGAGAGGGAGCTGGGAGAGCACTGGACAGACCTCCAGGGGGCCTCCCCCCAAGGGCCCATCCCCAGAGCCTCCGCCTGCCCGTCTCCAGGAGCGGGCTGCCGCCCAGGGCACCGCCTTGGAGAGTGGGGCCACTGCTTCCTCACTTGTGCATTCAGTAGGTCAGCAACAAATATGGAGGGTGAAAAATAACTGGCTCTATCCGGTCGGGGCCCCAGCTTGTGTGTGCTTGCCAGCTCCACCTGCCCCAGCCCTTGCCTCCGACCAGAGTTCCTCCAGGCCATGCCGGGGAGGACTGCCCTCCTGCCTCTCAGTCGGGACAGGTGGTGCAGGTCTGTGGTGTCCCGCTGCCCCACCTCCCCTGGGCCTGCCACATCCTGTTCCTCCCATCCTCTCTCGGCCCCATCTCACTTTCCCTGTTGCTGTAGGCCTGTTGGTTCCAGGGAACAGGGAATTCCTATCACCTATCCCTGGAATGGACCCAAGTTGACAGTGCTGGCCTGGGGAGAAGCAAGGGTCAGTTGAGGGACAGAGGTCACTTCCCTTCTCCCTGGTGTTGGCCTGGGCTGGGGATGCCTGCTGGTGGCTGCACAGTCCCCAAGAGGGGCCGCATGCCATAGCGGGTGTGTGCCTGGACGGGCCTGTGGCCCACTCTGTCCCTTTCCCTGTGAAGTGTGGCCGCCTTGGCAGGCCCCTGCCCACACGTGTCCCCTGATGGGTGCTGATAACCAGAGCTTAGCTGCTGCAGGTGGCAGGCTGTGCTGGGCCCTGGCCAGGGGGCCAGGGCAGCACTCCCTCGGGCCACAGGATGTTAGCCTGAGTGGCCCACGCCATGGAGGGACATCCACAGCCTTTGGTCATTAGGTGCTCCTGGACAGACAGACAGACAGACCAGAGTCAGGGACCCCCTGTGGCTCCGAGGGGGAGGGGGCTGTGTTCACACTCCAGTCATGGGGCCCGGGAAGGTGAGACAGGCCCGGGTCCTGACTAGCTAGGCCAGGGGTCCTGTGGGGGGTGCTGGCTGGGCCTCAGTGGGCCTTTCTGGACCTTGCCATGCATCCCACCTTGGCTGGACCCAAGGATCTGACGAACGTTTTGACCTGGAGCCAAGAGGGTCCCTGAGATCTGTACAGGGTGATGCCCTGAAGGAACAGGAGAGCTGCTGGCACATGGCAGATGGGTGGGGGCTTCCCTGGAGCCTGTCTGGGTGGGCGGTTGGCCCCCGGGTGGCCAGACTGCAGGCAGGCCTGGGCTTGCCTCTCAGGGGTGGTGCCTTAGAGTGGCCTCCCAGGCAGCCTGACTTAGTACCACAGGACAGGGCTCTCCCTTCCCCTTGGAAACCAAGGTCCCTCTGCCACTCCAGGACAGCTCTGTGTCCAGGTTGAGCTCAGACCGTATTTCTCAACTTCCTTCACACCACATGTGGGCTTCTGCCTGGAATGACCCTCCCTCACTCCTCTGGGGCCTAGCGCAGTATCACCTCCTCCAGGAAGTCCTCTCAAAGGTGTCCTTTAATGGTCTCCCTCTTCTGCAGTCCCAGGTGTACTTCCTGTGTCTCTGTGCTCAGGCTCATGTCCCTTTCATGGCCTGGACAGAGCCCTATGGGTGGGGCCCGTAGCTGGCCAAGGCCTCAGGGTGACCTAATGACCAAGGGCAGATGGGCTGAGCAGGCAGCTCATAGGCAGCCCCAGGACGGGGCCCACTCTGTCTGCAGAGTCCCCTCGGGGTCGGGCAGGGCCAGCTGGGATGGCTTGTCTGCTCTAACCCCAAGGGTGGGAGGCTGTCTCTCCTAGCTGTAGCCAGTGAGCAGGATTCTGGGCTCCTCATACCCCTGCCTGCTGGAACCCCATTCATACCCGCTCTGGCTGCTCACAGCAGGCCCAGCCCAGGCCCAGGCCCCAGCACCACACCACCTCCATTTACTGAGCGCTGCCGCACTGTGGGAGCACGTAAGGGTGTGGGGGGGGTGGAGGTGGGGAGGGTGGAGGGTTAGGGGTGGGGGGAGAAGCGGCAGGGCAGTAGGGCTGCACGATGTGCAGGAGACAGTCCAGGGCAGAGGCTAGGCTGGGGAGGGGCTGTCCCGCCACCATCACTGAACCCCCACATCCTGCAGCGTCATGTCTACTTGGCTGGGCACCATGCTGCACTAGCTCCTCCGGCCACCAGTGCAGGCTCAGGAGGCTGGCTGTTCCCCCAGCCCTCCCGCCTCCCTTTGTCTGGAGCCCTGAGGCGGCTGGAATGGTGGCAACCTGGTCTCTGCTCTGCCCACTTGGGACCCTCCCTGCTGACTGTGAGAACATATCATGCCTGTTTCCCCCGTGGTCCTTCCCGTACCAGGTGACAGCGTACATCTTTGCAGCCCCTTGTGTTCAGCCTGTGCCAGGTGGCAGCTCATGCTTTCCCATACTTTGCCCTGGTTTTCTGCCTTGACCCTCAAGAGCATCAGGCCCTCCATGACCTTCCTGCCCAGCCTGAACTGTTGTCCCCTCCCCTACCTGCTGCAGCTCCTGGCCTCTGATGGGCCCAGGCTGTGAGCCGGTCTCCCTGGAAGGACCTGGTGCAGTGGGTCTGCCTGGCCTGCTCAGCTCCTTGGAGCACCTCCACCCATGCTGGCCGCCCCTCGGCCCACCTGACTGCTGCCCTGCCTCTTTCAGAATGGTATGCAGAAGTCATGGGACTTCATGAAGACACATGACAGGTGAGAGCCCAGCATGGCCTGGCCCCTGGGGAGGCCCAGAGTGCTCCCCAGTGGAACATGGGCTGGGGGGCACAGGGCCCCACGCCCACCCCTGCGTGGGCCGACCTCAGTCCCCTCCCACTCCTCTTCCCTGAGGGGTCAGGCCGCCTGGACCTGGGCAGGTGCTCTTGGACCTGACAGCAGCCACGTGGGTGCCCTTGCCTTTGAGCATCAGGGCTTTGGGCTGATGGCACCGTGGCTCCAGGAGTGGGGCTGGCAGACAGCTGGCCAGCGGGGGCCACATGTACTGTCAGTCACCAGGCCTCAGCGGCTGCCACCCCCAACCTGCCTAACTGTCTAATATGTTCCCCCACCCCCTGCCCCTGTCCTCCCAGCTGGAATACAGGAGGCCTGGGTCCTGGCCTGATGGTGTGACCCTGGCCAGCTCCGGTCCTGCCTAGCCTCAGACTCCCCATCTGAGCAGGGGGCTCAGTTGTCCCAGGCTGGTGGGAACAGGAGAATGGCAGCCAGGGCCCGAGGGAGGGAGGCGAGCGGGTTGCTCCTGTGCTGAGCTCTGCCCCCTGTCGGCCTAGTGTGACCATTCTCATGTTCAACGCCTCTCAGCGGAGCCTGGTGCTGGTGAAGCAGTTCCGGCCAGGTGAGGCTGGCTAGAGTGGGCCGTGGTGGGAAGGGAGGTCTTCAGGTCACTTTTGGGCCCCTGTGTACCTAGGGTCAGAATGCAGATGGGGGAGCTTCAGGGGAAACTGAGGCCCAGGGAGGGGCGTGTGGAGGTGGCCACCACACAGCTGTGACAGTGGCCTGCCCCCCTCCCACCCCCAGCTGTGTATGTGGATGAGGTGGAGCGCTGCTTTCCAGGGTCCCTGGCAGCTGTGGACCAGGACGGACCCCAGGAACTGCCGGCAGCACTGCCCGGGTCGGCGGGGGTGACGTATGAACTGTGTGCTGGCCTGGTGGACCAGCCCGGGCTCTCACTGGAGGAAGTGGCCTGCAAGGAGGCCTGGGAGGAGTGTGGCTACCAGTTGGCCCCCTCTGACCTGCGGCGGGTCGCCACGTACAAGTAAGTGGGGCTGGGCCCCCTGCCTGCGAGGCTGGGGAAAGGCATCCTGCCTGTCCGTGCTGCCCAGGGGACAGGACGGGCTGGGAAGCAGGGAGCACCTTGTCCTCAGGGCTGTGCAAGCAGGGCGATTCCTCTCTGTTTTTCAGCGGGGCTTGGGGAAGTTTGGAAGAGCCTGTGGTCCAGGCTGGAACCTGGGGCTCTTGGGGCTAGTTCTGAAGCGCGCTCGGGCCCGTGCCCCTGCCGTGCATCTCCCAGCCCTGTGGGGCCAGCTCCTGATGGCAGCTGCCCTGGACAGACGCCTCTACTTCCTGTGGGATTAAGCTCCAGTGCTAGGGGTGGGGTGAGCCACAGATCTGCTGTCCGACAGTGGCTCAGGAATGAGGGGCAGGCTGAGTCCTGGTCCGGTGTCAGGGGCAGAGCCTCTAGCATGCCTGGGGAGGGGAAAGAGGTGTGGCCTGGAGCTAGGCTTCAGGGCCTGCCCCACCAAAGCCCGGGTGCCCCACGCGGCACACGCGCCCCATGAGACCCGACCCACTGCTGGGGCTGGCTTCCCAGGACTGAGGGTCCGAGTGAAGCCCATCCATCCCCAGCCCCAGGGACACTGCCTTGGGTTCCTGGCCTGGTGAGGCCTGGGGGCAGGAGATGGTCTTGCAGTGTCCTTCAAGCTGATACCCCAGTACCACCTCCAGAGGCCTGGGGCCTGTTGCGCCTGGACAAGGGCCAGGGAGGCCTCCTCAGCCCAGCACAAGGCCACTCAGTGTAGGCCCTGCCTCAGCAGCCTGGAGCCTTGTTGGGGTGTTTCCTGGCCTGGGCGTTGGACTGGACCTCCAGTCCTAGGAAGGAGATGAGCCAGGGCCTGGAGCCTCCCCGTTGAACGCAGGATTCCTGTGAGCTCACTGTCCTGGTGTGCGGGGCAGGCTCAGCTACCTGTGGGTGCTCTCCTCGGTGCTGCAGGTGGGGAGACTCCAAGGGGCCAGTGGGGCAGGCACAGAGGAAGGCAGGTGGGAGGTGCCCTGGAGGGGCTGGGGTCCCCCAAGGAGCTGAGCCTGGGCAGAGTCCTGGCAGAGGGGTCACTCAGCAAAGGTTCAGGGCAAGTCAGCCGCAGCGGTTCCACAAACGGTCTCAGGGCTATGGCTTCATCCAGAGGGTGCTGGGGAGCCGAGGAGGTTCCGGGCAGTGAGCACCCTGCTCGGACATGCACTTTGGAGATGCGGTTGTGGCTGCAGGGAGGGACTGGGGTGGGGGACCTCGGGAGGTCAGCACAGCTGAGCCTGTGGCCCTGATGGGGCTGGATGATGGCAGAGCACCTGCTTACTCTCCGCAGTCCCACTCACCTGCCAGTCAAGGTGACAAGGCCCAGGCGCTGAGATCATCCAGCCAAGGACGTGGCTGGGCATTCTTCTTGTCCCGGCCCCAGGCTGTGTCTGTCCCTTTCACAAGCTGGCAGAAACTGGGCCTGGAAACCCCCCAGACTGGCCTCTTCCATCAAAGGTGCTGGCGTGGCTGCTGGCACAAGTGGGCCACCAGGAAGTCTCCATGGGAGATGAGCTGGGGCGGGGGGAGCGGCTGGCTTAGGTCAGTGTGTGTGGGGGCTCCCCCTTCTGGGGGTGAGGGGTTTGGGGAAGGTGGGGAATGGGACCCCCTTCAATTTTGCTCCCTGCCCCTGTGTGTTGGGCACGTCTCCAAGGGCACCTTTTCCACCCTGCAGACCACTGGCTGGCCTCAGCTAACCTCCTGGGGAGACCTAGGGTCCAAAGACATGCCCTCCTTCCCCTGTCCCTTGAAAACCCGTGCTTGCCCCCTGCCCTCTGGCTCTGGAACCCAGTCTGGGCCACTGCCCTCTGCCGGGGTGCTTGTACCCCTCCTGACAGTCAGCAGCCCCCTTCTGGCCACGGACCCCGGAGAGAAGGGACTCCCTCACTAGGTCCAAAGGGCCTAGTGCTGCGGACCCTGCTGCCAGCCCACCCAGCCACCACCATGAGCCCCAGCTGCAGGCCTGGGCTGCCTGGGCACATGCTTTCTCCACCTGGAACTGGCATTCTGCAGGTGCTGGTATGGGAGCGCTCATGGGCCCAGGCCATGTGGGCTGCTGAGGGCATCTCTGCTTCCAGCCAGGCTGGAACCCTGGGGCAGGTCAGCGTCCACCTTGGGGAAGGAGGTCCTGGCTGACAGTCCACCCATGAGCAAAGGGGCAAGGGTCTGCATGAGTGGGCATCAGAGCAACCTGCCAGAGACTTAATGGCTTCCACCAGTCCGTATTTATAACCTCACGGTAGCTGGGGGTCAGTGGAGGAATGGGTCCTTCATTCACGGTCACTCTAAGCTGCATTCAGGGCACTGGCTGGGTTTGTGGTCTCAGCTGGGGCTTAGGGTCCTCTCCCTAGTTCATGAGGTGGTGGCAGGGTCCAGTTTCTCTGCCTGTGTGTCTGAGGGCCCCATTTCCTGGCTGGCTTTTGACTGGGGACTGCAGTCAGCTCCTCAAGGGCTCCTGCAGGCCCTGGCCTGGCCATGTGGCTCCCTCACGGCCTGGTGGCTTGCTTCATGTTCAAGGCTAGTAGGATGGCATCTCTTCTACTTCCCCCATCTCTGATCTCTCAGTCCTCACCAAAGAACTTGCCCGATTAGGTCATGCCCACAAGAGATAATCTCTCCTTTGATGAGTTCAAAGTCAACCGATTAGGGTCGTTAATTTAATATCTGCAGAATCGCTCCATCTTTGTCATGTGACATAACCTAGTCATGCAAGTGATACCCAAATATTCCCAGGTTTCCCCCATACTTGAGCAGAGCCGAATACACAGGATGTGTACATCGGGTGGGTATCTGGCGGGTGGGCCGGGGCATCCTGGAGCTCTGGCTATCGGAGGCCTGGAAGGAGTGGAGCAGAAAGGTCTGTGGAAAGGGCAGGGGTGGCCGGCTGGGCCTGTGTGGGTGGCTCAGCAGGCACTGTCTCCATCCACAGGTCTGGTGTGGGACTGATGGGCTCCAACCAGACCATGTTCTACGCAGAGGTGACCAATGCCCAGCGAGGCGGCGCAGGTGGGGGCCTGGTGGAGGAGGGCGAGCTCATCGAGGTGGTGCACCTGCCCCTGGGTGACGCCCAGGCCTTCGCAGGCGACCCAGATATCCCCAAGACCCTTGGCGTCGTCTTCGGCATCTCATGGTTCTTCACTTGTGTGGCTCCTGACCTGGATCCCCACTGAGACCCCAGGGGTCTGGACAGAGACCCGTCCTGGCTGCCCACCCTGTGGACCCAATAAAGGCTTGTGGAGCTCTAGCTTGTGTCCACTGGCTCCAAGCTGGGGACGGGGCTGGCCTGGGGACAACGGGTCTTCTCCAGATGGGCCCCAGGGGGTTGGCCTGGCTGTGAGAGCCTCTCGGCTCCACTAGAGCAGAATCTTCCTGTTGCGTGCAGTGCTCGGGCTGCCGGGGGTAGCCAGCAGCTGGCAGAGGGCACAGGCCAGGCCTCCGGTAGTGGCACAGACTGCAGTGGGGGCCCTGCTGTGCTGCCTGTCAGGGCAGAAGAGGTGGGGAGTGGGCTTGGCCAGGCCAAGCACTCAGGGAGGGCAGGAAGGAGGGCCCAGGGCTGGGCCTAGTGGCCACCTAGCCAAGGAATGAGTTGCTGCCGTGAGCCAACCCTTATTCAGGAGGGTGAGGAGCTGGGGCGGGGGTGGGAATTGCAGGATGACTGTTCCTGCCCCTGGGGCAAGTGGGAGGTCCCTGTCCTGATGGGCTGGGCTGAAGCACCCTCCCCTGGGAGCCAGGAGCCAGATCCCCTCGGGCTGGTGCTGGTGACCCCAAGTAGACTCTGTACCCCCTGGGCTGTGGGAGTTGGTGATGGGATGTCTCTCTGCCTGCTGGCCTGTGTGTGGCATGGCCTGCCAGCCTCGAGGGACCCCCTGCCCTGCACAGAGGCCTGTCCTGAGGGTCAGGAACTGCATGAGCTGCCTTCTATGCCCCCTGAGTGCTTGGGGCTCCAGCAGGGCTCTTAACCTGCTCAGCCGGGCACCCAGTAAGGCCTCCATGCGTAACGGGTGGGCTGGAACCCATTTTGGGGAGAGTGTGCCAGTTGCCATGGGCTCTGCACTTTGGGCTCTGCTGGACCTTCAGTGGAGGATGGGGCTCAGCATAAACATTGGGGGAAGCCTGGCCCTTCCCCAAAGCCCCCCAACCCTCTGGTCACCCCTTGGATGACACCTCAGGGGACAGGCTGGGGCAGCCTGGGTCATGGCCTGCTGACTCGGGAGGGTGCGGTGTCAGGGCGCTGCTCCCATCAGAAGGCGGGGACTGGTGAGCTGGAGTTTTGCTGTGACCTGCCTCAGTGCTCTGTGCCCCAGTGTCCCTGGGGCTGGCGGCTGGACTGGTGGAGGACGCTGAGGCAGGATGCACTGCCTCTGGCTCTCGCTGAGACTGCGTCTGCCCTTCTGTGCTTCCACTGCCCTGTCTCAGGCCAATCCAGGCAGGTAGACAGGTGCTTTTCCTAAGCATGCATGCAGGGTTCCCCGTGTTCCTGCTTTCCTGCCAGCCAGGAGTCTGGTGGTGGATCCCAGCTGGGAGTGACACAGGGCGGACAGCTCCCAGGCCTGCGACTCAAGTCCGCCCTGAGGAGGCTGTGCCTAAGGGGCCCACTCGAGCAGCACCATCTGTATGCAAATGCTCACTGTGACCCAGGTGGGGCCTCTTGGGAGCCCAGCTAGGTGAGTGACATGCTGTTGGGGAGGGGCCCTCGGCCTGGAGTTTGTGTATCCAAGGTGCTGGCAGGGCTGGGCTGCAGTGGCGTCCTGAGCAGCTCAGCTCCACCCTGTCCAGACAAGGCCCACTGGCCCAGAGCATGTGGAGAGCGATTCGCAGGGCAGGGGCACTGCCCTGCCTCTCTCCCTGTGGCCTGCCTGATGCCCACCTCTAGAGCTCCACTGGCTCTCTGGCCCGGCCTGCAGGCACTGCCCGCTGCTCCGAGGGGCTTTGGTGGGCACTGGGTGGGGCCTGTGGCTCCCTGTGCCCTGGGGAGCGAAACCGGCTCCGGACTGGTGGGGCGGGGGTGGCATGTGGAGATGTTGCTCCTAGGCTGGGTGCGGCCACCACCTCACTCTAGTCTGATGGGCAGGTCAGCAGGCCTCGCTGCTGGGCTTGATGGAGCTGGCATCGATTTCCCAGCACTGAGGGGGGGCTGTAACCGGAAACTCCCCTCCCTAGCCGCTATATTTAGCACCACAGAACACAGGCGGAAATACAGCTCACTCCTGAGCCCAGCTAGCTCTGTCTAAACCCTGGGCAGCCTGCACCCCAGTCTGGTCCTGAAGCCCCCTGGCCAGGCTGAGTGGCTCCTACCCCATCCATGCTTTGTCCAGCACAAGCTGAGCACCCGCCTGAGGGCAGGCCCAGGGGAGCCCCCAGGCTAGGGGTGGCGGAGCTGAGTTTGAGGGGTGTTGTGGCCCAGGGGCCCCAGAACAATGATGGAGGCCTTCCTGGAAGAGGCAGGGCAGCCTGGCCTGGCATGGGTGGAGGCTGGAGCCCTGGCCGTCATGGGATCACCATCCCTGTGGCCCCTGATGCCCACCCCTTCCCTGAAGTGGCCACCTTCCTGACTCAAACCTCTCCCAGGCACCATTAGGTCTGGGCTGTGGCTCTTGGAGGCAGGAGGGGAAAGGGGTCCATGAGCCAGAGAGGGCTTCTGTGCCCTGCAGAATGGCACCCTGGGCAGGCAGGGAGGCAGGCCTGGGTCTGTTGACCCCTTAGTAGTGCCCTAATGCTCACCCAGCTGCCCTGAACCAAGGGACCCAGGTCCCACTCCCAAAGGGCCAGTAGGGAAGCAGATGCGGCCAGGCCGCTGTCTCCCCAGTCTTGCAGGGCCGTCGGACTTTCTGTATCCCTGAGGCAGAGCCAGCCAGCAGGAAGGGCCCAGAGTGTCTCCAGCCCCTGATAGGTTGAGCTTGGAACTGGAGGTGCAGTGAGCATGCCTCATTGGTGCCTCCAAGCCCAGACAGCTCTGAGCAGGCAAAGAGCTCCTGGTGAAATGCTGGGGCTTCTGGCATCAGACAGGCCGTCCTTTCCTCCCACAGCTGCCCATGAGCAGGAAGCCTTGGAGGTGGATGAGGGAGGGACACAGAATTAGGGGGGGAAGGAGGGTTCTCCGGATCCCACCTCTTAACTCTGGAATTCCCCCTCCTCAGCCCCTCCACTGCTAGGCCTGGCCTGTCACTAGCCTCTCCCTCCTATTACGCCAGTGGCCGCCTATGGCCTCCTTCCCTGCCCTTGCCCCCTGCCGCCCCTCTCCTGCAAAAACGTAAGTCACATATGTGCAGCCCAGCCCAGCTCAGCTCCTTCCTATGACTTCCCGTTGGTCTCAGCAGGAAGACTCTCGTCCGGGAGGCTCACACAGCCTGGCCTGTACCTCCGTGCTGCCGCACCTCACCTATGCCTTCCCAGTCCTGCCTTGGCCATGGGGCTGGTCCGGCCCTGGTCCAGGGCCTTGCGCAGGCTGCACCCCAATCCTCATCTGGCTGTCTCTTGCCTGCCTTCGGAACTCAGTGGGCCCCTCCCCCACGTGCCCACCCGTTACCCTCATGGCTTGTTGCTCTGCCGTAGACTTCGTAAGTCCTCTCTCCAGCCCTGGAATGGGAGTCCCCTGAGGGTGAGCAGGCCAGCTCTGCCTCACTCACTACCTGGCTGAGTGCTCAGCAGAGGCACCCAGGGCCTCCTGGGTAGTGGAGCAGTGCTATGAGCAGGGATGGGGCCCTGCACTCCTGGAGCCTGGGGGGTCCTCCTCTCTCCTCTGGACACTTGAGGTACCAAGGTACCTGTCCCTGGGCCAGAGCAAAGAGGAGAAGGTACCTCCACTGTGAGCCCTCTACCCACCTTCTAGAAGAAAGCCACTGGAAGGCTCTGAACACATCTCACATTCCCTCATTTGGTGGGGTGGCTGCATGTGGCCCTGCCTGGCTCACACCCTGCCCCTACTCCCAGCCTACCGAGGGGCTCAAGTACGGATGGGGGCTCAGAGTGAGCAGATCCAGACCGATCCCTTCAGATTCCCCCAGCGGCTCCAGAGGTCTGGATACTGGAGGGGGTGGGGTAGTGACCCCACAGTGGTGGCAGTCACAGGGCACTGGGCCCCTTGGCCACACTGGCACATCCTAGAGAGGGCACACCTGTGCTGCTATGTCTGCCAGGCCCCATCCCCTATCTCCTGAACTAGGTCTCCAGAGCTCTCTTCTCCAGGAAGCCTTCCATGTCCCCACTCCCACCCACACTGTGGCAGTTACTAGCTCTAGGCTAGGGCCTGCATTTCCAGCACCCAGCACAGGGCCAGGGCAGAGAAGATGGTCCAGTTACTGTGGGGTTGGGGTTGCAAGACCCCTGTGGACCACACTGAGATCCCTGGATGCAAGTTGACCACCAGCCCTGGAAGAGACTACTTGAAGGGGAGGTGATGTTTGGAGACAAGGAACCCTTGGTATTGACTCCGTGGAGGGGGCACGAAGTTACCCCAGCAGAGGGCAACAAGGTGACGATGGAGGGGGTGGGACACGGAAGCCTGACAACCAGGGTAGCAGGAGGAGCCACTCTGGGCAGCCCTCGCCCTGTCCCTTGGGGCGTGCACCACTGTCTTTTATTCCCCAGTCGGCGCCCCCCCGGCCCCCTGGCCTGGGCGTTCCAAGAGAGCATGGCCTGGGGACCCCTGCGCCAGGGCGGGGCAGAGCGCACAGCCTGCGCCTAGAAGCATCTGTCGCCCGGCGACGGGACCCGTAAACCCAGGCGGTAGAGCAGGAGCGTTGGAGGGAAGCAGCGCCCCCTACTGCCGGCGTGGAGGCTGTGGGAGCGGCGCGGACAGGGACATTCCCGAGGAAGGGTCCCAGGCCCCGCCCGCCCCGGCTCGGGGGCTATGCCCTGATTTGTGCAGGAGGCAGCATCTCCTCTGGGACAACGAGGAGCGCGGCGGCGGCGCACTGATGGGAGGGGACCTCGGCGGTGACCTCAGGGGGGCCCCACCCCCTGGCTTCTGACACCCGGCGGGGCTCGGGCGAGGGGAGGCCGCTTGGCGGCGCCGGTCCCCGCGAGCTGGGCTTGACCAAGGCGTGAGCGCAGCGCCCGCTGCCAGGGCGTTTGGGGAAGCGCGCGCCGGGCCGGGCGCGGGCAGGAGCGCCCTCCGCCGCCTTTAAAGCCGGGCGCCCCGGGCCCCCCCAGCCCCACCCTGCAGCTCGGCCCCGCCCTCTCATGCATATGCAGGTACGCGGGTGACGAATGGGCGAGCGAGCTGTCAGTCTCGTCCCGAACTTGTTGGCTGCGGGTGCCGGGAGCGCGGGCGCACAGAGCCGAGGCCAGGACCCGCCGCCGCCGCCGCCGCCGCCGCCGCCGCCGGGAGCGAGGGAGGGAGGGAGCCAGGACCGAGCGCGGCCGCCTGCGAGTCCGGGCCGCCGCCGCCGCCCCTGCGCTCCCGCCGCCCCGGCCTGCGCCCGGGCCCGCATCGCCCCACCCCAGCCGCAGCCGCCGACCGCCGCCGCCGCTCGGGCGCAGGCGGGCGGGCGGGCTCTGGGAGGCCGGGCGCGGGCCCGGCGGCAGGCGGGCGGGCGGCGATGCGGACGCGGGCTCGGGGGCGCCTGCCCCGGCGGCTGCTGCTGTTTCTGGCGCTCTGCGTGCAGGTGAGCGGGGTCGGGGCGCAGACGGGGCGCACCGGGCCGCCCCTCGGGGCTGCGGCACCGCCTACGGGCGCCGCCGTCCGGAGCCTTCGAGGCTGCGCGCCTCGCCGGGACTGGAGGGGGCGGGGCGGTCCCGGCCCCAGACCCCAGACCCCAGCCCGTGCCTGCGCGTGCTCTCCTCCTGCCTTATTTTTAGGCGGCGCGGCCCATGGGCTATTTCGAGCTGCAGCTGAGCGCGCTGCGGAACGCGAACGGGGAGCTGCTGAGCGGCGCTTGCTGTGACGGCAACGGCCGGACGACGCGCGCGGGGGCCTGCGGCCACGACGAGTGCGACACGTACGTGCGCGTGTGCCTCAAGGAGTACCAGGCCAAGGTGACGCCCACGGGGCCCTGCAGCTACGGCCACGGCTCCACGCCCGTGCTGGGCGGCAACTCCTTCTACCTGCCCCCGGCGGGCGACCGGGCACGGGCGCGGGCCCGGGCTGGTGGCCACCAGGACCCGGGTCTCGTCGTCATACCCTTCCAGTTCGCCTGGCCGGTACGTGCGCTCCTCCCCACCCGCTGCGCCCCATCTTCCCCCTCCCCCGGAGCGCGGCCGCCGCCCCGCCCGCCGCCCCTCCGGCACCTGCGGCCCGGGCCTGCGTGGTGTGCACGAGGACGGGGCGGGGCCGGCAGGGGGCTGCTCATGGCGGGCAGGGTAGGGCGCGTGCTCCGTGGGTCCCTGTCTGCGCCTGGCCTCGTGGGCGCGCGGGGGTCGCGGCAGGCGCGGGGCGGGGCGGTCACGGCGTGTGCCTGCGTCGCCTTGCGCGTGTCTGTCGGGGGGGGAGGTGCGGCGAGGCGCCCCGGGCTCGGGCAGGCCGCGGAGGCATGTGCGCCGCGCGTGCTGGGGCCGGTCTGGGGCAGGTCCTGGCGGAGCCGCCCCGGGCCCGCGGCCAGCCTGCGCCCGCCCTGCTGTTTCCTGGTTGCCCAGGGGTGGGGGTGGGGGCGCTAAGGCGGGCTCCGGGGGACTAGGCTGGGTAGGGCCTAATGCGTGTGTCTTGGCAGCACCCTGTGCTGCTGGGCCGGGACCCCTGGGGAAGAATGACGGGCCTTGATGCCGGGACCCTTTTTCCTACTGTCCGTTTGTTCTTTTTGGGGGAGGGGGCTCGGGCCTGGGCTTGAGGGGTCTGGCAATGCCTGTGGGCTGCCCTGGGTCATGGCTGGTGTGTCTGTACCGGGCTCTGCAGAGCGGGCCGCAGCAGGGGCCTCCTGGTGCCTGATGTGGCTGTCTTTTTGTGGTAGGGCCTGTGCTAGGTGCTCACTCCGAAGTTTCCAAGCTGCAGGCCTAGAACTGGCTGGGGCAGGAATGAGAGGACCTGGTGGCGGGGACCCTGATGTGCAGGAATCTGCCAGGGACAGCTCTGGTGCGCCATAGAGGGGCTGGAGCAGGATGTCGGGGTGTGACCCAGGGCCGGATATTTGGATGGAGGACTGCTGGCTGTATCAGCCAGAGACGCATCAGGAGTGTGTCCACCTGGGGCCATGGTCTTGAGAGAGACTGGGGGCTGTGGTCAGGCTAGCCAGGCTGCGGCCAGTCAGGTTTACACCGTGGGGTTCTGAGCCCTGTGTAGGCATCTTCTAAGCATAGACAGGGTGGCCTTGCCTGCTCTCCTGTCCTCTCTCTTGAGCTCCCACTCCTGCAGGGAGTCTTGCTGCTACAGCTCTCTCTGGCCACAGCCTGCCCCTGTGTGTGTGGCTAGTCCCCGGGGTCTCCCTTGACTGCTGGGCTTTGGGTAGAGAGTGTGTCCCTGGGATGGGGGAGGCAGGGGCAGGCATGGGAGAGCCTGAGGTGGTTGCGGTCAGCCCAGCCCCCTCGCCCCCACAGCGGCACAGCGGCAGGTCTGAGCAGGGCCCGCAGCCTGTCATCTGTGCTTGGGCACGAGCCAGCACAGCTCTAAATTGCTACCTGAGGATGTGTGTTCTCAAGTTGGCAGCAGTGGGTGTGGGGGCAGGGAGGCCCTGGAGGAATGTGGTGGGCCAACGCGTGTCTCCTGTGGCTCTCAGCCCCAGCATCCAGCTGCCCGTGGGCCGAGCTGTGCAGGCCCTTGCCCCCTTGGGAGCCCTGGGGTCTAGGCACCGGGTCTCTGGGCCAGCTCACCTTCTCCCAGCTAGTCGCCCCAGATGCCACAGGAGGGGCTAGGTGGCCCTCCCCAAGGTGGGGTCGGGCCATCGGGTGGCTGCTCCCCTCCCTGCCGGCAGTGTGTCCCAGCTGGCAGGCGTGTAGCCAGTGTTGGTGATGCCAGGGCCCTGGCATTTCCGCTCGGCCGGCAGCAGCCCGCGGCCACACTGCCTGGGTCTGCTGCAAGCCCAGTTCCGTCCCATGAGCTGGAGCGTGCCTGGAATGGAGTTTGGGCCTCAGTAAAGGGGTGGGGCAGGTGCTCTTGGGCGTCCTGGAGGAGGAAGTGTGAGGAAGGCTTGAAGGTGCCCAGGTGGAAGAGCTGGTCCCTGTGGGAGGGTGCACACAGCCACAGTCCTGCTCCCAGCCCCTGGACCCTGCAGGAGGGATTGGGAACTAGTCGGCCCTGTGCCCCTTTACCCCCTCTAGTAAGCCTTGGCCAGCCCTGAACCAGTCCCCAGGCCACTGCTGGTACCCCAGGCCTGGTTGGGTGGCCCTCTGCATCCTGACCTGGTCCCACGGGCTGGGGTCTCTGTGCCATTTGTGACCTCTGGTTCCAGGTCGGTAGCAGGCCCAGAGTCATGGATATGGGAAGGTTGGAAATGGGAGACCTGTCAGGAGGCTACCTGGGTGTGGGGGCCGCCCCTCCACCCCACCCCACCCACAGATGCCCCGCAGTTTCCCGCTGGCCCCCCAGGAAGTCATTAACACACTAGTGGCCCCAGCGCCTGGCTTAGTTGGTGGGGTGGAGGTCACAGTGGGTCATGTGCGTGCTTGTGCACATACTCAGTGTGGCTGGTGGCCATTGGAGGGTTGGGCGGGGCCTGGTGGGTGGTGGGCTCAGAGGGGCTGGTTGATGGAGACAGTGTGGCAACCAAGGCCCCATCCTGAGTGAGAGGCCAGCAGGAGGCCCATGCCTTGCTACGTGGCCCACATTCTGGTGTCTAGAACCCCAGGACCCTGTCCACAAGCTGAGATCTCCCCTGGCGTGTGCCCTGTGGATTCGAGGGCCTGCTCTGTACAGTGTATGTATGCACGTGTTGGAGGTGGGCGTGGAGCCGACCCTGTTTCCGACAGCACAGCCAACCTGAGATCCTGGCCACGGCAGGTTCCGGGGCTTGGCTTTCCTGCTTGTGAAGTCTCGTGATGGTGTGGCCCCGGGGAGGGGCAGGGCTGCAGGGCTCAGGCTCACGGAAGTCCCCAGCTTGGGTCCCAGCCTGTCTAGTCTCCTGTCTTCCCGACTGGTGCCCAGCAGAAGGATAGAGTTCCTGGGCACTGTGGTATGCTTCCGGGGTCTGTGGATAGACAGGGCCGTGGGTACCCAAAGGAGGTCTGGCAGGATGTCAGCACAAGGCCTGGTGCCGCCACATCCAGCTGCCGTGGGGGCTGAGCCACGTGAGTCCCCAGCCCAAGGCAGACCAGGCTGCGCCAGGGCGCCTGAGCTGCCCTTGATGGTGGGAGGCCCCCCACCCCCAGGAGCCCTGAGCCCTAACCCACCCCATTCCTGGAGCTGTGTCCTTCCCACACCTTAAAGAGGGGCCCAGGAGTCCTGCTTGAATGGGGCTTGGCAGGCTGTGCCCCATTTTGTGCCTAGTCACCTGGGTGTATTGCGGTCTTGTTAGAGACTTTGGTACAGAGGCAGCAGGGTGGGGACCTTGGGAGGGCTGCACCAGTCAGTGGAGGGCTTGGAAGTGGGCCAAGGGCTTTGTCCCTGGGTCTCGAGGGGATGGGTTGGTGAGAAAGGATGAAGTGTGAGGAAGAGGTAGCTGGAGGGTGGGAGCTTGTGGGCAGGAGCGGCTCTCAGGGCCTAAGGCTGCTTGGTGGCGTCTGGGCAGGGGTGGGGGCAGGCTGTGCCAATAAGGGGGTTCTTGGGGGAGGTAGACCGGGCCCTGAGCTGAGATGACCAGCATCTCTAGTGCCTGAGCCAGGGTCCCCACGCTTGGTGGGGAGGGGTCAGGGGCCCACACCCAGCCATGGCCCTGGCTGATCACTGCTGTAGAGTGTGGGCATCTGAGTTCTGCATGGGGCGGACCTGTGGTCTGTTTCTCCTACCATGGTCCTGAAGTCCTGTGCCTGGGGGGAGGTGGCCCCTCCGCCTCTCCTGGATGACAAGGCAGTAGGGGTCTGGGCCTCTTCAAGGCTCAGGTTTCAGGAAATATATCTGTCTTAGAGCTCCTGGCACTGGTACCATGCTCTGCTCAGGTGGGGGGCCAAGTCGCCCATGTGGGATGTGGTGGGAAAGGAACCAGGCTGTAGCCATGGACCTGGGCAGTGGTCCAGGGGACTGTGCCCACCTTCCTGGCCTGGGGTGCCCTGAGCCGTGGAGTACCCTGGGCTGTGAGGTGTGGTACGTCAGTCCCACGTCTGCTGTGTCATTTCTAGGTCTTTGGGCTGCTGACCTGTGCCCCTGCCTGGGGGTCAGATGAAGGGTTTGGCCTGGGAGGAGGCAGGGGATGGTTAGGCTGTGGGCCTGCCCATGCAGCCCAGGTGGATCAGCATAGGTGTTTGAGAAGAGGTGTGGTTGGGCAGGCAGTGGGCCCAGCTGGGGAGGAGGAACCAGGGTTCCTCTGCCTGCTTGCGGGGGGACCCTCCCCTTGTCCCCCACCCCTCATGGTCCTTGCCCAACCACCGGACTTTCAGGCCCATCCCTGGGATGACAGAGTGTCCTCTGAAGCCCAAGCCCAAGCCTGTCGCCTCTCTTGTCCTGTAGGAGTTTGGAGGGGGACAGTCCTGTCTTGGCCTATGGCCCACGAGGCAGGAAGCACGGGGATGAGAGGTCGCCCCCTGACGAGGGGACGCAGTCCTGGAGGCCAGCCCAGGGGAGGGGAGGAGGCAGGGGCCCAGCACTGGGGGAGGTGTGGATGTGCTGCCCTGCCCGCCAGCTCAGGTTCTTTCTGGATGACATCCTGTCATCCAGGTACAGGGAGCCCAGCTGGCGGGCGGTGGGGCCCTTGCAGGTGGGCGGGCGAGCGCATGTCCCTGTGGGAGCCGGTAACTGGAGCCCTGGGCTCTGGTGAAGGTGGCAGTAATCCTACCTGACTGGCTGGCGTGAGGGTTCCTGGGAGCCGGGAGGAGCTCCCTGGTCCCCCAGATGGAGCCGGGTGTGGGGAGGCGGGTCCTGCGGGGTGGGTGCCTGGCCTGCTGGTGGGCTTGGTCTGCAGGGCTGGTCATAGGCCAGCCCTGGCCCCACCCCCTTGTGCTCAGCCCCCTGCCAGCTCCTGGTTCTTGCAAGTGCCCACCCTCAAAGCCTGTTTCCTCCGGCAGCTGGAGCCACTGCTGACTCCCTGGTGGTTTCAAGCCCCACCGAGCCCCAGCAGCCTCTTTGCTGAGCACTGGTGCCAGAGTCAGCCTGGAGTCTGTGGCCCTGTGCAATCTGAGACCAGCACCTCTGTCCCTGCGTCCCGTGGGTGTGCGGCTCCCACGCAGGGTGCTTCCTGCCTTGCTGTGCAGCCCCAGTCCCGCAATCTCCCTGTCCAGGGCCCACCTGCCCCCTTCTAGAGCAGCACCCCGCCCCGGAGTCCCACTGACTCTTTCCGCCAAGGCCGAGTGGTGGTCGTCAGTAGGAGAGGCATGCTGGGTGCCTGCTGGAAGGGATGGCCGAGTACATGTGCAGGTGAAGCTTAGGAAGGAGCCAGATCGCCAGTAGTGGCAAGGACACGGCTGGCCTGCGGGTGGTCCTGTAGGCAGTGGGAGGGAGCTGCCTGTCAAAGGCTCAGGGCGGGGTGAGTGGGCGTGAGGACAGGAGCCACAAGGAGCCGTGAAAGAGCTCTACATGGCGGGAGATGCAGCTGAGCCTGGGGTCATAGGGGCCCCTGTGCGTGGGGACACAGAGGCCCCAGTGGCTGTAGATGCCCTTGGAGGAGATGGGCAGCCTGGGCACGGGCTGCTGGCTTGGCAGGGGACAGGGCTGATGTGGGCAGATAGGTTCAGGACTCAAGAGGTGGGACTGAAAGCCGGGTGACAGCCCCAGCAGGCAGAGTTCTAGAAGGGTGGGGGCTGGCTCCCCCACTCCAGCTGTGCCGCTGCATGGGTATAAGTTCCTGTGGGTCATCCTGGCCGGTCTGGGTGGCAGGGGTGCTGGCCTGGCAGCAGTGTAGGTGGGGCTCAGGAAGCTGAAGGTGGGCAGGCCCTGAGCCCTGACACTGTCTTGGTAGAGGAGCCAGAAGAGGAGGGACATTTGGAGGCATGGGGTGGGAACGAGGAGGGGGCTCTGGGGAAGGCTGTGCTCCAAGTGTCCAGAGGCTGCTTGGGTGTGGCAGGCAGCCCAGTGGTAGGGGAGTGGGCCTGGACACAGGTGTGGTCCCCTGCTGTCCTGGGGCTGGGAGCAGCAGGTGCTGGAGGTCAGGCTGACAGGCTTGGGTCTGGGCTCCAGCAGGAGGCCTCAGGAGTGGTGGGATGGCCCAGGGTGGGGGTGCTTGGCCTTCGGAGGGAGAAGCCTTGGTTTTATGGCAGTCAGAGTGCAGGGCCTGGGAGATTGGGGTACTGGGGCTCGTTGAATCTGGCCGCCCCACCTGGGATGGGAAACTGCAGGTCTGTGGGCTCCCAGCCTCGGGTGGTAGTGCCAAGGCCTGGTGAGGGTGGTCAGCATGTCCACGGTCTGAGAGGGGCGGGGGTGCGGAGAAGGGGCGAGCAGTGGGGCTGGGGAAGTCACAGAGGGTCCTGGGCAGGGAGGAGCCGGCCGGGAGGGGTGAGGGTCGTGCCTGTGAGGGCGAGGGCAGGGATGGGCAGTGGCATCTCCTGTCACGGGCCTGGGGACGAGGGCCCTGTGGTCCTGGGAGTAGGCAGGGAATGGTGGCCACAACAGAGGCGGTGCATGGCCTCAGTTTCCCCATCTGTGGCAAGGGCCCCATCCCGCCCCATCCCTGTCCTTAGCACGAGGCTTGTGTGTTGTGTCCAGAGGTAGCACCTGGGTGGCAACTGGTGTTCCTCAGGTGGACCCCATGACCCTGACGTTGCCATGGCTCAGGCTCCAGTGAGGCACCAAGGGCCACTCCCACTTAACACTCTCTGCTCCCAGGGGACCCCCCATAGCCCCTAGCTGCACCCACCTTCTGCCCCTGCTCTTTCTTCTCCCTGTGCTGAGTGGAACTGGTGGGGCTGGCCGCTGGGGCAGCCTCTCTCTTCTGAGTGGGTCATTTTGGGGTCTGCTGAGGAGGTGTGGCCTCAGAGCTGGGCGTAGGAAGGCCAGCAGTGAGCCTGACCTGGGGTGGGATGGGCTGGCTGTGATGGGTGGGCCCGTGTGCCTGACCGGACCCCCCCGTGTCCACAGCGCTCCTTCACCCTCATCGTGGAGGCCTGGGACTGGGACAACAGCTCCACCCCAGATGGTAAGTCAGCCTGGGCCAGGGGCTGGGGTGGGCCGACTGCCGCCCCCTCCGCCCCCTCAGCCACAGGAATGCATGTGGCCGGGAAACCTGTTCTACCCTGAGGCTCTGTGTGCTGTTCCTTCTTTGCCCTGGCTGCCAGGAAGCTCTCCACGTTTGTAATTTGCAGAGCTGCGCACGTGTGTACTCCCCCTCTCAGCCTCGTTTGTGTGGTTCTCCCAATGGGCACGTTCTTCAGGGGCTGTGTCCGTGGCAGAGTGGAGCAGGGCACCCCCCAGAGGCTCTCTGGCTTCATGGCTCTTCTCTGCCCATCTGTCCTGGAACGTGTGATTGCGTGACCCTCTTCCCAAGGCTCACCTGCTGGCTAGCCACCAGCATGGGGGTGTCTGCAGGGCCCTATGGCAGTAGGGCAGAGAAGTCTTCAGGGGGCTAGTGGGGAGAGCATTGCAGACAGCAAACACAGTGCAAAGGCCCTGAGGTAGGAGGAAGCCAACGAGTTAGGGAGCAGCGTGGGGCCTGAGTGTCATGGGGTTCACAAGGTCGAAGAGACCAGGGTCAGCTCATGCAGGCTTTGTGGGCCACCGTGAGGACACTGGCTTCTTAGATGTGGGACTGCTCAGGCTGCTGTGTGGCCAGGATGGAAAACAGTATGAACCAGGTGGCAGTCAGGAGTGCTCAGACCAGGGGCAGCCTGGAGGTAGAGGCATGGGGTTTGCTGATGGGTGGGACATGGTGAGAGAGTAGGGTCTCCTCGTGGGTGGTGAGGAGTCAGCAGGATGGACAGGTTGATTTGAGGGCGATGCCACATGGACAGTTGGCTGCTGAGTCAGGCTGAGTTCTGGCTCTCACTAGGGACAGTGCTGGGGAGACTGCCTTGCCTGGGAGTGGCGGTCAGTGGGGATGGGATGGCCACGGGCGTGGGTTGCCCCGGATAGGGGTGTTTTGGGAGGAGGGTGGCAGTGCGACGGGTCAGTCAGGCACCTTGACAAGGATGGGCCTGGGGGGCACCGGGTGCGAGGCCTTGCTAGGCGAGGCCAGCAGGGCATAGTCCCCAGGCAGCTGCTAGTAAAGAGGACAGGCAGGGTGTGTGGGGAACCCCAGGTGGGTACAGGAGCATAGGGAGTGGTTCCGCAGACCTAGGGCCTGTGAGTGCCAGCTCAGGGCGCTCCCCGCCATGCAGTGGCTTTGCTGGAAGTGAGGGCCGACTGTTTGGATCTCTGGATTGGTGTATGTCTCAGGTGGGGTTGAGAAGAGGCTTGTTTTTTTGTTT
Source organism: Smutsia gigantea (assembly GCA_032199065.1). Classification (NCBI taxonomy): domain Eukaryota; kingdom Metazoa; phylum Chordata; class Mammalia; order Pholidota; family Manidae; genus Smutsia; species Smutsia gigantea. The sequence continues at coordinate 10,155 of JAVSCE010019846.1, read as the reverse complement.
TGTTTTATGCTTTTTTTTTATCATTAATATGCAATCACATGAGCAGCGTTGTGGTTACTGGACCCCCCCATCATCAAGTCCCCACCACACACCCCATTACAGTCACTCTCCACCAGCGTAGTGAGATGCTATAGAGTCACTACTTGTCTGAGAGAAGGCTTGTTTTATGACAGGGAGGTAGGGAGGCAGCCGTGTGCGTGTTGCTGGGAACGACCCCCTGGAGAGGGAGAGGAGTGGAGAGGAGTGGGTGAGGGGCACACGGTTCTGAGGGGGCCGCTGGTGCAGGAGCAGGGCTGTCTGTCGTGGGGCAGCTGGGGACTGTGGGGCTCGCAGCCCCGCAGCAGCCAAACCACCCCTGGGAGCTCCTCACGGGGGCACCTCCAGCCCCCCAGCGCAGCCCCGCCTGGCCCCTGGCATTTGGGTGGGGAGTAGAAGGCCTCTCAGCCCTGCGCTCCTGCAGCGGCCTGGCCAGTGGGGCTGCTGTCCTGGGCATGGCAGCTCTTCTTCACCCACCGCCCCGCTGCGCCAGCTGCCGAGCTGGGTCAGCATCCTGGGCCTGGGCTCGCTCCCCAAGGACGGGGCCCCGGCCGGCCTGACTCCGCTGCCTCCCCAAGAGGAACTGCTGATCGAGCGGGTGTCGCACGCGGGCATGATCAACCCCGAGGACCGCTGGAAGAGCCTGCACTTCAGTGGCCACGTGGCACACCTGGAGCTGCAGATCCGCGTGCGCTGTGACGAGAACTACTACAGTGCCGCCTGCAACAAGTTCTGCCGGCCCCGCAATGACTTCTTCGGCCACTACACCTGTGACCAGTATGGCAACAAGGCCTGCATGGATGGCTGGATGGGCAAGGAGTGCAAAGAGGGTGAGCAGCCACGGGGGGCCGCGCAGAGGGACCACAGGGGTCTGTGCAGAGGGACTGTGCAGGGGTACCGGGGGGCCATGCGGAGGGGCCATGGGGTCTGTGCAGGGGTACTGGGGGGCCATGCAGAGGGCCATGGGCACCACGTGGAGGGCTGTGGGGGAAGTGGGCAGGCCTGGCCGGAGGCCCACGCTGGCTGGCTGCAGCGCTCGCTCTCTCTGGCCCCTCTGCAGCCGTGTGTAAACAGGGGTGCAACCTGCTCCACGGGGGATGTGCTGTGCCTGGGGAGTGCAGGTGAGTGCCCGCCGCCTGCCCCTTCCTTACCCTCTGTGCGTACTCGCTCCCTCAGCAGAAGTTGGTTGGTTGGGCACCTCCTCTGTGTGATGCGCTCTGTGGCTGTTGAGGGCATGTGCTGGACAAGGATATGGGCCCTGCTCCTGTGCAGCCTAGAATTAGTGCAGGGGAGACACTGGCCTTGAATCTGGGTGTGCCTGATAGTGATAGCCCCGTGAGCACAGTGTGGAAGGGGACCGGGAAGTGGCCAGGGCCGTTCTAGGTAACGTGGAACAGCCACGGCGGGGGGCAGAAGCCTGGAGGCTGAGAGCCACCGGAGGACAGACTAGTAAATGTGCACAGCACAGGAGGGGTCCGGAAGGCCCTGAGGGCATGGTGGCTTGTGCTCATGGGCAGGGACAGAAAGGCCGGCAAGTATGGGGTGGGACCTAGGAAAGAAGAGGGGCCACTGGAGGGTTTAAAGCCAGAGGGATGGAAGCACCAGGGCAGCAGCTTGGGTGAAGAGCTGGGCGGAGGGGTGAGGGTGCGGGACGGGCCAGGGGAGGTGAGGGACGGGTGGGTCCTGCAGACATCCTGGAGTAGATTTGATGTAGAGCTGAGAGGAAGAGCCAGGGGTCAGGAAGGACCCCAAGCCTTCTCGCCTGGCCTCAGGTGGAGCAGGCACAGGTAGAGAAAGGTAGATGGTGCTGGAGGGTGAGGTCTGCCAAGCCCCGGGACACATGCTGAAGTGGGGGGTTTATGACAAGGCGCCTGGCTGGTGACACACATGTGCGGCCTGTGGCACGTAGGCTGTGTTTAAAGCCCCAGATGGAGAAGGGGAGAGGTCTGGGAGCCAGTGCTAGACTCCTGCTGGCAAAGGTGTGAGATGGTGAAAAGCTGGCAGAGGCTGCTTGCACGAGTCAAGAGGGGTATCAGGAGGTGACACAGGGAGGTCTGGGTTCATGGTGGGACTAGGAGACCGAGGGATCCTGACAGCATCCTGGAGGCCATTGGAGACCTTGCCTGGGGGTGGTGGGGAGTCGCTAGATCGGGCATGGTCAGGAGGGGTGGGGCCAGCATTTGGAGGGCGGCCAGGGGCTGGGAACAGGGCTTTCACAGCGAGTAGAGGGTGGGCATAGGTGTGGCCGAGGATGGGCCTGGGGGGCAGGGCTTGGGGACCTGGTGGATGCTCTGGGTGAGCCCTGGGGTGGGGCTGTCAGTTGCTAGAGTGATGGGGCACGTGGAAGCAGCGAAGCCCCAGCCCAGCCCAGTCTCTGGTCTCACTAATCACAAGACCCCCTAGGGGGGCATGTTTGCGTCCATGGGCCTCTTTTAGATGGGGACACTGAGCACAGAAGTCACTTCCCCAGGCCGTATGACGTCGAGTGTGCACAGGAGAACTAGGTTGGCACCCGGCTGGGGTGGGAGCCAGGAAGGGAGGTCCGGTGACCCAGTGCCTGTGCGGCCGTGGCTTCGGCCTGGAGGTGGCGTGAGCAGTCAGGGCAGGCGGCCCAGGGTCGCTGGGCGGGAGCCAGCAGCCCCAGCAACCGTACCCGGGGTGGGGGGGGTATTGTGGGGCCGGCTCTCAGCCCAGATGGGGCAGGACCTTATCTCGCAGCCCTGGGCTCTGACTTGTGTGACGGGTGTGAGCCTAGGGACTGGGCAGACACAGGTCCGAGGGGGTGAGCGCAGCAGAGCCCAGCCCCTTGGGCAGTGCACAGCCTTGATGCCTGGCCTCGGGCCTGGCGACCAAGCAGCTGAGGTCGGAAGGAGGTAGGAGAGGAGCCTGCCTTCTTCCCCACTTCCCCCTGCTGGCGTGGGCCACGCAGGAAGATGAGGGGCAGGGCTCCCTGGGAGAGGTCTGTAGGGTGGGGGGAGCATAGGTGAATCCCTCCCCATTCCTGTGGGTGAGGCCCAGCTGCTACTGCAGCTCAGGGCTCAGGTTTCAGAGCAGGACACCCCCCACCGGATACCACGGAGATGGCCGTGCCTTCCTGCCGCCTCCTCCCTGGGCTTCTGGAGCCACAGGCCAGGGAAGCTGGGGAGGTGGGGGCCTAGTGGGGGCTGCCCCACCCAGAACTGAGCGCACACCCTTGGGACCATGGGGTTTGGGCTCCCAGCTCGCCCATGTGGCTCCTTGGCCAATGACACAAGGCATGTCACCACCCTGTCCTGAGACTCTGTCTTCCTGTGCCACCTGGAGGGATTCTGGGTGGGGACGCGTGGCCACGCCAGCACAGACCTCCCTGTACAAACAGGGCTGGATGCAGGAGTCTCTTCTCATCAGCCCCAGTTTCCCCGTCCCGTGCCTGCCGAGCCAGCCAGGGTCCCTTCTGAATGACTGCAGGGCTCGGTGGCCCAGGAGGGGGCTGGGGCCTCATCCTTTCACAAAAATAACTTCTCATGGTGGGTGCTGGCCTGGAAGCACCATGGCCTGGATGTCACTCCTGTCCTGTAGGAGTCTGAGTTCTAGGAAGGAGGCTGCTTGGGGTCCCGTCCAGGGCCAGAGGGCAGCCTGCAGGGTGCTGGGTGTGAGCTACAGGAAGATGGGCCCTCTCCCCTGACGGCAGTGTCCCTTAGGCTGTGCTCTGGGCTCTTGGAAAGTGGCCACACCTGGAATGGACCCTTCACTGATGTCCTGGGCACCCTTTCTGCCCCAGCCACCTGGCCCACCATTTGGGACAGGGCTAGGCCTTGGGATTATGGCCTTGAAGCCAAGAGGCCTCTCTGTAGGCCATTTGCCAGGGAGTGTCTGACTCTTCCTGGAGGGTCAGGAAATGCCCTGAGTCTGGCCTCTCACAGGGCTGGCCTGGTGCAGCCGATGGGCCTTGATGTCCCCATCTTGATGGGGCTTTGTTGGGAGAGAGGAGTTACTGCCCTGGAGTTTCAGGTGAGGTCACATGCTGCCCAGGCCATGCAACCGGGGCTGGGCCAGGAGCCCTGTCCTGTTGTCCCTGTTGGCCTGCCTTGGTAGCAGCTGGTGCATCCGAGCTCACACTGTCATTCCTGGGGTCCCGGCAGGGCCTTCCTTCCCTGGCGCCTGCTCTTGGGGCCCTGCTCAGGGGTGAGTCCCGAAATAGCTCCGGGAGGAGTGGCTGGACAGCTGCGGCTGGCCATCCAAGGCCAGTGGCCGGGAAGTGCCCGTGACCCCCACCTGGCCCAGGGCCTGCTCCAGTTCAAAGCTGAGGCCGCCAGCCCTGGGGTGGCCCACGTGACTGTATCTGCATCCCCGAGCTACCCTGGCAGCAGCCACAGCTCCGGGGTCTCCCTCACCACTGGGCCGCCCACCCCTCGGCCCTCCCCAGGTGCAGCTACGGCTGGCAGGGGCGGTTCTGTGATGAGTGCGTCCCATACCCCGGCTGTGTGCACGGCAGCTGCGTGGAGCCCTGGCAGTGCAACTGTGAGACCAACTGGGGCGGCCTGCTCTGCAACAAAGGTAGTGGCAGCGTGAGTGGGTGGCCCAGCTGAGGGCTGCCATCTCTGGGAAGACGGGGTAAGGGACGGGGGGCCTGCCCCCTGAGCACCCACCCTTGCCCCCAGACCTGAACTACTGTGGCAGCCACCACCCTTGCACCAATGGGGGCACGTGCATCAACGCCGAGCCCGACCAGTACCACTGCGCCTGCCCTGATGGCTACTCGGGCAAGAACTGTGAGCAGGGTATGTGGGGGCCAGCCACTGGCTCCAGGCTGCTTCCTGGGGACCCTGGCTGGGCCCCATCTCCAGCTTCCTCGCGCAGTGGGCATCCCCTTACCCCTGCCTTTGGGCCTTGGGGGTCTGGGGCGGGGCACTCAGAAAAAGGCAGGGGGCCTGGGCCGCCATGCCCACCACCCCGCCTCTGGTCCCCAACGCAGCTGAACATGCCTGTGCCTCCAACCCATGTGCCAGTGGGGGCTCGTGCCATGAGGTGCCCTCCGGATTCGAGTGCCACTGCCCATCTGGCTGGAGTGGGCCCACTTGTGCACTGGGTGAGTGCCCTCTCTAGCATAGGGGCGCTCCTGCCTGGCCTGGGAGGGGGCTTGAGGGTGGGGGTGGGGCAGTGTGGTTGAGTCTGCACCTACGGCTCTGGGTCCGGAGGTCAGAGGAGCAACAGGAAGACCCAAGCATGTGGCCCCTCCTCCCCACGCAGCCTCTCCTGGGGACCTGCCTCCCTGCATGGCCCACCACCCCATGCCAGCCCCTCTGTTCCTCTGCAGACATCGACGAGTGTGCCTCCAACCCATGTGCGTCAGGGGGCACCTGCGTGGACCAGGTGGACGGCTTTGAGTGCATCTGCCCCCAGCAGTGGGTGGGGGCCACCTGCCAGCTGGGTGAGGGCCCCGAGGGGCGTGCCTGTGCATGGACTGCGCTCTGCATGTGGCGGCAGCTGCTGGCACTGTGGGCTGCGGTGCCGGGTGTGAGGGAAGTGGGGCCAGAGCCCCAAGCCCCATCACCCCTTGTCTCCTCTGCAGACGCCAATGAGTGTGAAGGGAAGCCGTGCCTTAATGCTTTTTCTTGCAAAAACCTGATTGGTGGCTATTACTGTGATTGCATCCCGGGCTGGAAGGGCGCCAACTGCCACATCAGTCAGTACGGGTGGGTGGGCAGGTGGCAGGTGGGTGGGGCTGTGGCACCCAGGACTCGGCCCATGACCCCGCCCCTCTGTCCCCAGACATCAATGACTGCCGCGGGCAGTGTCAGCACGGTGGCACCTGCAAGGTGAGGCGTGGCCGGCCACCTTGCCCTGCACATGTGTGGGAGGGGCTGGGGCCTGTGGGAGGCTCACCTGCCCTGCCTGCCCCAGGATCTGGTGAACGGCTACCAGTGCCTGTGCCCAAGGGGCTTCGGCGGCCGGCACTGTGAGCTAGAGCTGGACGAGTGCGCCAGCAGCCCCTGCCGCAGTGGCCTCTGCGAGGACCTGGTTGCCGGCTTCCGCTGCCACTGTCCCAAGGGCTTCTCGGGGCCACTGTGTGAGGTGAGGCCCGTGGGCACGCTGGCTGCCCTTGGAGGCTCTGGCTACTGCCTGGCAGGCTGTCACTCTCTAGGCCACCCAAGTGGCCAGGAGGGACTGCCGGGGGGCCTGGCCCTCCGTATCCTGCCTGGGTCAGTCCTAGACCAGGCCCCAAGCCCCAGGGTCCTAGCAAGTCCTCCTGGTGGGCAGGTGTCTTATCTGTCTGCCCACTGCTGGGACTGGAGGTCACGGGGCCCAGATGGGTGGAGTGTGGGGGCAGCCTCACGGGGGCCCTGGAGTGGGTTGGGGCGCTGAGAGCGGGACTGCTGCAGGTAGTGGTTGGGTCTGAGGAGGGGTGTGGTGTGCTATCTGGGCAGTTCCTGCCCCGCCCCCTCTGCCCTGCCCGGCCCTGGCCCTGGCCCTGGCCCTGTGGTGGGTGGGGAGTCGTGGGCTGCAGGGATGCATGGGCCCAGGGTGGCCCGGCCTGGGGCCATGCAGCCTGTTTATGGTGCTTTTGGAAAGGGGCACAGAAGGGGCTCCATCTGCCATCGCGGTTGGGGAGGGGTCAGGCGCTGGCCTTCCTGCCGCTGGCAGGGGTGAAGGCCGGATGCCGCCTGGGGAGGCAGAGGAAGCGGGCTGCCCTGGAGGCACAGGCTGCGGGTGGGGCCTGGAGGCCACAGGTGTTTCCGTCCAGCTGACAGTCCTGGACAGTCTGGTGTGGGCGGGCCTTCGGGCTCTGGCCGCAGAGGCCCGGTATCCAGGCTGAGCGGGGCTGGGGCTCAGGGAGTACCTGGGGAATCGGCCTCACGGGTGCCCCCTGCCCTGCAGGTGGACATCGACTTCTGCGAGCCAAGCCCATGCCGGAACGGCGCCCGCTGCTACAACCTGGAAGACGATTATTACTGCGCCTGCCCGGACGACATGGGTGGCAAGAACTGCTCTGTGCCGCGGGAGCCGTGCCTGGGCGGGGCCTGCAGAGGTGGGGGCGGGGCCGCAGGGCGGCTGGGCTGGGGCAGGAGGTGGGGCGGAGCCTGGGGCCTGCCGGGCCCCCGCAGGCTGACCCGTCCTGTCGTCCTGTCAACCTCAGTGATCGACAGCTGCGGGTTGGATGCTGGGCCCGCAACCCCCTCCGGAGTGTGCGGCCCCCATGGGCGCTGTGTCAGCCAGCCTGGGGGCAACTTCTCCTGTATTTGCGACAGCGGCTTCATGGGCACCTACTGCCACGAGAGTGAGTGGCGTGGGCAGGGCACGGGCGGGGCGGGCGGCCACCGGAGGGGGACCGGCTCACCTTCGCCTCCCGCAGACATCGACGACTGCGTGGGCCAGCCGTGCCGCAACGGGGGCACGTGCATCGACGAGGTGGACGCCTTCCGCTGCTTCTGCCCCAGCGGCTGGGAGGGCGAGCTCTGCGACACCAGTGAGTGGGCCCCGCGGCTGCGCACCGTCCGGGCCCGCCAGCGCCCGCGGGAAGCTGTGCTGGGTGCCTGCCGGGTGCCGCTCTCCCGGGCCCAGCCGCAGTGCCTTCTCCCTGGGAAGCCCTACCTGAGCGCCGTGCCCCCGCTGATCGGCGTCCTCGCCCCCAGATCCCAACGACTGCCTTCCCGATCCCTGCCATAGCCGCGGCCGCTGCTACGACCTGGTTAACGACTTCTACTGCGCATGTGACGATGGGTGGAAGGGCAAGACCTGCCACTCACGTGAGTGCCCGCCGCCCGGGCGCGGGGGGGGCTGCCCGCAGCTCTGGGGGTGCCCACTGAGCGGCTGTGTGCCCGCAGGCGAGTTCCAGTGCGACGCCTATACCTGCAGCAATGGCGGCACCTGCTATGACAGTGGGGACACCTTCCGCTGCGCCTGCCCCCCGGGCTGGAAGGGCAGCACCTGCAACGTGGGTGAGCAGACCTGGGTCCCCGCGCGCCGCCCCTCCGGCCCTCCCTGCCTCTCTCCGCCGGGTCTGGGCCCCGCTACGTGGAGGCCCTGGGTCTGCCCAGGACCACGTGGAAAGGCCTCCTTTGTCCCTGCCTTACAGCCAACAACAGCGGCTGCCTGCCCAACCCCTGCACTAACGGGGGCACCTGTGTGGGCAGCGGGGACTCCTTTTCGTGCATCTGCCGCGACGGCTGGGAGGGCCGCACCTGTACACATAGTGAGCCTGTGGGGCAGGGGCCTGTGGGGGGGCGGGCACAGGGAGTGGGGGCCCGTGCCGCGGGGCCTGCCGCTCCACCGTCTCCCTAGTCCTATGCCTTGGGTGCAGGGTGCACCTGCCCAGCAAAACCCAGTGTACCCTGAGACCTGTCATGCCAACTTGGCAGCTTCATCTCCCGCCCACCCCATGTGTTCCAGCCTCTTGGTCTCCTGCCAGCCAGCCAGCCACCCACCCAGCCACCAGGTTCCCGCTCACGCAGCTTCCCCCAACACCAACTCAAGGCGTACCCCAGGCTAGGGCCCTTTGTGACTGTCCAGTCATCTTCTCCTGGAGTGCCCTCTGCCCCAGCCGCTCAGGGCAGGCTGGCATGGCAGGTGCTCCAGGCCCGGTGCTGGGCAGGTGGCTGCCCTGCTGACTGTCCTCTCTCCCCTCAAATGCAGACACCAATGACTGCAACCCCCTGCCCTGGTGAGTGACTGCCCTGGTGGCTGGCTGACCCGAGGGGGGCGTGGCCCACCGTAGGGTCCCCCCTGATGCCCATCCCCTCCTGCAGTTACAATGGTGGCGTCTGCGTAGATGGTGTCAACTGGTTCCGCTGCGAGTGCGCCCCTGGCTTCGCGGGTCCCGACTGCCGCATCAGTGAGGAGCTTGGGGCAGCTGGTCAGGCAGGGCTGTGGGGCCCAGCCCTGGGCGCTCCTTCCCTCCCATCCTGGGTGCCAGGAATCAGGGGCCATCTATGGCCACGTACCTGAGGCGGCCACAGTAGTTTCTACCTTTTTCCGAGTCTCAGTTTCCCTTCTTGTGTGTTGCTTTGCTGGTGGTAGCTCCTCGCTCACCCCTGCCCCACCAGTTGGGGACTGCTCCAAAGGGGGTGCACCCTTGTTTGGGCTGGGATGCTTCATCCCCAGAGCCTCCTGCCCACACCCCTTCCAGAGGAAGATGGAGGAGGCTTATCAAAGCCTCAGGCTGGTGGCAGCGGCAGGCCCAGCTCTGCAGCCCAATGGGGCAAACCGAGGCCTGAGCTGGCAGGGCCCCTCCTCCTGCCTCCAGCAGCCCCGGGCCCCTGGTGTGGGCGCCGGCCTCCTGGCTGCCTGCTGAGGCCGGCCGCCTCCTCACAGACATTGACGAGTGCCAGTCCTCGCCTTGCGCCTATGGGGCCACATGCGTGGATGAGATTAACGGGTACCGCTGCAGCTGCCCGCCGGGCCGGTCGGGCTTACGGTGCCAAGATGGTAAGTGGGGCGCTGCTCTGGGCGGTAGGGGCAGCACCCAGCCTCCAGGCCTGGCACCCGCTGCTGACCCACCCGCACCTGCCTGCCCACAGTGATGGTGTTCGGGAGGCTCTGCTGGTGGCAGGGTGTGCCCTTCCCACACGGGAGCTCCTGGGTGGAGGACTGTAACACCTGCCGCTGCGAAGACGGCCGACGGGACTGTAGCAAGGTATGGGCCCTGCCCAGGAGCTCTTTCCTGGGGCTGGCATCCTGGCATCCCCGGGGAGGGGCCCCTGCCATCCATCCATAACCCTGAAACTCACCCTGTGAGGCTGGGTGCTGGGGGAGGATGAGCCATGTCTACCATTTATGCCGGGTGTCCTGGGAGAAGGGCCCTTGGGCACAACCAGGCCCCTTTCTTCCTGCAGTTGGGGAAACTGAGGCTCAACCCTGCTTAGGCTCTGGAAGCCTCTGGCCTGGGCCCTGCCCTTTTTGGGGTCAGCCCTGCTCTGGTGGGGGTCCTTTCACTCTGCAATCCCTGAGTGGTAGGATAGAGCAGAGCCTTGGGACTCGCTGACCCTGACCTTTGCTCCTGGCACGGCGCCTGTGTGTCCGTGGGTCCTCATCTGCACGCACTCACACCTGTTCCTCCATGTGCATGCCTGGCCTAGGTGTGGTGCGGGCAGAAGCCTTGCCTGTTGGCCGGCCGGCCCAACACCCTGAGTGTCCTGTGCC
>JAVSCE010019845.1:0-21421 GCA_032199065.1 Smutsia gigantea | reverse complement strand
TGCTGTAAGACTGTGGGAACGCGTCCTTTATGTTCTGCATCCCTTTCAGCAAGTCAGAACCCATGGAACCCCAGCCTAGATCCTACACATATAAAAATCAAGTTCTAGGCTACAGAAGAGCAACACGAATGAATGAAGACCTCTGAGTGACTGCTGAATAGGGCCACCCACCAATCTGGAATGTTCCCTTTAGACTCTGATGTGTAGAAGATATAAACTTCTGTGACAGTTAAGCCGCTGGGTTAATACCAGGTCTCTGTGGTATGGTAGCCTAGACTCAAGCGAAATTAATATACTGCCAGCATTCTGCATCTGTTGCAGATGAGGACACTAGGCTGAGAGACGATGGCCCTCCTCAGATCACACATGTAATAAACATAAGAGTGAGATCTGCTTGCCTGCAGATTTCGTGCTCTCGAGCACACTCTGCTCTCACTGCCTTAGGACTGGCCAGCTCACCCAGGCTGCCGGACATCTGGACAGACTACATGGTGTAGAGTTTGCTATGGCAAGAAGTGCCAAGGGGGCTCAAGACGAGCATTCCCTGCAATATTGCTCACCTGGGGCAACACAGGGTCATGCATTAGGCTCTGGTCAAGAGGCAGAAGAAAAGGAAAGGAGTCCTGGCAGCGGTCCTGTGAGACATGCAAGGGGCTCATTAATAAGACCATGTGTCATTTGCTGAGCAGAACAAGCAGATTTTTGGCAAAGAGATTTACTTCAGAGAAGAAAAAAAGTGCCTGCAGTGGTTGGGTGGAAGGCAGGCTGCTGACACACAGATGTGAGAACAAGATGCCTGCGCCAGCTGTGTACTAAAGAAAGTTATCGCCAACTACCAATTTTCTATTTTTGTTTTAGCAATTTATCAGTTAGCCTTATCACAGTGAGAGAGCCTCATAATAGGGACTGAAGTTTTGAAAATGCAAGAACCAGAGTTAGCAAATGTTCTTAATACACACATGGGCTCACACACAATATGGGAAGAGAAGCCATACAGAGGATCAAAGCCCGCTCTGTGTGTTCTGTGCATCCGTGGGCCCCTATTACATTGGCTTCGAATTATGCCTGTTCATGAAGAACAGGTGTTTGAAATAAAATCAAGGGGTAAGCCACTGCGAATTCAGCCTCTCTAAAGACATTGCAAGAATTTCTAAAATTACTCTTCTTAGACAAATTGCTCCCTTAAGCCCAGATAATTTTTTATCTTGTGGGTGCACAGGGGATACTAAATCTTCGTGCTGACACAAACTTGTTTTCAGGCGGACTGGAGATTCCATTCATCATGTATGCAGGGCCCACAATGCCCATCCACATTAAAGGTTAAAGTCAAGAAAGTGGAGCAGACACTGCCCTGGCCTAGCATGTGGGGAGGTTGTGGCCATACATGCCAGGGGTGCTTTTACATTTAGCAATGCACAAGGATGATAAATTCATTATTGGCTTAAATAAGAAAGCCCAGAGTTCAAGTGAAAACATTAAACTCATTTGTGTAAACAGAGTCTTTCAAAACGACGAAATTAAAGGATTTAAGGGTTAGTGAGTTACAAGGGAGTGTGTGTATTTATATATACACCTTAAAAAAAAAACCTAAGAGATATACAAGTGATTCAGATGACTTACAAATGTAGAAAAAAGTTTTAATGGCTTCTGAATCAAAATATAATTTAATAAATATATTTTTTTAGTGCCATATGCCTGTGGCTAGCACTTGCTTAGGCTGACATCAAGATTACTTTGTGGAACAGAGTTTTCTTTGGAGCAGAGGGAATTCTTTTTGAAAGAAAATCTTTCCCAGCTCTTCATAAATATGCCAAAAGAGTTTCTGCTGGACCAAGAAGATCAGAGCAAGCAGACCTCAAGGAAGAAAGCCAAGTTCACTCATTAGCAACTTCATAAACACTTTTTTTAACTGGCAAATTTATTGCCAACTCTTTGTCACAAAAGATTTTAGAAGAGTGTTCTTTTCCTACAATTAGAACCTGTGTCATTGGTCTCAGTCTTCCACTGATCAGATGAGAGAATGTAATCAACTGCTCAAACCTGGCTTTAGTCAAAAAGAGATGAAATAAATTATGGGATAAAGACATCATCTTAGATTACCTTTCAAAAACTGACAATCAAGACAGGAAAGATTAAAATTTTATCTACCAAATTAGTTGCATTCATCTTTTGCACCGAGGCTGCCAAGGTGTCAGAAATCAAACTGGTCACAGTCAAGCAGTATTGCAAACAGTAAAACCTGAGGGGGAATGAAAACGTATTCAGCCAAAGGAAGCAAAAATGATAATGAAAACAGACATCTTTTAGTTAATTCCTAGTGGGGAACTGCTTCTTTGCAGGGTGCAGACCGCACATTTATGTCAAAAACCATCAGTCCATTTGATGTGGACAATGGAATTTTAGTGCAGGGTCAGATTCTCAAAGCAATTGTTCATTTCTTACTTCCATTCAAGGAAGGCACTGGAGATGGTTACAGTTTTTATCCTTACATTCAGAAGTTCACAGAAGAGGAATTTAGAACTCAAGAAAATGGATGAGAGAATGGTTTACCACCTGGTTCCTGTAATCAAGCCAGCCAAATCCAGGAGGATGCAAATTACTCTTCAGTTCTTTATTTTAATTCTTATACATGAAGCTGATTTTACAAGAATGAGGCACTATACCACTGTAAGTTGTTAATTACATCATGATAAAATTATGTTAAACCTTTTGCTTATGTCTAGCCACAGGGACCATTTAGTTGCATTCCCATTATTGTCCTTCTTGTCTGAATTGGAGCCACCTCATAAGCTGGAGACAGGGAGGGCCTGGTAATAAAAAGTGATGGTCATGGTGAATTCTACTGGCCACAATTCAGGGTAGACTAGAGCAAGGCTTTGGTGACTCTGTCCCTTTCCTAGAGGATGACCATAGATGCGGCAAACAGGAAGTGTTGGGAGTGCATGGAAAGGCAGTGACTTGACAGCTGAGACTAAACGTTAATGTGTGGGAAATAAACCAGTTTTACTGACTATTGTATTAGTCTGCTAGGGCTGTGTAACAAAGTACCATAAACTGGGGACCTTAAACAACAGAAATTCATTGTATCAAGTTCTGGAGTCTAGAAGCCCAAGATAAAGGTGTTATCTTGTTAAGGTTGGATCCTTCTGAGGCTGTGAGGGAGGGATCTGTTCTGGGCCTGTCTTGGGGCTTGTGGATGACCGTCTTCTTCCTGGGTCTCTTCACATCATCTTACCTCTATATACATCTCTGTGTCCAAATTTCTCATTTTTATAAGAACACCAGTCATACTGGATTAGTACCCCTACCTCAATGACCTCACATTGAATTGATTACTTCTATAAAGATTCTATTTCCACATAAGTTCTCACTCTGAGGAACTGGGGTTAGGGCTTCCACATATGAATTTTGAAGGGGTCGAACTCAAACCACAAATCTATTACATATATATCTAGTTTTTTTTCCCCCCCACATCTAATCTCAAATACTCCAAACAATTCTGTAAAACTGGTACCACTGCCTTCATTTGGGTCTTCATTTAAGGCTCAGAGACCTCTAAAACAGGAATACCAAAGAAAACATAAATATTTAGTTTGGTGAACTTATCCAAAATTTTATGATAAGCAAATGCAGAATTAATCTATTTTTAATTTCAGTATATAGGAATGTTTTGTGTTTATTGTGCAGTTTTTTTTTAAGTACTGCTTTAGTTTTTATGGCCTCAAAAACTCAATCAAAAGCTCTGGGAACTCTTCTCTCCTTCCATTTTTATTCCAAATGCCAAAGTCATGAAGGCTGAGTGAAGACTGTTTTTATGAATAGATGCAATGAATTAGAAACAATGAATTGAGAACAATGACTTACATTGAGTGAGTTTTTCATCCCTTTCTTTCATGAAATAAACCACTGTGTGTTGTAGCATACTTATTCTTTCCCATTATTAAATTTCTTGTCAAAATATTCCTTAAGCCACAGAGACAAAGATGAATTCTCCCTCTGTGCATCTGAGCAGTTAAATTTACTTCTCTGACATGCTGCAAGTTGATTTAGAGCTAATCTGTCTGCTTTTTATTGGCTCTGTGTAAAACATTGCTTTTCTTGGTTTCTTTTCTTTCACTTTACATTGTCTTGTAGAAATATGTAACTTCAATTTGCACCCAAAGAAATTAGTCTTTCTCAGAAAAATCCAGGAAGACTTCTATAACAAAAGAAAAACATATTACTCATATGCTTTTGGAGATGTCCCCCTACGTAATAACAGGCTGGAATGATGACAGCTCTCAGCCATCTTGAATGAGAGCTAGAAGATGAAACTAAAAGGGAATCAGATGCAAGGGTGAGTGTGGGGAAACAACCCCAGAGAAATATGTTCCAGGGAGGAGGAAAAGCATATACGAAAGTCTTGAGTCTCATCACTGACTTCAATGAAGATTGAAGAAGCCAGTATATTGGATGCGAGTGTTGTCTCCCTAGTACTCATTGTATACCAGCTCCACTGTAAAAGACTAAGGGGTCTGTACACTGACCACATTGGGTCTGTACACTGACCACATTTCTAGGAGTTGGACTTGATTAGTGAGGTAGCCTTCCCATCTTTGCCAGTGATTGGTCTGGAATCCAGGCTTTGCCATTCATCAGGGCACTTCTCTGATGAAGGGTTTGGGAGGAAGTGGGCCAACGGGGTAAAAATGGGATGTTTTCTGGGGGCTTCAGTGAAACTGTCTCCAAAATAGAAGATACATCCTGTTTTATATGTGACTGAAAGCATGCAGCCAAGTGCTCTGTCAGGCATCTCAGTATGGCTATAAGGAGGAAGAAAGAGCCTTAGGATGAAGCTGGCATTTTGCTGAGTTAAAGGTGGAAAGCCTCTGAGGCCTTGATGACGTAACATGGCTGAGACATCCACCTCCCACACACGGCCTACCTCTGCGCTTTGGGTCCGTGACCCACAGTCTCTGTCGTTGCTCAAACAACTTAGAGTTAGACTTCTGTTTCTTGCAGGTGAAACATCTAAAATGATAATGTTTGAAAATCATACTGACAGATGATTCAAAATCAGGAAACATGGCAAATAAAAGATCAAAATGATAGGATTTGAAGGGATTTTAATGGGCAAGGTGATAGGCTTGAACAAAGTAGGAGAGATTTAATAAGGGTAAGTAAAAGACTTTGATTTACACACATACGTATGTATATATTGTAAAACACATAAAAAATGACATGGAGGAAACTCAAATATTAACTATAGTTTGTGTAAAGAATACTCAAGGAGTTGATGGCACTACAAGTTTCATACAAATTAACTGTATGACATGATACCGAAATATGAAACCGAGGTTGAGTACTGCACAAATCAAAACACCTGAAGTTTTTTGAAACAATCAGGGTTTAAACAGAAATTCTTTAAAAGATGAAAGTTAAAATTGACACTGACATATTTTGGTCTTTTAGGAGCTTCACAATGAATGATATTAAAACCACAAATAATGATATGCTTTTATATTTTTGCATAACATTTCCACAGATTTGTTCAAGTTTCAAATTTCTCTTCATGTTCAATTTCCACTCATTAGGACATACTTATGTGAGTCTTCTATGAAGGACATTAACATTGAAAATGCAATTTTCCTCCATATTTATTTTTTGAATGAATCTATAAATGGCTTGCTCTATTTGCGGTTTGTTCTAAAATCTCTAATCCTCTCAATAAAGTTCAGAGGCACTTCTCTGAACCCTGACTGCACTGTGGAATCACTCAGAGAAGTTTAATACAGATTGAATACAGGAGTTGAATATTTATGCCCAGAATTTCTGATTTAACTGGACATTAATATTTCTGAAGAATCCCCTCACTGATTCTAATATATATAGCCTAGTGGAAAATAGTGGTCCATAGGATCAAGTTAGATTTCCAATTAATTTGTTTTCAAAATAGGGTTCAAACCTATTCAACTTTAGAACCCACCATGCTCCACCAATCTTATCCTGTATATCTTATGCTCAAGTATTATTTTTTTAAATCCCTTTATATTTCTTAACAATATCATTAGCATTCCTTTTAGATCCTGAAATAGAAACAAACTGGAAATACAGCAGATCAACCCTCTCATTTCTTCATTCACCTATGAAGTCAGTGTGGCTCTTTGGATGTACAAGGTGGCTGCTGGTGATAGCTAAATAATTCATTTGGGATTAATAAGGCTTTTAAATAAACCTGGTTTTGGTTATTCATGGGTTGCATAAATTCATTACAGGGTACTAGGTCATTCTTTCAAAGGATGAACATTGTGTTTGGCATTCGGGAATATTCCTTTGATGAATTCAATTAAAATTCACTCAGTTCTCAGGACCTACTAAATAATGAGAAAATTGATCTTGGAAATTTAGATATCTGTTGTGGAATAATGTGCATTTAAAATTTATCCTTTATTATGCATGTCCACCTTAAATTCAAATGGCTGGGTTCTATAGTCAAATGATTTTGGAACCCAACCATGCTTTTTTTTGCAATGAAAATGGGTCTATAAAGCATTTATGACAAGGTTCAAAATCTAAGGTTAATACAAAAGGGTCTGAAAGCAATCACCAGGTAAGTAGAAATTAAGTGTAGAAAATGAAAGGCAAAGATGGGGAAATAAAATGAAAAGCAGCACTGGGCAGAAAGGGATTTGAAAGGACATTAATACTTCACATAATGAAAAAGAATATAGGTAGATGATAGTGAATATGGTAATGGTGAAGAATAACTGGTGGAGATACTCCAGTCTACACTATGGAAAATTGATAATAAATAAAAGTCACTTGGATCTGTGGGTGTTCTGGATTTAAAAGACCAGTAAATCAAGTGCTTGTAATATAAGTTTCAGGATGAGAAAAGCACATGGGGCCTGCATCTATTTCCCAGTCTTCAGGAAAATGCATGTCATGTCTGTTGCAAAACAAAAACAAATCCAGGAGAACTATTTAACATACACCAGTGAAAATAAAGATCAACAGAAATTGCCTTCTAAAAATATTTTTAGAGGAATTTAAAAGTGATGAGGCTCTCATTATTTCCATTTCTCTACAGATTGCCAAAGCGCCTCTATTATTTTACGCTCTTGCTCTTTTCCTTTCAGTAAATGCTAATGAGAAAACTATATGCATATGCATAATCTGGGCAGAGCTACATATGAGAGATGATGCTCCGTGCATTAATTTTCCAGCCTCATTTCTGTTAGCCTAACACATTTGAAGAGCTGGAAGAAAGTTCTCGAGGAGGAGCTTTTACCCAATTACTGTGAGAACTCAGAAGTCAGTTCATTTTTCACGATAATTACTACCACAAAATAATGGTACTGGCCAGAACTCTGAAAACCTGTTCCTTCTTCTATTACTAATCACTCCACTCTTAAAAACCAACATTTTTGTGTTTGGCCAGGTATTTGTACGACAGATGGATTGCGTGTTCTTCTATCAGTATCTCTAAGACTTATGCATGTTCATTACACACATAATAAACAAACAGTCTAAGTAACAATTTTCAATGTATCAGTTTGACAAAAATCCATGAAAGAGAGAAGAAAAGTACCTGAGACATCACTGAAAAAAAGATTTGGCAAACAAACTGGCTCTAGTCCTATGGAATGTAACACCTAATTTAACTGAACTTCATTTCTGAAGAGCCACCCAGTATTGATAAAAGTGGTTATCAATTAATTTTTTAGTTCCTTGAAAGTATTTTCCAAGTGGTTAAATCCCTTGGCCAACCTCAGTTCAAATCCTAGGTTCTCCATTTTCTAGACATCTGAGCAGTAAATAAAGTTTTTCTCTTTTGTGGAATGAAGGTAATAATACCTATAGCACTGGTGCAAGATTGACGTGAGATAATGAATGCACAATGGTCATTGGTGTTTCTCCAATACTCCAGATCACTTTGCTTTTAGGTCATGAAATACAGATGACGTGATAGGTGAGGAAAGATAGCCTTTACCTGTTAGAGGACAGAGTATATTGAGTTGTTTTGTTTTGTATATTTAGCTACACTGACCTGTGTTAGGTTGGAATCAAGTACGGGTGGAGGTATCCCTTTTCTGGGATGTGGAGACCCTACGAGTTCATGAGGGGGTATCTATGAGATCTTGAAGGGGGAAGAGCCACAGGGCCATAAAAGTTTAAAGTCTGATCTGACACCATGAGCATTCAAGGGTATTTGGTTGTTGAGATCACTTCATTTTAATGGTTCAATCTTTTTCTTTTTTTCCAGCATATTGAGAGTGATAAAGACAGTGAAGTTTTCGAGCTCATGGCAAGGCCTTGCCTAATTCACAAATGACTGAACTAGTAAAATGTGTTTTCCTATCACTTAATATTTAAGTTGGAATGTCCCAGATAGGGAACACAATTGGCTTGAAACCTTCACTGGCTTTAGCTCTAAGAGGGTGTTGAGTAAATGTAGGCAAAGTTTTAGAAAAATCAATCTGGAATCTTGCAAGTTCTGCTCTAGTTATTTTTGCCAAACTGTGAAGAGTCTTTTATCTATAGAGTTTCTGAAGCTGTAGCTATTATCACAGGTGTTTTGAATCATAGACAATGTAGGGATATTACTGTCCATATCAGCTATAATTTCATTGTGTGTAAGAGAATTTTCTGCAACTTCTAAAAATAATCTTTTTGTAGTATGTCTTACCTGGCAGTTCCAATTCTAAATAGATACCTATTAAACTTGCAGAAACTGTGTCACAGAAGATACAGGATTGTTTTTCTAGTAATAGCCACAAAGCAACAATTTTAAGTTGGGACAGTAGAAAGGCTTTAGGATTGTTAGAATTTCCCACTATCTGGGTGGTTTTAGTGCTCTGGGCTCTGATGTACTATGGGGGGGGGGGGGATCGAAAGTCTACAGAGCAGCACTGTATCAACAAGGAAAGTGTATTACTGTTCATTTATATTTGTAAACGATTCATTGCAGCAGCTTAAAGAGAGGACAGGAATGACTGGGTTCTAACATTTCCTTAGAGCAGCATCACTGAACAAATTCTGAACAGTAGTCTTGTTTTTCAACCAGTAAAGTGGTATTGGCTCTTCCAAGGACTCTTGTTTGTAATATCAACAAGTGTCCTTATTTATAGGTTCTCGATTCTTAGGGAAGAGAGGACTCTTTGTGTTCAGTGTTGGGGGCCAGTTGTTTTATCTGTACAGCCAGGTGTTTGTTTTCATTTTTTGCTTTTTTACTTTATAGGACCTTTTGAAAATATTTAGATACATGTTGGAGATCTTCTAAATTAGTAATTTCCCACTGTGATTATTTTTCTGACCAGGCTCCCATTTCAGGCCCCCATTGTGCATGCATTACAAAAGAGAGAACAAGGTTCTTTTGACTTCTACTGTTGGATCTATAACAGAATATTGGCTGAAAGTTACCTTAAATCTCTTTTTAAGGTCTCCTATTTATTCATCATTACCTTTGTTTATAGTTTTGAATATCTGACCAATCTAGTGTTAAGGGAAAGACTTTTAGACTTCATATAGTGCATTTACTATTTTTCTTGCCGTTTTAAGGCCAATTTTCAAATAATGAACAGTTGGAATATTTACATATTTTCCTGGTCTTTTGCCTCCTGCTGTTTTCAATCATTTTCCCTGTCTTGGGAGCTTACAATTTAGCAAACTAGTTTGCTTAGACACAATATCCTGGTTAGTGAGTGTCTTGTAAAATCTGGAATTCTATACTAAATTTTTGGGTATATCTTCCTGAGATGTAATAACTGTAACTTTTAACTCAGCTCTGAAGTGGGTTTTAAATTCAACCTATATAGATGCGTCTTCTGGTTTATAAATTTTAAGGGCATGTTATACAGTGTGATTATTTGTTAAGTCCAGATTCCCTCTTCTATCATGGGCTGTTTAATTGGTATTTCTTCTAGAATCCTCAGTAGAATTTAGTCACAATCTTGCCATGGAGAGTTAGTGTATAGGGTGTGAGGAAAAGCAACATATTCCCCAGAGTATACTCTTATTTCTCTGAACATTCATAAGTTTTCTATATCTTAGCAAATTTGAATTACCTCAAATGCTATCAGTTTGGGAAGATAAAAATGATCTCTTAATAAACTGAACTGCCTTTTCTAATTTAAGAATTTTGCACCCATCCACCATCCCTTATTCAAGAGGCATTCTCTATTTCTGTTCGTGGAGTAAAACAGTGTCATGCGCTGAGGGCAAATCAATTCTCTTCCCTGTTTATCTCAACTGATGATCTCTTTTCTGAAGGGACTTCCAGGCTAATATTGAGGCCTGGCAATGGGAGTGAGGAAAAGGTTCTTTTAAAATATATATATAAATTATAAATATTCGTGAAAATCAATAAAATTAATCTAAAGTATATGTCAAGGTTCTAAATAATTGTTAAATGTACAACTATAAAAGTGGTCAAATCTGCCAGTTACTCTCCCCTCCAGACGGAGGAGAGGAGAGCAGTGACTTGAACTATGCCACAAGGGGGCGTTCACGTTTGAAAGCATTTGACTTATGACTGTGGGGCTCTAATTTTCTTTAGCAGTTTTTTAGGAAAATGGGTTTTACTGAGAGGTTCCTTCTAGGGTTTGTGGCTCCTGAAATCTGCATTAGTGTGCATATGCACACTTTCCTACTTTATTTCTCCTCTACCCTCCCTTTCTCCTTCTGTGATACTGCCATTCGGAATTTGGAATTCCTCAGAAACAGCTCCTTCCATCTCAGACTTCAAATGTGTTGCTTCCCTTTTTGGAGACTATTCTCTTCTCTTTCTCCTTCCTTTCACCCCATTGGCCTGGTTAATGAAATTCAACAGTCAGGTCTCATCTTAAACAATGACTCCCTCTGTTTAATACTTTCCTTCTCCATTAAAAAAGTCAAGAAACTTGTTGGGCATGTTCTCTGCTATCTCTGCAGTAGTAACCCAGCATCTGGTGTATAATGAGTGCTCAAAAATAAGCATTGAATAAATAATTCTCTATACAAAGGATTCTAGGTGATAAAGGGAAATGGGCAGGTCACCTATAGATACTGCCACATTAAAGTTTTTATCAACTGTAAAATACCATTTGGATAGTATTGAAGGAAAAATGTCACCCAATATGATCACCAAATTCAAGAGTGTGTTACAAACAGAGTCTAATATGTAACATGTATATTCAAGGGAATGAGTTGGTATATAAGTTACTTTAAGTAGTTGCTAGATATGTAAAACAGGAGAGGGATAATTTTAAAGTTTACCTGTAATTATTTATGGAGCACAATTTATGTATATAATACCACAGTCAATGCACTAGAATAATGCAACAAATATTTTAAAATATTGGCCTGCTCACTATGTGCCAGACATTAGGTAAGGCCTGGAAATGGACGAATGAAAGGAATAATACAGCAATTGCTTATAATTAAAACATTTTTAAACTCTACCACCCACGAAATGCTTTGAGCAGCAAGTGTAAGGCTAAAAATCAAGAAACATAAAAATTGGGAATATTTTTAGTTTTTCTGACTTTAGTGTTTTAGGACAATCTATATCACAAGATTCTATTTTTCTAAAAGATAAAAATTAATTTCAATGAATTTTGAGATCATCTATTCCCTTCCTTTTTCTCTGGGGTTGTGTCTAAAATCAGTGAGTTTATGTAATGTCAGGGGTCAGGGCATCTTAGCTTAGAGTGCAGTGGGCACGAGATTGTCATTACTCAGTTAAATGGGCCTTTGCTGAAAAGTCTCATTCCAATCTGGACTTTGGTCAACATTTCATATAGTTACTGAGATTCTCCCTTGTTTCCAAATGTCAGACATTTTCAAATCCTTCTGCTGTCTGCCAGTCAGGGGCATATGGTAAACCATCTCCCATTCCTGTACTATGCTGAATGGGGGGAATCCCTACTCCCATGCTCCCTGGCCTGTCCAACCTCTGCTGTAGCCAGGGAAACCCTCTGAGATCTCAGTCTCATCTGCCTAGACACACCTTGCAGAAATTTCTTCTATACCCACACCAGGCTGGGTGAGAGTAACCCATCTTTTAGGCTTTACCTAGTATATTAGGATAGTAGCTGAGCTCTTTAACCACACATCAAAATAATGTCATTTGAGTAAGACAGAAGCTCATTTTTTCTTCATTTGAAAATATGGGAAGGTGGTTCTGTGTTGGTGTGATGACTGAGGGCTTTAAATGTGTCCTTATCCAGGATTCTTGTTGCCCTGCTATTCTTAACCTGTGACTACTATTTTGTGGTCCAGTTTTCACCATTCTTCTTCATGACATTCAAGGGTAAGATGGGAAAAGGCCATGATCAAACCTAGCTGCAGGGCCAAGGAAACCAAGGGCCAGAAAAAACAGTCTTTTGCCTAGAAGGCCAAGTGGCAATTAAAACCTGCAAGTTCTATTACTGAAGAAAAGAGGAAATGGCTGTGGTATATGTGTAGGGGGTAACCAGGAGAATTTCCTACACCAGGGTCAGCACCCTATTATTATATTCTAGTTTTCTACCTTGGGACTGAATCTAAGGGTTTGAAGAGCCCACTCACATCTAAGTTGTTTTTTTACCCTAGTTCTACTCCCTTTTAAGCAACCTAGGATATTATCATTGTAATGCGAGTTAAGGAGAGGGATAGAGGAGTCAGGAAGCTTTTTCTCATTTACCTTTTGCTGTAACAACGACTATGCTTCTTGAAAGTCAAAAGTCAAAAATCAATTGTTTTGTGTTCTTCTGAGTCATCCCTTCTGTGAGATGTTGAGCGTGAAACATCTAAGCTAAAGGGTTAATGGGAAAGGTCCATGAAGTAAGAATAGATACTAGAGACTAAAAATACATTGATCAAGATCTTAAAATATTATCTCATTGCATATGAATAACCTGAATTTTAATTATTAATGACTTGCATTCTGAACTTTGGGTGCTGCTCTCTATTAACTTTGACAACTTTGACTTTCAATAATTTCTTAAGACAATTTTCTATACAATAGAGGACATAAGCAATATATATTTTTTAAAAGTCTAGCCATACGTTGTAAGGGCAAAACAACTATCAGAAAAAAAAATTCTTGCAAAGGGTTTAATTGGGAGAGAGATTTTTTTTCCCCCGTGGACTAACAGTCTTCCCTTCAGGCAACATTTAAATCTGGATTAAAATTTAAACTTTCATAATAAGAATATAATTTGAAACACCTGTATTATAACATATATAAACACCTGTATTAGTTTATATATTAATATGCCCTAGGAAAATTTTTTGTTTCAAACTTCTTAGCAAATATCTTATTAGAGTAGCAGAATATGTGTAACTAAACTATAGTTTCATCATTTCACTATGAGCCTGGTAGGGTTAAGTTCCCAGTGCTTGTGGAGAAGAATCAGAAATCATACTTTATTTTTACATTCCTCTTGTATGTATTGTGAATGGAATTTCAAATGTGCCCAATAAGTAATTCAAATACATAAAACTGTTGTAAATAGTTATTTTACTAACACGTCCTCAAATTAAACCCTTGGTAGCTGACTTTTTAATCAAAAATGATTGTAAGAGGTAATCTCACAAACAGGCTTTTGACTCGGGTAATTTAATAAAGGTATTTCTGTATTTGCCAACTGTGCAGTGAATTGTGCCAGAGATGTTAGTCCAATCCTTTTACTTAAGAATTGCTGTCAATGGACAGCTCATAAAAAATAGAATCTCATTAGTATTAGCCTTAATAATTCACTCAGCAAGTTCATATGCCCAATTCTGACTATTCTCCATGTCACAAAAATGGCTTCCTGGCTCTGATTTTCATAACGCAGCTTTAACCCAATCATCTCCCAGTTAGATTATTCTGTATACAGAATGGAATTTAATGTATTTAGAATGAGGATGGTCCTATTAGAAGGGGCATTACTGATCAAACTGTCCCACCAGCTGGTTTTACAGATGACAAAATGGATTTATATGATGAGTTCAAGGTTATACAGCTAAGCTATGTGTGTTTCAAATTCACTTATAGTGAAAATAAGAAGCCATGTGTCAGTAAGTATAAATGGTCAAAGCCTGGATTTAGAATAATTATAAATATGGTAGAGTTGCATCTCCCTTGGATGTCATAGGATTAAGACATTAGGTAAGATGGAAATCACATGCAGTCCAGTCACCACTACCTTGCACCTGGCTTCTCAACATCCTACTCAGTGGAGTTCTTGGTACCATGGCTTGATAACTACCTATTCTTGGTACCATGGCTGATGCAAGATTTTCTGTGGCTACATTTGTGCACCACACTGGCAACTGAGAGGGATATTCTCAACAACTCCAATACAGCCAGTTTTCCTCCAACAGTGAACTAGATCTTGATTTGTTTAGTTAAGCATCAGATAATGGAGCTGACTCATGCTGAGGGGCCATGGTATATGAATGATGCATACAGTGAGTCCCCATATTCACACTCAGCACACTGTAATTACTACCATATAAGTTCCCACAGGGACTAAATCATACTTAGGGCACAGCAGACTCACACCTCTCATGCTCACTCACTTTAAGGCATGTGCTTCTTAGATGGAAAGGTGTGCATTATTTAAATTATTTCTCTTTTGTATTATTAAGTTACTTATCTCTTTGTTTTATTTTTCTCTTATAGAAGTAGAAATATTGAAGTTGATAAAATACGATGGTGCAACATCAGAATTTATCTGTAAAATCATAGTATTATCTGGCCATGTTCTGTTTGGTTCAGTAAACATTTATCAGGGGCCTACTACATGTTTGCAGTCCTGCAACACTTATGTAAAGTCTTAGGACGAGTTAGGAAAGACTCATGGGAAAGTACTACATCAGATGTAAGCCCCCATCTTTCTGACTGATTTTCATACCAACTCTGCTATCCTTTCGTTAAACAAGAGAGAATGTTTTGTTTGATGAACAGTGATAGTGACTGTGAAGTCAGAAAAATAAAGCTCATCTTCCTGAAGATGCAGAACAACAACAAAGGGAAACAAAGGGATTTAGAACAGTCTGCCCTGTATGTCTTATACTTGATTATATTTCATAATGTGTATTTTTTCACTGCTGTAATATAGATCCTTCTCCTGGTCATCTTCTAACAGGACATTTTGAATGAGCCAGTGCCAGGACTCAGACCTTATAAGAAGACAGAGATGTGTTACCTCTTTTAATACATCCATGAAAACAGGAAGCTTGGATAATGCTGCCTGGAGTTGACTGGAGATTCCTCAAAATTAGAGAGAAGCAGACAGGCCTTCTACAGTGGGAGATGACCAAATATCTTTTGAGACTTCACACTAAAGGATTATATAAATGGGATGGCTCTGGCTATGGATAAATAGTAGGAAAATGTAAAGAGGCCCATGAAAAATATCTCACTGTTAAAGCAAGAGATGGGATTAGTGAACTCACTTCCCCTAAGACTATCCAATATGGAAGTGAAATGTTGTTGCTTGGTCAGAGAGAATGTTTCCTAACCCTTCACCTCCCCTAAGACTATCCAATATGGAAGTGAAATGTTGTGGGATTAGTGAACTCACTTCCCATAAAACTATCCAATATGGAAATGAAATGTTGTTGCTTGGTCAGAGAGAATGTTTCCTAACCCTGTGATCCTACAGACAAGGCTGTGTCAATGATTCTAATAAAAACTTGATTCACTGGGAGTTGTAATATTTGACAATGAGCATATTTTTATGAGTATAATATCACCTATGTGTGACATCAAGGGGTGGAAAAGCAGTAACTGTAGCAACAGCATCCAGTTTCTGAGATTACAAGCATTGACAGTAATTGTTTTTTGGCTTCAAGAGGTCATATCTTAGCAATACAGTAACAGTAGTCCAATTCAATACCCCACTTTCAACAACAGAGAGATCGTCAAGACTGAAAATCAGTAAGGAACTGCAGACTTGAACAACACTGCACATGGACCAACTGGCCCTGACAGACATATAAAACATTCCATCCAATAGCCACAGAGCACATTCTTTTCAAGCACACACAGAACACTTCATATGGACAGATCATATGTTAGGCAACAAAACAAGTGTTAATAAATTTAAGAAGATTAAAATAATATCAAGTACTTTTTCTGACCACAATAGTATGTAACTAGAAATAAATAACAGGAAGAAAATTGAAAATTTCACAAATACATGGAAATTAAACAACACACTCCTGAATAACAGTGGGTCAAAGAAGAAACCTTAAGGGAAACAAATGCGACAAATGGAAATGTAACATACCAAAACTGATGGGATAGAACAAAAATAGTCCTAAGAGAGGTTTATAGTAGTGAACGCCTACTTTAAGAAACAAGCAAGATCTCAAATACACAACATACTTTTATACCTCAAGGAACTAGAAAAAGAAAAACTAAGCCCAAAGTTAGAAGAAGGAAGGAAATAATAAAGATCAGAGCAAAACTAAATTAGAGACTAGAGAAACAATAGAAAAAACTGATGACACTATGAGTTGGTTTGTTGAAAAGATAAAATTGACAAATTTTAACTAGACTAAGAAGAAAAGAGACCAAACTCAAATAAATGAAATAATAAATTAAAGAGGAAACAGTGGAGCGATATCACAGAAATAGAAGGATCAAGGGAGAATACTGTAAATACATACTAACAAATCAGATTACCTAAAAGAAATGGACAAATTCCTAGAAACACACAATCTACCAAGACTGAACCATGAAGAAATAGAAAACCTGAACAGACCACATACCCTTAAAGAGAGTGAATTAATAATTAAAAGAAACCTCCCTACAACAAAAACAAAAATCCCAGGACCTGCTGGCTCCACTAGTGAATTCTAGGATATTCAAAGACTTAGTGCCAAACCATCTCAAATTCTTCTAAAAAACTGAAGAGGAGAGAACACTTCCAAATTCTTTTTATGGAGCCAGCATGACCCTGATACCAAAGCCAGAGGACATTATAGGAAAAAAATACAGGCCAATATCCCTGTTGAATATATATGCCACAATCCTCAACAAAGTACTACCAGACAGGATTACATATCAAATTTAAAGGATCATATATACCAGGATCAAGTGGGACTTATTCCTGGGATGTAAGATATTTCAACATACATAAATCAATAAATGTGATACACCACATTAAGAGAATGGAGGATACACACCATAGGATCATTTCAATAGGTACAGAAAAAGCATTTGAAAAAATTCAACATCTTTTCATGATAAAATCTCCCAATCAATTAGGCATAGAAGGAACATACTTCAACAGAATAAAGGCCATTTATCACCAGCCCACAGTGAGCAGCATACTCAAATGGCAAAAAAGAAAAAAAAACTAACTAAAAGCTTTCCTCTAAGATCAAGAAACATATCCTGTGTTTATGGATTGAAAGAATTAATATTGTTAAAATGTCCATATGACCCAAAACAATCTAGAGATTCAATTCAATTCCTATCAAAATTCAAACAGCATTTTTCACAGAAATAGAACAAAATACTGCTGTAGTTCATATGGAAGCACAGAAGACCCTAGGATAGCCAAAGCAATCTTGAGAGAGAAGAACAAAATTGTAGGCATCACACTATCTTTCAAAATATACTACAAACCTACAGTAATCAAGATAGTGTGGTACTGGTATAAAAATAGACATGTAGACCAGTGGAACAAAATAGAGAAACCAGAAATAAATCCATGCATTTACAGTTAATTGGTCTTCTACAAAGGTGCCAAGAACACACAATGGGGAAAAGATATTTTCTTCAGCAAATACAGTGTTGAGATATTCACATACTGAAGAATGAAATTGGAACCTTTCTTGCACCATATACAAAGATCAATTTAAAATGAATTAAAGACTTAAATATAACACTGGAAACTGGAAAACTACTAGAAGAAAACATAAGGAAAAAGCTTCTTGACATTGGTCTGGGCAAAAAAAAAAAACCCAAAGTGCATGCAACAAAAGAAAAGAAAAGGACAAATAGGATTGCATGAAACTAAAACACTTATGCACAACAAAGGAAACCATCAATAGAATGAAGAGACAACCTGTTGAATGAAAGAAAATATGTGCAAACCATAACATAATAAGGCATTATTATCTAAAATATACAAGGAGCTCAAACAACTCAAAAGCAAGAAAACAAATTTTTAAAAATGGGCAAAGGACTTTAGTAGATATTTTACAAAAAAAGACCTACAAATGGACAAAAGGTATGTGAAAATGTGCTCACCATTATCTAATCATAAGGGAAAACCAGATAAAAGCCACAATGAAATACCATCTCACAACTGTTAGAATGATTATTATTAAAAAGAGAAAAGTGTTGACAAGGATGTGGAAAAAATAGAACCTTCGTACATCATTGGTGGGAATGTAAATCTGTGTAGGCATCACACAAAATATTACAGAAGTTCCTAAAAAATTAAAAATAAAATTATGATGTAATCCAGCCATCTCACTTCTGGGTATATATCTAAAGGAAACAGAATTGATATCTCAAAGAGATATCTGCACTCCGAGGTTCACTGTGGCATTATTCACAACAGCTAAGATATAGACAGAATCCATATATTTGTTGATGGATGAATATTATATAAAGGAAACATGATACACACACACTGGAATGTTATTTAGCCTTGAAGAAGGAGGAATTTGTGACAAGATGGATAACCTTGGAAGATTTTATGCTAAGCGAATTAAGGAAGGCATAGAAAGATAAATACCACATGATCTCACTTATACGTGGAATTTAAAAAAAGGTGAACTCATAGAAGCAGAGGCAGAGAGTAGAAGAGTGGTTACTAGGGGCTGTAGGGTGGGGAATATGGGGAGATGTTGGTCCAAGGATACAAAAGTTCAGTTATGTAGGATGACTAAGTTCTATGTATTGAATGCAAGCATGATGACTACAGTTAATTAGACTGTATTATAACCTTGATATCTACTGAGAGTAAATATTAAATATTCTCACTACACACAAAAGTAGGCAACCATGTGAAGTGATGGATATGTTGATGGATATGTGGTAACATTTTACAAGGTACATCAAAACATAACATTGCATGCCTTAGATAGATATAATTTTTGTCAATTATACCTCGGTAAAGCTGGAAAAACTGTCAAAAAAAAGAGGTTGTGTCTCAACTTCTGATTTATTTTTGGAGGGCACACAGCGGCTAGGACTGACACTTAAACAAGACTAAGCCACAAGATTCTTTGACATGACTGCTGGGAAAGAAGTCACTGGCTTCCTGCTCATCTGATCATGTGGAGGTGTGGAGGACATGAATACAGGGTGATATCCCAAGCTACCGGAGTTGGCTACATTGGTTATGTTTTTTATTATGAAGATACTTATGATGCTTGGTCATCTCCTTAGACTGAAGGCTAGGTGAGGCCAGGGTGTGTGTCCTTCTAATTCCCCAGCACTTATTCTACTTCCTGGTCGACAGTGCAAAGGTGTTCAGTAATCTTCCATGGAATGCATAAATGACAGAATGGCTGTATGCTTGACTCCACAAAAGACTGTGAAGTCTCAAAATTAGAGACAATGGCTGATGCTTCTCTTCTGTGGTATGTTATTTCCCTTAGCACTTGGCACAAAGTTGGGTGCATGGTAAACACTCAATAAAGTTACCTTGGATAGGTTAGTGCAGGCAGCCCACCTCCCCTTTGGAGCTTCAGTTGTGTTTTTTTTCTTTCTCCTTTTTGCTCTTCAGGTCAATAATAATTTCTCTTCTACTTTTCATCTTTTTTTTTTTCCCCTGAGATTACCTCCATGTTTTCTAGCCTTATCTTTCACCTTCTCAGACCCTAGTGACTCTCAGAAAACACCCAGTCTTCAAGTTCTGTTAGTAACTTAACGAGCTAGGCTGCTTTTTCACCTAGTCTCCCCAGTACAAGCAGTGGATTCATATATCCTTTGTCTGGAAAGAAAAGCAATGCATACAAAGTAATGTTCAGGTGTAATGGTTTTCTATTGTTAAAGCATCCTATTACAATTCTAGCTTCACAATTCCTTGGGAACAACATAAGGTCTGAAAAAAGGTGACAATTTTACAGCAAAAAGGATAGTTCATCTCTCTAGAGAATAAAACTGTCATTGATCTTCATGACAAATTGAATCTCAAGGTCTGAAAATACAGACCTTGTTTTCCTACTTTTATTTATTTTTTCATTATAAGGATGACCTTCCCTGTATTGTAAATCAAAGTAACTTGTGTTCTTTTATAAAGTTACAAGGAAATAAAAAGGGCCTATGTCATTGGTCCATGACTATGTACCTCATCTGGGGAGACTTCATAGATATGTTAAGTTTCTATTTGTTAACATTGGCTCTTTAGTCTCCTGGTTAAAGAGGGCACAAACTAAATTTCTCCATTGTGAGGAAATAATTCTTTCAGGAAGACTTCATGGTTGTAAGAGACAAAACCAAAAAGCAGTAGTAATAGCTCAATCGAATGTCAATTTTTGTTTTATTTTAATGTAATGAGGATCTCAAAAGAGAAGGTAAAAATACCAGATTTGATTCCCATTTGCTAATTTAAATAAACAAGGTGGACAACCTATTAAAATTTACTTTCTAACATTTAACACTGTTTTTTCCATTATAAGGGTAGAAATTAAAAATAGAATGAGAATAGATATACATTCAATTCTGCTCTGGGGGTATTTATTGGGCAGTGTGCCTGCAGGAAGCTTACATGACAATCTGCCTGTAACTCAACGATGGATGTCACAAAAAAAAAGTGTTATTAAACTACAAAGAGGGAGAGCTTAAATTTAATTTAAGCAATACAGAAAACATAATACAGGTGATGACATCTAAAAGATGAGGGTGTTTGAATATAAGTAAAAGAGGAATGACATTAGAAATGAGAGAATAGCATTAAGCAAAACATCAAAGTAATAACATACAGGGCATGTTCACAGACTATGGAATGCATAGCTCTATATTGTAGGACTATTGTTGAAGATACAACTGGGAAGATAGCTTCAGTCCTACCATGGAAAGATGATAGATTAAGAAGTTTGATTTGGCAAACAATAAGGCTACAGGTGTGGGAACCTGAAATCTGGCAAAACTGAGCTCCAGATTTGGGGCCAACATTTAGTAGCTGTATGACTGTAAGCAGTTTACTAGGCCTCTGAGAGCATTGGTAATGTAGGTATGGTAGTAGTTTATGGTAGTAGTTCCTACCACAGTTTAATGCTGAGAGAGGCGAACAACCTAATACATGTAAACATTTAGTGCTGTGTAGGTATTAAATCAGTGTGGGGAAAGTAGTGGCCACTACTCTTACAGGCAATGGGGAACCATCAGAAGCTTTTGGAGGACATTATCATATGTGCTGGGTAAGAAGAGAGTTAAAGGTAGTGTGAAGTGTGGATTTGGTGTATGTTAACATTAAAGACAGGAATATCATTGTAGAGATGATTGCAAGAAACTATGAAA
>JAVSCE010019844.1:0-27847 GCA_032199065.1 Smutsia gigantea | reverse complement strand
GGAAAGCCAAAGAAACCCATCACGCACTTATTTACCTCATTCTAGCAAAGGGAATCCTAACCAGATATGAGCATTAGTTAGAAAAGAATTTGAAAAAGTTAAATAAGTCAATAACCACAAGACACCTGTAGAACATTTGGAAAACATCCATGCTAGTATGTGCCAAGAATCCAAAATATCAGAAACTTGGAAAGAACTATCTTTGATCAACTAAGTAGCCAAGTAAGAGAGATGAGCAGTGTGAAAAAGCTCCTCCTCCAAATGGAAAGGTAGCTCAAACAAAGGGAAAAAGACACTCCACAAGTGACAGGACAGAGGCAAACTAAAAATCAGGGGGGACTAAGGAACTGGAGAGGAACCAGGCAAAGTACCTAAAAGCCAAAGCCAAAAGCCCAGAGCCTCTTGAGCTATAGTCTGGGAAGAATGCTAGCAAGATGATTG
Organism: Smutsia gigantea; assembly: GCA_032199065.1. Taxonomy (NCBI): domain Eukaryota; kingdom Metazoa; phylum Chordata; class Mammalia; order Pholidota; family Manidae; genus Smutsia; species Smutsia gigantea. Next base: position 27,406 of record JAVSCE010019844.1, on the reverse strand, counting down.
GTGGAGACAATTGACAGATGGGATAACAGCCATGCCTGGTAGACTGAGCAGCGAATAGATACCAAACAGGATATCACTGGGATGTCTGTTCCCCACCTCTCAATGGAAGTGTCCAAGTCGCTAGACCAGACAGTGGCAAATGCTGTGAATGTCCAAGGCTTAGATAATAGCCTAAACATGCAGCCTTTGCTAGACTCAGGGGTAAGGTGTTCCCATGAAACTAAGCCAGAGGTTGCACCCTGTCCTTACCAAGGGGCCCCATGACAAAGGCTGGAACACTGCTGATATGAGTTCCAATCATAAGGTAGGGTCTAAAGAGATCAAGGGGCACAGGATGGGAAACACATAATTTTTATGACAAAGGATGAGCTCAATGACTATTTAGATAACAGTGTATACAAGAAGAAGTCTTGCCTGACCAAACTATTAGCAACTTTTAAGTAGTTAAAAACACACATGGATAAAAAAGCAACATGAAAACATAGTGCCAAATCACTATGGGGATTGGGAATATGGTCGTATGATGGCTAAACATTGGGCATAGGGACAGGAAACAGGCATAGCCCTGTCTTTCTCTAAGAAGAGAAGTATAGACACTATGGCCTCCCCCTAAAGACTGGTGGAGAGATCTATCTTATTTAATTTACTCAAAAATTATGTGGAAGAAAGTCAGCCTAGTAAAAACTTCAAGTTTCCAGGCAACACCCAACCCTTCTGGGTAGTAATGTCTTAAGCTTTCAGATTAAACTGCAGAAAGATGCTGAGAGGCTGTGAGTGGGCTGAAAAGTAGCAGGTGAGCATTGGTGTAGGCAAGTGCAACCTAATGCACTGAGAATAAGAATCCCATTAACCACTCAAAATAACATGCCAAGCAATCAAGCCTCCTTTGTACAAATCTTCAGGACATCTGCATCCAAAATGAAAGGGCCAATCCTGCTATTACACCAAGGGAGTGACTCAGAGGTCATCCAGTTCAAACTCCTCCTTGGAGAGATGAGGATATGGAGGCCCGGGACAGAGCCAGGACTAGAACCCAGGCCAGAGTACTTCACCAGAACCACCTTCACTGGACAAGAGTATTAGCTTATAAGCATCAGCTATGGAGGGACATGGGTTTTCAAGCCAGATACATTCAAATCCCAGCTCCATTTTTAGCTGTACACAAATTAACCAAGTTGCTCAAACTTTTTGAGTCTTGGTTACCTCAGCTGTAAGGTGGGAATCATGACATAAACTTTGCAAGGTTGTTATGAGGATTTGAGATATTTTAAAAGTACTCTACAGAAGGATCTGAGTAGACTTTTCTCCAAGGAAGCTGTACAAATGGCATTATGCACATGAAAAGATGCTCAACATCATTAGCCACTAGGAAAAAGCAAATCAAACCACAGTGAGATGCCATTTCACCTCCACTAGGATGGCTATAATACAAAAATGGAAAACAGCAAGTATTGCTGAGGATATGCAGAAACTGGAACCCCAATGCACTGCAAGTGGGCATATAAAATGGTGCAGCTGTCGTGGGAAACGATTTAGCAGATCCCCCACAAGTTAAACAGAACCACCATATGAACTAGCGATTCCACTCCTAGGCATGTACCCAAAAGAACTGGAATCAGGTGTTCAAACAAAACCTTGTACAACAATGTTCACAGCAGCACTATTCACAATAGCCAAAAGGCAGAAACAGCTCAAATGTTTATTAACTGAGGAATTGATAAGCGAAAGGTGGTATATCCATACAATGAAATATTGGTCATAGAAAGGAATGAAGTACTGATACATAGCACAAATTGGATGGATGAGCTTTGAAAATGCTATGCTCAGTGAAAGGAAGCCAGTCACCACATATTACCACATATCATATGACTCCATTCATATGAAAGAATAGATAAATGTGCAGAGACAAAAAATAGATTAGGCTGAAGGGTGTAGGGCGGGGGGATAAAGAGCTGTTTAGCTGAAGGGTTTGAGGTTTCTTTGGAGGTCATGAAATGTTCTAAAACTGATTGTGGTGATGCTTGCACCCATCTGTGAATGTACCAAAATTAGTTGTACATTTTAAATGGGTGTATGACATGTGGATTATATCTCAAGAAAGCCGTATGAAAAATAAAAATGAGATATTCTATAGACAGTTAAATGTTAGCAAGTGTTTAACATCTGGCTCTCAGAGAAAAAAGTCCTGTTTCACAGCGTTTGATGATTTCTGAGGTGAAAATACTCAGCTGGCCAATTTCAAGTGACCAGTATGATGTTGGTGAATGAAGAGCTGGGAAAAGATGTATGACAGCACACCATTATAAAGTATTTGCGCCATGCAGAAACAACGGACACAAATAACCGCAAGATCACAAATAGTAAAAGGTGATAAAATAATGAGGAAGTGATGTCTTTTGAGTGTTTGTTACCTGTGTTTTGAATGTAATTCATTTAACTATAGTTTTTATGTTAATTTTTCATGAGCACTTACAAAACTCCTGAAAACTTAAAAATTAGCTCTCAGAAACTTGTACAGACTGTCTCCAGGTACTATAGTGTAACCACAGAGTACTCTTTTTGAAGAAATTTACATGTGCATCTCCTAGAAAAGTGCCACCCTTTAACTTCCTCTGGGCAAAAACTTAAAAACTTAAATGGCCATTAGAGTTTGGATAGAAAAGATTGATTTTACCTCCTCTAATGCTAACATCCGAGCATGACAGAAATATTTTCCTAAAGGTGGAAACATAACCCTATTTTCTGTCGACTTCATTTTGAGGCATTTTGCCAACATCTCTACAGCCAACGAGCAACACTAATTGCTCAAGCAAGGCACCTGAGCACACTTGACTCGCCTTTCTCTGGCCAACCCCACTGGCTCCAGGGCTCTCTTCTGATTCTTAACTGTCATCAAGCTCTGTGTTTGCACTGTTTTATGAAATCAAATCCCAAACATCTTAATTCAGTGACAAACAACATATAAATGAGCCCTTGAAAATTCTGCAGGCCCTGATATTGAACACAGTGCTGTGAGAGGTTTGAAGTGTCTGGTACTTTGAATAGTCAATACTAATTAACGATATGTTGGTTCTAACCACTCAAGCCCTCCACTCAAAGAATCTGTGTTGTAGAATGCGGGAGGCTGTCCCAGTGGTCCTGGCACCTGGTACACCAAAATCACACTGTGAAACTCACGCACATATGGACAAGCTGATTCTCTCATCTTTGGAAGAAGAATAAGCAGGGTTCCAAAGATGAGAGACTTTAGGTCTTTCCTCTCCAGGGGATGACACTGAGCAAAGCAGTTACAGAAAGCGGGCTCTGAAGTTATCCATATGCTACTGAGCCTGTTTTCTCATCTATAAAATCAAGAATTTAACTATACCCACCTCACAAGATTGCTGGAGAATTAGATGAGACAAGGTGTATAAAGTTCCTCACACAACAGTGATATGTTTTAAAAAATTGCTTAGGGCAGGGAAGCAAAACATCCTAGCAGCTAAGCACTCAGGCTGTAAAGTCAGAGTCAGACCTAAATTCAAATTCTAGTTCTGCCTGTCCCTGAGTTAACTCTGAGTAAGTCATGGTTCCTTTCTAAGCCTTAGCTTCCCATCTGTAAAATGAGGTTGCTGATGGCACCTAGCTCATGGCATTCATTAAATGAGCTAGGAGAGGTCAAGTGCAAGGTACACCATAAGTCCTCAGTAAATGGAAGCTGTTAGCCTGCCACGAGGGGATGGACACCATTCTGCAAGCATTTGGGAAGAGCTCGCATTGTGTTCTCATCACAGAGGAAAGGCAGGGCAAGGACGCTGATTACTAGAACACAAGGGTGGACTTATGAGAGCCAAGCCAGGGGTGCCAGGAGGCTTGATGTTTGCCTCGGAGGAAGACTCGTGTTCTGATGCTGGAGGTGGGATTCTGGAAGCGCAAACCATTGGCTTGAGGTTTTCTTTTCTGGGGGTTCATTTTTCTGTAGTGTTATTTGGGTATAGTGTGTGTACATTAAACTACATGAATCTGAAGAGTACAATTCGATGAGTTTTGACATAGGTAATATACCCACAAAGCCATCACCACCATCAAGATAATGAACATTTGCATCATCTCCAAAAGATTCTTCATAGCCCTTTTGTAACTCATTCCCCTTCCCTTTCTTCCCCCCATCCCAAGGCAACCACTGATTTGCTTTAAGTCACTTTAGTTTGCATTTTTGGAATGTTATGTAAATGGAACCATACGTATGTACTCGTATTTTTTTCTTTTTTTATTATTGAGGCACATACGATAAGATGCACAAATCTTAGTATGTACTCTTTTTGTGTGGTTTGTTTCATTCAGCATTAGTCTGAGATTCATCCATGCTGTCATGTATATCAACAATTTGTTCTTTTTTAGCTGACCAGTATTCCAATGTGTAAATATACCACTTACCTGTTGAGAGACATTAGAGTTGTTTCCAGTTTTTATCTTTTACAAATAAAGGTGTTCAACACATTCATGTACAACTTTGCATCGGCAAATGTTTTCATTTCTTTTAGGAGTGGAAAAGCTGGGTCATATGGTAGGTGTATGTTTAACATTTTTTTAAACCAGCCAAACTGTTTTACAATGTGGTTGCCCTATTTTACATTCCAAGAGCAGTGTATGAGAATTACAGTTGCTCCGAATCTTTGCCAACTATATGGCAAGGATTTATGGAGAAGCAATAAGCATTATGATGTGGCAAGGTATGGTTTCCTTCATGTTTCTAGTGCTTGAGTTTTGTTGAGGTTCTTAGATCTGTGGGCTTCTAGTTTTTATTATATTTGGAAAAGTTTCAGCCATTATTTCTCCAAATAATATTTCTGTCTCCCTCACTCCTTTTGGGACACTAATTTACACCTATATTAGGCCACTTGAAGTTGTCCCACAGCTCACTGTTGCTCTGTTCTTTTTTTTTTCTCCCTTTTCTATTTCATTCTGGATGGTTTCTATTGCTACATCTTCAAGTTCAGCAAATTTTTCTTCTGCAGAGTCTAACATGCTAATAACACCACCCAGTATATTTTTATCTCAGACATTATATTCTTTATGTCTTAGATTTTACTCTGTTTTCTACCTTCTGTCTCTCTACAACATGCCCATGCTTCCCTCTACCTTCTTGAACATATAAAAAAAGTATACTTTTTAAAATGCCATTTCTATGTCTTTGTCTATCAATTCTATCATCTGTGTCTATTCCTACTTAAGGCTTTTTCTTCTTCTCATTATGGATCATATTTTCCTGTTTTGCATTCCTTGTAACATTTTACTGGATTTCAGACTTTGCAAATTTTACTTTGTTGGGTGCTAGATATTTTTGTACTCCTTTAAATATTTTTGAGTGTTCCTCTGAGTTGCAGTAAAGGTACCTGGGAACAGTTTGATCCTTTCAAAGCTTGTGCTTGCTTTGTTATGGTGGGACCAGAACAAACTGTAGACTAAGGTTTATTTGGCTCTACTACTAAGGCAATCTTCTGAGCACTCAGACTGATGATATATCCCATAATTCATAGAGGTATATTATAAAGTTTCTTCTCTCTGGATATTGGGAAACTGAGCTATTCCCAACACTGTGTGAGCTCTAGAAATCACTCCACCTACTCTTTTTGATTCATTCTTTCCCCAGCCATGGTAGTTTCCTCACACGCACATGCTGATCAGTATTCAGTCAAAGATTTGAGGGGTACCTTTTACAGAACTCTGGAACACTCTCTGGGAAGCTCCTCTCTGGGACATTACCTTAAAAATTCTAGCCACCCTCACCTTCCCCTGAATTCTTAACTCTGTATCTCAATTTACACAGACTTTAAGGCTCTGCCTGGGTTCCCATCCTGGAAACTCTCTATAGGCAGTACACTGGGGTAATTGCAAGGCTCACCCCATTTTTTTCTCTTTTTTTGAGGATAACTGTCCTGTACTTCCTGTTTTCCAATGTGCAACAACCATTATTTCATATATTTTGTCCACTGTTTTAATTGTTTAAGGTGGAAGAGTAAATCCAATCCCTGTTACTCTTTCATGGCGAGAAGCAGAAGTCCAGCTTTCACTTTTTAAGTATCTGGGTTGGATTCATTTTGGGGATTTTTTAACAACACCCAGATAGAAAGTAGATGGACTAAAAAATCATAAACTGATGGTATCCTTGCATATTACCTAACACTTCCCCACCTCACTTGGGGGATTAATAGAACTAAGATCAGAGAGGGGTGTGGCTCTTCCCAAACTCAAACAACAAGTTAGCCACAGAATTAGGCCTAGAAACCAGGTCTCCTACTCCTCATTTTTAATCCAGCCACTTATTTTCTGCTGATTTTTTCTCCCAAACCATTTTATTTGCGTAGCCATTGCTTTGAAATCCAGACCTTCTGTCCTGTCCATACCCATAGAGTAGGCAATATTAGCTCACACCCAGATGGTACTTACTTTCATTTGAACTTTGCAAACACAGCCCTTAGGGTTGGCCTAAAGAGAATACTAGAGCACCTCTTAACAGTGAAAAACTTAAAATACCCCCATGGGTAGGCACTCCAAAACAAAACCATTTATTTTTCCTTATTGACTTATTACAAACTCACTAAGCAAGAAGGAGTGTGACTTAGAATTTAGATTGACTAATTTAGTCATCTCACCACTGATGGGAACCATGTATCCTACAAAAAGAAGCCATTTGTCTTCCCACAATCCTAGCAATTCACCCAGATTCAAAAATTTTTTCGGGACTGGGTTTCCAGGAACCGTTCTGTTTTGCCTCTTGACCCTTCCAAGAAGCAGGCTAAGAAATGCCCCTGAGTTGAAGTCAAACAGAAGAGATTTTACCTCTCAGCTCCAACACTTAACTTGTTGTATGACCTTGGATGAGTAACTTAACCTCTCTGTAAGGTCACGGATGGTACTATCATATATTGATTCTAAAGCACATGTTTCGGGTTTTTTTTTCACATTTTAGTATCTTTGAAATCAAGATGCATTTTGCTACCAGTGGTATGATAGTTAAACTTGCAGCTTTCTTTCTTCCTTAATGGCATATGATGTCTTGGATTCTAAAAATACTGTATTAGTCTCTAACTTTCAGAGTTTCCTCAAGGATTAAAAAGGATAAAGGAAGCATAGGGCTTGGTACATGGTAGATACTAAACAACTCTTGCACCACCATTGTTACTAAAACTAACACCTGGCTGGGTCATGGCCTCTGACTTCCCTCACCTGGCAGTTGGTACATCCATGAGAAGTTGGTACAGTCTAACAAGGTAAAAAGGTCTGGGAAGACCAAGCTGGCATGCTGTGGCCAGTGTTGCAGCTTGTGATTCTCATCAGGCCCTAGAGCCCTTTCTAGTAACTTCTTGCCCTCCAGCCGTGCCCTGCTAGTATCATGAGCCCAATCTTACCTCCACTGCTACAAAATTACAAAGGTAGGGAAATGGACCGGACGACTTCTTGTGCCATCACCCAGAACTCTCCCTGTTTTCATCCCAAAGAACCTCTCCAGAATCTAACAAGGCTTGTCAGTTGAAGGGCTCTTGCAAGGCCATCAGAATCAGAGTCTGCAGGGCCTGAAGCCAAATCCACATTCCCCGAGGCCCCCCACATAACCTCCAGTTGGGATGCTGATACTTGCATGCCTTTGAAATCCAAGGACACCAACTCTGCTCATGCTTGGAGGGGAAAAGAGGAAACAGACACTTGAGGATTAACAGCCCTCAAACATCTCCCTGTGAGGGAAGTGGCTTGCATTTCTTTCCCAGGGCTTGCTTGATCTCTTGCTGTCTCCTGCAGACAGACTGGCCTCAGATGCAGAGGCCACATTCCACTCAGGCTCATCCATACCTCCTCAACCCACTTAATGCCCAGGGCGCAGGCTCCATGAGCCTGCCTCTCTGAAGCACCCACCTTTAACATGTACCTAGGGGTTTTTGTCTCTGTCCAGCAGCCCAGGGAACTCTCAGACCCACAATGAAAAGGAGGGAAAGGCAAGATGGACTGAACTGGCCTTTGTCTCAGGCCACTGCTCGCAACTTGACTGCCTCCCAAGTAATTCTAAAATACCAGGTCTGAATGAACTTCCACTTGGCAGTGCATGCCACCCAAGATTCTGCACCATGGCCAGGGTGAAGCTAGTAATTAATAACTGTGAGTGATTATCATGGAAACTGTCTCCAGAAAAAACGACCAAGTTTATACCATTCAACCTTGGGAAGATAAAATCAGGCCTACCAGAAAAAAGACAAATGATCTACAGCAAATGTAGGACTTGAATTCCAAAGAGCATCCCTGGGCCTGATTACACACCTGCCTTGTCTCCCTCCCTGTGCAGGAGGCATGGGGTACAGTGTGAAGTGGGCACATCTCAGTACAGCCCATCAACCAACTCAGAGACTTATTCTCCTTCTAGACCCTCTGCAACACCTCCTTGCCCTTCTTCCTTCTCCACTGTCAGTGTTGCCTCTCTGTGAGTCTCTGCTCAGCCCCCTCTGTGTGACCGGTTGAGACCCTCTTCATCCCTGCCACAGTCTCCTTTCTGCCCTTTCTCCATTCAATACCACCCCAGCCCTGCTTCTAGGAAATCCTGGAGAAACAGAAATCATCACAACACCCTGCACAAAAACCATCAATGAACAATAATGGCATGATATTTATCATTGTTATGGTTGGATGGTGGAAACCTAGATGTTTATTTTATTATTCTCATCACACTTGTATATGTGTAAAATTGTTCATAATAAAACAAATCCTCAACAGTCCTCCAGGGATGTCAGGATAAAGTCCTAAGTCCTCAGACTAGAATTCAAGACCCATCAGGATCAGCCTCTACCCCATTTTTCCAGCTCATGTCCTGGCACTCACCTCACAGTGCTGCAGCCTCTCTTGTTACCCAGCTCTCTCCTGCAGCCTTATCTTAGCCATATATCTTCTTCTTTTAGAACCTGCTGCAAAAAAAAACCTTTGGTCCTGCCTGGGAAACGCTTGCCCATCTCTTGGAAACCAGATGCAAATGACTCCTGGTCTGGGACAGCTCCTCAGAACCCCACCCGCCCCTTTGGAGGGGAGCACCTTATGCCCTGGTGTCTGCTCAGGCTTGATACAGAGCAAACACCCGCTGTATGTTTGGGAGAGACCAGAAAATCTTTGTTGTTAAAACAGGTGCAACATTTACTTGAACTTAGACAAGTAAGGCAGTCTCTCTGGGCCCCTGCATCTGTCTCTATAAAATGAAGATAATAGCAGTACTTATTTCACAAGGCTAGGGTAAGGATTAGGCGGTATTCTCCATGTAAACAGCTTAACACAGTACCTGGTCAGGGATGGGGGTGGGCTGATTTACAGACAGACAGGCTTCAATCAAATAATACAGTGGATAATTAAGCGGCTTGTCTTAGATGAAATACTCTCAAAAACTATGGGACAGGAACTGCCGTTTACCTCTTGCTGGGAGCTAGAGAAAATTGTAGAAAACCGGTGACGTCAAAGTCACAATTCCTCTCTGGGGCTCCGGGGCGGGTCATACTTTAGGGGGGTGGGGGTGGCGGTGGGGGGTCTTCAAAGGTCGAGGCCCGGGCCCAGGTTGCAGCTTCTGTTTGGAAGAACTGTGCAGCTCTGTGGTCTGGACCTGGCCTGAAATCCAGAGGCTAGGAAGGCACAGAGTTTGCGGGAAAATCAGTCCTGGTGACAACCCCCAGCCGGTGAGGTCTCAGCGAGCTTGGACTTCCTGGGGTGCGGACGCGGAGTGAGAAAATCTGAGTGGGGTCCGCTGCAGCGGCCCCGCCCGCCAGCCCCGCTCCCCCAGGCGCCCGCGGCCTCCTGCGTCACCAGCGCGGGCGGGGGCTGAGGGGAGGGGGGGAGCCGCAAGGTGAGGGCACCGCGCTGCCTTAAGACGCCGCGCGCCCCCGCTGCCGCTCAGAGCTCGCTGCAAGGCGCGCCGGCCGGACGTGTGCGGGCACAGCAGCCCAGCTCCCGCCGCGTGCCGCGCCCGCACCTGGGCTGAGCCCGCAGCATCCGGCGCCTCGAGAAGCAGCCCGGACCAGCGCGGCGAGTCCCGAGGGACCGGCACGCAGCTCCCGCGGCGCGACGCCTCCGGCAGCAACAGGTAAGCAGCCCGGCGCTGCTCCGGGCGCTCAACTGGACCCCGCGCTCGGGCGCCAGGGACGCCCCCTCCGCCGCGGCCCGACGGCAGCCGTGCTGGACGCGCAGAGCCCCTGCTAGCATCCCCGTCGGCCCCAGGCCGCGCGTCCCCCTCGCACTTTCGCGCTCCTTCCCTCCCCGCCCAAGTCCCGCATTCCTTCCTCTTGGCTCTCCTTCTCTGCTTCTCATCCGCTCTTATCCTAGTTTTCTCCGATTGTTGTGGCTCCATCACTCCATCTGTCTGTCATTCTCACACTCACCCTCTTTCATTTGCTCTTTCAGTGTCTCTGTATCTCTTCCTCTACCATTTTCTCTCCGTCTCTGTGTGGCTCGCGTTCTGTCTCTGTCTCATTCCCGTTCGCTCTCTGTCTCTCCGACTCCCTCGCTCTGTCTCCCTCAGGCTCTCCGTGGCCCCGCTGCCTGCCCTGGCGCCCTCCCCGAGCTCACGCAGCCCCGGCCCCGCCACCCATCCCGGGGTCCGCAGTAGGCATCCTCCCTGCATCCGGCCGCGGCTGCACTGCTGGGAAACTACGAGGTTTACCCGCCAGAGCCGCGGTGGCCAAGGCGGCAGCTGGTTTCTATGGCGAAATAAAGACGACAGGCAGAGATCAGAGACAGAGATACCCAGTTAGAGAAAAACCGAGGTGAGGGGTGATCGGAGACACAGAGGGACAGAGGTGCACACACTGAAACATACAAAGTGTTCAGCGAGAGTCCCAGGGAGAGAGGGACAGAGAAACCGGCAGAGAGGGAGTGAAGCCGACTTTGTGAAGTGCACGCGCTAGACGAGATAGCCTGGGAACGGTGAGCCGGAGACAATCAGGGGGACAAGCAATAGGTGTTCAGGGACCGCAGACAGCGATAAAGAGACAAAACCCGCAGAGGGAGACAGGAGAGACGCAGAGATGAGAGGATCCGAGAAAGAGCGAGACAGAAGGAGACGCGTCGAGAGAGAACCCGAGAGAGGGAAACGAGAGTGGGAGAGACACGGCAACCGCCAGAGACACATCCGGCAAGCGACACTGGACAGGTGTACTAGGGCCCACAGAGATTGTCAGGGAAATAGACTGAGAGAGACCTGGAAAGGCGAGACAGCCGAGGGGAAGACGAAGAAGCGCATGTTTTCGTGAGCGCCATAGACAGTGCCCCGCAGAGACGCGGGGAGACAGACGCGCATCGGATAGAGACGGAGGGAGAGGCGGGGACACGACCGGGAGAAAGACCGAGAGCAGAGACACGCACACACAGCTAGAGAAAGCGCACTAGCGAGAGAGACTGAGAGACAGAGGAACGCACCGGGAGTGGGAGGGAGAGGCGCGAGTAACAGAAAGAGAAGAGAACGACAGACGGACGGAGACCCACAGACAGCGCGCACGTGGTAGCGACAAGCTGAGAAATAGGCGACCGAGAGGGAAGAGAGGCGTGGAAAACGGTGAGACTCATACACCCCAAGAGGTACACAAAAAGTGCGCTAGCGTGAGACACTGGAGAGGAAGAGACAAATGACAAACGTCAGCAGGCCGGGCTGAGCGCGCGCGCGCATGCGCTAGCGGGAGAGCGCACTGGAGAGAGCGCTGCAGAGACCGCAACTCGGAGACCCAGAGGCAGGGTGACCGACACGCGGCGAGCGCGCGCTCGCCGGCTGGAGAGACAGATGCGCGGGACCCAGAGACCCGGAGAGCGAGAAGCAGGGAGCTCCAGGAGTTAGGGAGGGATTTGGAGGAACTGCCTGGATGCGCGCTGGGCCGCGCGGGGCTCGGGGAGGGTGTCCTGCAGCGCCACTGCCCCGCGCGGAGACGGACCCCCTCGGCCGGTGGCTAACTCCGCCCGTGTGTTTCTTTCTTCCCCATCACAGGCAGTGAGTGCGGTCCGTGCGCGCTGTCGCCGTCCGACAGTGCCTGCTCCGAGCCTGCACCTGGTCCTGTGCCTGCCCGCTTTCGCTATGACGTCCACCTGCACCAACAACACGCGCGAAAGCAACAGCAGCCACACGTGCATGCCGCTCTCCAAAATGCCCATCAGCCTGGCTCACGGCATCATCCGTTCGAGCGTGCTGCTCATCTTCCTCACTGCCTCATTCGTCGGCAACATAGTGCTGGCATTCGTGTTGCAGCGCAAGCCACAGCTGCTGCAGGTGACCAACCGCTTCATCTTTAACCTCCTGGTCACTGACCTACTGCAGATTTCTCTCGTGGCCCCCTGGGTGGTGGCCACCTCTATGCCTCTCTTCTGGCCTCTCAACAGCCACTTCTGTACTGCCCTGGTTAGCCTCACTCACCTGTTCGCCTTTGCCAGTGTCAACACCATCGTTGTGGTGTCTGTGGATCGCTACCTGTCCATCATCCACCCTCTCTCCTACCCCTCCAAGATGACCCCACGCCGGGGTTACATGCTTCTCTATGGCACCTGGATCGTGGCCATCCTGCAGAGCACACCCCCACTCTATGGCTGGGGCCAGGCTGCCTTTGATGAGCGCAATGCCCTCTGCTCCATGATCTGGGGGGCCAGCCCCAGCTACACCATTCTCAGCGTAGTGTCCTTCATCATCATTCCACTGGTGGTCATGATTGCCTGCTACTCTGTGGTGTTCGGTGCAGCCCAGCGGCAGCATGCTCTGCTGTACAATGTCAAGAGCCACAGCTTAGAGGTTCGAGCCAAGGACCGTGTGGAGAATAAGAACGAAGAGGGAGAGGAGAAGAAGGACGAGCTCCAGGGTAAGAGCGAGTTCCACAGCCAGGATGAAGGTGAGGTCAAAGCCAAGGAAGACAACATGGAGGCCAAAGAGCGCAGCATGGAAGCCAAGGATAGCGGCACAAAGGACAAGGCAGGGAGAGTGGAGACCGGCAAGGGGAGCATAGAGGCCAAGGGCAGCAAGGTCAGAAAAAGCAGTGTGGCGGCCAGCGAAGGCAACATGAAGGCTAAGGAAGGGGGCACAGGAATTGAGAGCAGCATGAAGGCAGAGAAGGGCCGCATGGAAGTCAACCAGTGCAACATTGACTTGGGTGATGATGACATTGACTTTGGTGAGGATGACATCAATTTCAGTGAGGATGACATCGAGGCAGTGAACATCCCTGAGAGTCTCCCACCCAGTCGTCAAAACAGCAACAGCGACCCTCCTCTGCCCAGATGCTACCAGTGCAAAGCTGCTAAAGTTATCTTCATCATCATTTTCTCCTATGTGCTATCCCTGGGGCCCTACTGCTTTCTAGCGGTCCTGGCTGTGTGGGTGGATGTCCAAACCAAGGTACCACAGTGGGTGATCACCATAATAATCTGGCTTTTCTTCCTGCAGTGCTGCATCCACCCCTACATCTATGGCTACATGCACAAGACCATCAAGAAGGAAATCCAGGATATGCTGAAGAAGTTCTTTTGCAAGGAAAAGCCCCCAAAAGAAGACAGCCACCCAGACCTGCCTGGAACTGAAGCCGGCACAGAGGGTGGGACTGAAGGCAAGATCGTCCCTTCTCATGATTCTGCCACTTCGCCTTGAAGTTAGTTCTAAGGCAAACCTTGAACTGTCCACAATGCAGTAAACAAGAGCAGCTTTCTTTTAAACGGACCACCCACAGTCCCATTAATGCTAACCCATACCATTCCAGGCAAAGGTGTTGCACACATGCTTCTCACCACAAGGCACATAGGTATATGGAAGAGGTAGGAACTAGAGCTTTCCTTTAAAAGTGTCCCTCAAAGCACGAACTCGAGGATTCTGACTGAAATTTCCACCTCCCCCGACCACCACCAAAATGTATTAGGCTCTAAATTTCTTAAAGCAACAAAGGCTATCCATTTTGGACCTGTACGCGGTATTCTGTCTCCCCTGAGCTACAACATGTCAGCTTTCCCTTTGAGCGAAAAGGAAGATAATGCCTGTGAACTTAAGGACTTTTAAGTGCCCAGGTCAAGAGCTCAGGGGCAAAGGCCACAGCCTGTTTTCACCTGAAAGAAAAGCAATGGACCAAATCATTCATGGAGCCCAAAGAAGCAGAGCCTGACCGACTGATTAATGTATGAGCCAAATTCTAAAGTGAGGAGCCCCACAATCTGATGCAAAGACTATTACGGAAACGAACACAAAAGGCATCGTGCAGTTAAATACAGATTTTAAACACAGGGATCCAGAAAAGTGGAAGAGGATAATAGGGCATGTTTGAAAAGGAAAGCTAGTCCAAGGGAGACAATAGAAAAAATAATTCATCCGTGGAGCTAAACAGTTGACGTTTTTCTATAAAACCCTGGGTTGGTGAATGAGTTGGGGCCAAGGTCATTCCATGTAAATGAAAAATTACCAATTGACAGGAAACTATTTTTTGTCTCCTATCTGAATAATAGTGGGACAGAAACCATGCCACTATTTTACAGTTTTCCCTTTGTGACTGAATTGGGATACAAGTGTGTGTGTGTGTGTGTGTGTGTGCATATTCCAAATAGAGTTTTTTAGCTAAACAGTATTTCCAGAAAAAAAGAATTCAACTGCAAGTGGCCAAAGTCCTATGACAACTCAGACTGCCAATCAAGAGTGATGTGCCCATTAGAAATCTCTTTTGCGCCCATGAGATCATAAACAAGAAACCTGATCTCCACATGGGGAACAAGTAAGGCAAGATAAACATTTTCCTTCCACAGGCACACCCATGTGTCGTTTTCACCTGTGGCTCTCTCTAAAGCCTTTAAGCTCTCTACAGATGTGGGAGAGAAATATGAGAGTCAGAAATAACAGAGAGGATGGTTTCTCAATACCTGGCAAGCATCTGACCTATTCCAAACAATTCTAAAATCAAAGCCTTCAGGTCAGACATATCCTAATTACTGTTATTGAAATATATCACTTTGGGAAACCTTTACAATACCTGAATTATTCCTATAGTCAATACAGAGAAAGAGTTTTCAAATCCCGAACCCTGAAATCATTTTGGGTAGTGATATACCTGTGTATTTCTGAGGGCACAGTCCATATACACACAGCCAAATAACATGGAACCAAGAAATGGTCAAGACAATGTTTTCGATACTCCTGAAAATCACATTAAAGTAGCACTAGAGCCAGTCAACTGTTCATGCAGAAATCCAATGTATATGGGTGGAGGGACTGTTTGTTTGAAAAATGGTTAATCAGGTGGTTGTATATAAGCATGGCCATATTCAAAGTTTAGCCTCATTCTTGTACGATTACCATGTCTATATAAGAACTCAAATGTCATTCATATAAATGCTCAGCTCAATGTTATTTTCTTTATCTCTTCCTCCTCACAGATTGTAACATGAAATTCTCAAGGGGGAGAGGTAAACAGCAGTGTATTTGGGCTATGAATAAGTCTGCATGGGAATTCAGGATGGCCGTGTTCAGAATTTCAGAAAGGAGAGGGGATAGACCCAAATAATACTGAGCTGACCTGTCAACTCAAAATGCACATGAAAATCTTATTGATTGCAACCCCATTAATTTGAAACTTATAATTCAGACAAGACATGGGGGCTGAAGCTTATTTGCAACATCATTTATTTTTCTACCAAAATGTGTAAAGTGAATTAATAGTCATAAGTTTATTACACAAATGTATTATTGCCAAACTCTTGTATTGACCTGTCCTCAAACAATACCTAGGTGAAGAAATGGCCTATTTTCTTGGGGTGGGGAGGGTATTACCTTGAAGATCTGTCATGATTGAAGGAGGTCAAAGTAGCTGTAGCCTACCCTTTGGGTAGAAATGCTTACCTGGCTAGGAAACAGGATTTCAAACATTAAGTATCTCCAAGTATTTTGCTGAAAATGAACTTTTTGTTTTATTTTTAAAGCTCAACCCCTTCAAAGTGTATCAGAGAAAATTGTTTGCCAAAATCCCAAATCAAAATGGAAGCGGAACCTGTATGAGTGTGGTAAGTTCATTTAACAGCCCACACACATTGTCCAGTACACCAAGCCTCACCAATTCCCTCTTTAAAGTTCTTCTTTTTCCTATTTTAGTAATGACTTAAATCATATTTTTCAAAAGTGAAAACCTTTTGAAAATAGGAGACTGGAAAAGAGGATCTTTGAATTAAGAGTATTCTGCTTTGCTGACATTTTCTTAATGAACAGAAGGGCCTCTAGTGAGCTTGGAGATAGCAACTGCTTCAAATTTTGTGCTGTTTTGAATAAAACACTACCAATTTAATGAGGTTTTTACTGCACAAACTGTTTTGTCATTTGAAAATCTAAAAGCACACAAAAAAGTCATTAGCCTCACAGATCCTCATTGCAATGGCTTTCCCTAAATGTTTTGAAAGGGTGTATTCTTTTGCTGAGGCTACTTCATATGTGCAGTAAAAGTCCCATTAGAGTACAGGGGCCAGACAACCCAGACTTTGAAATGATTTGATTTCCAATTTAATGATTTCCTTATTTAAAATAATAGAGTATCTAGTTTGCCAAGGAGTGGCAGGTGCTTTGACTAATACACCAATTTCAACAAGCTTGGGAAGGCAGTAATAAGGAACAAGCCCGGGGCTTCTGTGACTTCTGTGATGCTAGGGTGCATCGTCTCTAAGGCACCATGCACACCAGCTGCTGGGAAGTCCTCTGCACTTCTGGCTGGCTCTCTGCCTCTTGCCCTCATGCCCACTGCCTTCCTCTGCCTCACTCCCCCTCCCCCTGCTGGGCTGACCCTTGTGCTTGAAGCTGTGTGCTCCCTCACTCCCACTCATCCCCTCCAAACCCAGAGCTGACAGAGTCACAGGGACCCGGGGGCCCATGGAAGCAGGGAAGGAGAGGAGTGAAGAGTAGGAGTGACCAGCAATGAAAGGCATTTTTCTGTCTCCTCCCCAACTCCAATCCAATTTAGAGATGACGGGATACCTACTTCAAATTGAACAGGTAAGGAAAAGTGCCATTTTTAATTTAGGAGGAGGTAGGCACCTCGTTTCTTACCAAAGCACCCAGTACCACACATCTTTGGGGACACATTCAATCCTTTAGATACCATCCAATTATTTCAGCAAAAAAAAAAAATCACTAAAAAAATCTTCTACCTATAAAATTATAAGGTGCCTGACATTGCCTTATTTTATACATAACTAGCCAATTAAGCAAGGTAAAGTTATTTCAAATGATTTTTTCATACTACCTGAAGAATAATTTACAAGACTAAACTAGGCTGTTTCTTAGACTTTGCCAAAATGGTCTTTAAAATGTCTAAAATACACCATTTGGAAGAGAAAAATTATGCATCATCTGGTAATTGGAGCTCTCCAAGACAAAAACCCTCAGAGGTGGTTGGGATGAAACAGAAAGCAACAATTTAAATTACTGGACTGTTTTTTTTTCTCTCATAACTGCCCTCCCCCATAGTGTAAGAAAAAAAATCAAAATAAGTGTTTTCCTTTCAAATGTATTTTTTGTTGCATTCCTCTTTAAGACAGACCCCATGTTGCCAAGAGAGGCTTCTCTAAACTGAGTCTTTTCCTTCTAGAGCAGACAAAAGATTAAAGAACAGTTGGCTTCAAGCCAGTCACCAAGATAAGGAGAGAAAATCTGGTCAGTCCTGGCTTTTAACCCTCTCCCTCCTTATCTTTGTCTCATTTTCTATGGGCCGGCCAGGTGTTCTTGGCCCCCTCAAAGCCCATCCATGAGGAGACAGAAGCACTGAGCTGCAAAGAGCGGACTATAGCCGAAAACTCAACAAGAAAAAGAAACCCTTGTCATCAATTCTTTCCAGTTGCTTACAATTGATCCCTTCCTCTATGGCAAATGCTCAGCTTGCCTACAGCAGTCTTCTGCTAAAAGCAACAAGACTGGCTGAAGGAAGGAAAGAGGAGAGCTAAAACCCACAGAACTTGGCCACTGATTGCCAGGTCACTGGCAAGTTCACTAGTAAGTAGAGTAAGAATCCTCAAGGTAAATGAAGGTTGCCAGTAGGAGTCAAACATTCCCATCATTGCCTCCCAAAGCTCTCATATCTCAAAGTACACACACCAAGGGGAAACCACAGTTAGCTCATACACTCACGAGAGGTTTGCTAGGTCTGAGGATTCAGGACTGCACCTCTCTTGTTCTAAAATATAGACAAAAACAGGATTGGCTTTAGTTTGGTGCTTCAAAATTGAGTGGATTCCACCACCACCCCACCTTGCCACCCCCCACCCCCGCTACATCTGTGTTACAACTTTAATGTTAAAAGTTTGGTATTTTTGTCAGTATCAGTGGTGTATTTCTTTCCGTAGTAATTCTAAATGTAAGCTGTAACTATATAAAATGTAACTGTTCTTGGAGATAAGGTGCTAGATATTAGATTGTATGTGTTTATAGATGTCAACCTCAAACATGGGTAGTATGTACATGTATAGTAATAAAATGCATGCAGAATTCTATGTGTGACCCACATCTTGTTTAGTTTCTGAAGTAGAACATAGTACATTTGTTTTTAAATTTTTATTTCAAAGTGTATACTACAAGATGTATAAGCTGGATCCAAGGTGGGATGTCGGGAAGTGGTGCCTTTCATTCCTTAAATCCCTGGTACAATATATGACAGGTGAGAACTTACTCTGGTACAGCTGATCGTTAATGTGAACTCATCATTTTGGCTGAAGTCCTCGCTGGCAGTTCTCCACAACACGTTTGGTACTGGTATGCCCGTTTTCCATTAACTGAATGCATAGAATACAAAATCAAAAAGACAGTCCTTCCCCCCTCAAAGAGCAAAGAGCCCAAGATACTCTCTTGGAGTCCCATTAGCAGGGTGAAAAACATACAGTACTCTCAAGACCCAACCAGTATCGGACTGTGAAGTGACAGGATTTGCACTTAGCAGATCTATATTGTGCCCATCCCTGCCCTCCTCTAGCAGTAGCAAGACCCAGAAAAAGGCTGCTCTGCTTTTTCACTTTGACTGGTTGCCCAAAAGATAAGATAGAGCATAGATGGGTAAATAGATAAAGGGATAGTGGGACCCCTCTGGGGGGTCACAGCTAAGGTGTTTGACAATTACAATCATATATCAAGGGCATTTGCATCAGACCAGAAAAAAAAGAACTGTAAGATAAGTGTATTGTATTTTAAGAACAAAAATACTGAATCTATAATGTTATATATAAGCCCTTATGAATAATCTCTAAAATTGCCTTTAATACCAAATTTATGTGCTGCCTTTAGACTGAAAATAGAAAAATGCATTCAGTCAATAAATGGTTTAATATTTAAAATTTTGAATTTAAATTTTTCCTTTTCCTTTTAAGAATACATATGTAATTTAAAAGTGCCTTTTGAAAGGACTGCCAAACTACAATCCTGGGGCCAAGTTCCCATTGGCACAAGTTACCGTCAGGTGCACAAGAGGGGTGGGGCTTTATCCTCCTCCCCCAGCAAGAACAGAAAGTCGTTCACACTCCAATCAAATTCATAAACCAAAATTGTCACAAGGGCCAGAAGTCTTGGAGACTCTGCCCAAGGACAAGGTTTTGTGTATTGGTTGGCTTTAATTGGATCCTTTCTAAAATGATTCTGCCTTTTTTTTTTTTTTTTTTTGCTGGACAGGAATAATGGACTCCTGCTTGGGAAATGCAGAGAGATTGATGTTTATAGTTCAACTAAATATTATTAAGTAATGTTTGGGTTTCTTAAATAGGTGCTGTTAATTTGTCCTTGGTATATTCTTCTTAAATGTGCTAAATAAAGTCTAATTTTAATGTGTGTATCTGGTTATTATGCCAAACTCCATAGGAAAACAGTGAGGGAGACACAAAACTAGGTCTCCATCCCTTGTCTTTAGCTTGAACAGAGGAGACGGGATCAACTAACTGTATTATACAGTAGGATGAAATAAATAAATAGGCTTCACTATTTTGCATTGTGTAATTCCAATATAAGTAATATGCAGTGGGATGGGGAGTCATCCTGATGGGCTTGCTGGAAGAGGGGTATTTGCCTAGTCATTTATGAATGAAAAGGATTTCAAGAGTTGGCAGAGTGGAAAAACAAGGCCAATGCCAGTCTTTTTCTCAAGGCAGTGAGGTTTGAGTAGGGGGAGGGGAGCACACAGCCTTTGTTTAGGAAACAGTACTGCCCAGCACCTGGGTCAACCCCACTGGGCTCCTGGCCCTGCTGAACCGGGACAGCCCCCTTGTTCCTCTGGAGCTGACATGCTTGACCCGCAAACAGCCCTTGCGGTTATCTCGGCAGTGGTTTAAGGAACTACATGCCTTGTGCTTGCAAGTGGCATTCCTGGTCCTGTACTCAGAGGCTCAGGGAACTATTCATCTCTGTTTCAAAGTAAAGTGCTCCTCTCTATTTTTCACTCCAACATTAATCTAGATACTGACTTATACACTGTATTTCAAAATGTTCAACGATGGCTGCCCAAGAGCACAGCGTGCAGCTGCCTTCACCTTAATCTATGAATGCCATCCAGGCTGTAACTTTCTTCTACTACAGAAATCAGTTTGCCTTTCCAGCAAACCACTACCATCAGTGCAAGTAAGAGGGCTTGCGAGCTCAGATAAAACTACCAGTCAGCAAACCTGGTGAGAAAAGAGTCCCCTGAAGCCCTCTATGACACTGCTTGGTCCAGAGTATTGAGAGGAGAATGTAATTGGTTCCACTGAATCTCCTAACAGCAGTTCCTCTCCGCAGGCAGGGCTTAGGGCTCAGCCTTGGATTATGAGACTGAATAGGAGAGGGTTGGGAGGATCTGAAAATTCCACTGTCAGTAGACACCTCTGACCCTCTGTAGCCACTCCCTCTCCCAGCAGCCTGCTCCAGGCCCCACGCCTATTTGCCACCAGTCAGAGCCCTGATGCCTCCAATTTAGACAAAGGCATACTACTGGCTAGGAATTATTTTCTTCTTCCATAAGGTAACTAGTCAACTGCTACTCTTCTTCCCACTCTCTTTCAGAATGAACTCTAACCCTGTCCCTCCTCGTTCCAATCTCCCCTTCAAGGGCACCACAACCACTTTGATCCCAGCCCACATAAACAAGTACTCAGCTTAAGGACGCTTTGAGAGTGTTCATGAATTGAAGGGTATGTGTGGATAGTTTTTAAATGTTTTCCTCAATAAGACTAGTATTTATCAATAAACAGAAAATGTATGATTTTCATGACTGCTTCCCCAAAACTGCAAGCTCAAAGAATATTTGCAATACAAATTCCCAGCATTTTGGGAGTTGTGACACGTGACTATTGTTTAGTTGAAGCAAATAAATCCAAGAAAATCAACTCCAAAGATCTGTACAAACTTGAACATTTTCAGCTTCCAAAGGACAGCAAAAAAAGAGAACGAATGAAATGAAATGTGCAGATTTAACTGAAGAATAAGACAACAGTATCTAGTATTCATAAACTCTATATGCTAGACCAATGTACATTTTTGAAAAAGGATCACCCAGACAAAAAGGTGTCATATACTTTGTACAATGAAAAATTCACATTTTACCTAAGATTTATTTGCCAATAGTCCTGCTGCTCTGAACAAAATGAAGGAAAAGGGAAAAGAAGAAAAAAGTAAAACATTTCATCATAGACCACCAATGTACTCAACTTTAATCCTTTAAAGGAATGGGCCTCCCTTGCTCTAATTGCTTTAAATTAAACCCTTTTATGGTATCTTTTCAGGAAAACATGAAAAATAAACCTATTTTTTCCATACAATCAGTATTTTATATCATATAAACTTAAGCCAGATAATAAGATTTTAAATTGATATGTTATTAAAACATCATTGGAAGTGTGTGTGTGTATATATATATGTCTATATCTCCGTAGATGTTCACAGAGATATGGATATAGATATTCAAAAGCAAGGGTGATGTGCCTGGAAACTTTTGAGGACATTCCTTAATTGACGTTCACCACACTGTGGTTTTTAATAAACCAGAAACGGAAAAAAAATCCAGCTGCCCCTGAAACAAATTGAAAAGACCTTTGCTAACCAGGCACTATAGCAAATCATATCAAAATAGCTTTCTCAAAAACACAAAGCGCGTCAGTTCTGAGGTAGAGTTCTGATGCCGAATCTTAAGACTTCTATCTTATCAAAGAAAAATCACTAGGCTCTCTCTCTTGCAGAGCAGAGGATGAGTAGCAGGGCTGGAGACAGTCACCTGCAAAAGGGTGTGAGAAGCCATTTGCTGGAACACTGCAGGTCTCTAACCAAAGCAAAAGAAATAAAAAGTAGCTTAAGTTCTCTGTTTCAAAAAGGATACACACAAAGAGGTCCAAGGCCAGTTTCTAATAAAATAAACTTCATATAACTTGCTTCAATTTGGCAAATATAAATAACCATTATCATTTTACATAGCAAAAGCAGGAATAATCTATCTACTCGCATACTCAGAGCATATATTAGTTTTCTACATCAAAGTCTCATATTATTAAACTTGAGAAGCATCCCATTTCTGGGGATTTATCCTAAAGAAGTGACCCTAGAGAAGTAAAAATAACTACATGCAAGAAGGTGTTTCTAATACTATCACTTATAATATTGAAAAATTACAAACAAACCAAATGCCCCCAAATAGGTGACCAGCTAAATGATGGACCCAGTGCTGAATGAAATAATACAGTCATCAAAAATGAGGACTATAAAGACTGCATATAGCTGCATAGGGCAATCTTTGTAATATGGTGTTAGGTGACAAAAGGCAGACCTTAAACAACTCCCAGGCATCACACCAACATGAACACTGCATAAGCTTAAATCCACAGACTGGATACATCAGAGCACGAACAAAAGAAGATACCTTTATTTTGGGGGGGTAATTATGGGTAAATTTTCTTTACCATAGGACTTCACTGGTGTTTATATTATAAAAACAATTTTCAGATAATATTACAGCCCAAATACTTAATCAAAGAAAATTCTAATAGGACTTCCAGATCCTATAGTCTAATGGGGCACCCCAAGATAATTCAATCATCTAGGAAAACACCTTAATAACAAGGTCGCACAGAAAACTTTAGGCAGGGTTTGGTATCTTTTTCTTTGCCAGTTTTCAAGTCTGGAATAATTTCCCATCCAATATACCATCATACCACTTCCCTCCCACCCTTCAAAGCTCCTTGTCAGGAGTCATTATGATATAGTGATTAAGACCATGGACTCCAGTGAAACAAATCTACTCTGTTGGTTACTCAACTGTCTGATCTTGGGCAAAAAACAATCTTGCCAAGCCTGTTTTATCAGCTGAAAAATGAGGATACTATTCCTGCTTTAGGGTTCCTTTTCTGAACCCAACAACTTCAAAGGTTCAGATGACAGGCATGGAGCTAACACACTATCTCTGAATCTAAAACATTCATGATTTCAATTTGCTGCATATTACCCCCATAAACTATTTAAGTGTCTATGAATTGTCAGCTTTCTAATGGCCTACCTAGAATACCCAAGTTGTCTCCTTCCCCAAACATGACAATCCATCAACCTCCCATTGTTCTGAAAATCAACTGAACTCAGGAATCTGGACTTTGGAGTCAGGCAGACACTTAGCTATATGATGTAGAGTAAGCTACCTATCTCCTCTGTTCCTCATAAGTGAAAAAGAATTATACCTACACCCAACTAACAGGCTTGACCTGAGAGAAAAAGAGTAACATGCATTAGAGTGCCTGTCAGAGGAGGCACTCAAGAAATGATAGCTGTCATGGACATTCTGATTTGGGGCTTGAAAAATATGGTCAAGTGGGGTGTATTTGACTAGTGTAGTAGTCCTCAACACTGCCTGTCCATCTGAATCTCCTGGGGAGATTTAATGACTACTACTGCCTGGATCATACCCAGATATTCTTACCTAATTGATCTGGGATGCATTCTGAGCATCGAGATTTTTCAAATCTCCCCAGGTGATACTAGCATGCGACCAGGGTTCAGAACTTCTAGCTTAGCCTTTCCTTCTTTCTTTCCTTCTTCCTTCCTTCCTTCTTTTCTTTCTATCTCTCTCCCCTTTTTTATATGTAAACAAATATAAGTATGAATAGAAGGGGGGAAATTTCTCTTCTAAGGGCCACTGAACCACACAAGTTAAATCTAGAGAAATTAAAATATTTTTTTCTACAAACTCAATTGCTTGTACTACAACTTCAGGATAGAAAAAGGGGGTCTGGATGACAAGGGAGAGAATTAGCACTTTGGTTTCTTTGCCTGCTTTTTCCTAAGGTCAGAAAAAGTACTAAACCAATACTAGAAATGTCCTGGTTTCTTTCTCTGCTTCATTATCATTAGGTCAGCTGATGCATAGTAAAAAGACAATCCAACCACATGATCTTGAACGAGGTAGTCCAAGGCAAGCAGAGAAGCGCATTTTTCCCCTTTTTGCTGAGTGCAATTCTATAATAAAAAGAATTCACAGCCTGATTCTAGGGCTGGTAATCAATACATATTTCTCCTAATGCTTTCCCAAAGTAGTCACTATATATACACACTTGAAAAAGAAGAAAAAACTAGCTAAATAAAACATTTTGAAAATCCACCAATCACTTCCTGGCATTTTGGCTAAAATCAAGTGTAGAAAAAAAAGGAAGAAAGAAAGTCTACCATATTCTACTCAACATAAACAAATCTTAAAGAGTCTTTCCACAGCCACTGTGGGGGCTGAATTCCAATACACATTAATTTCAGAGTTTGCAGCAGTGAAGACCCACAGAAGAGATATTTTCCTAAAGTTGGAAATAAGGTCATTGCACAAAGGAATAAAGAGAAAACTTGTTTGGAAAAAGGGTCTTCGGAACTTTGACTCTCCTCAGCGACATCTGATTGAGAATTCATTAGGCACCTTCTCTGGGACTGGTACTTACCAGGTAAGGTAAAGGATCAAAAGGGGATCTTCCAGGGAGCAACCTCAGTTGGTGGCTATCCTACATACCACTATTTATGGAGACTTCACAGTCAGGGAGCTGGACATGACCTTGAGTTCCTTCCTCTTTTGCATTCACAGTTTCTCAGTCACGAAGCCCTGCAAATTCCAACTACTTGAGAGTTTTTGAATCCGTCCCTTCCATCCATCTGTCCATCTCCACAGCCACTGGGTCTTAAGTCACACTCTCTTTATCTCTCATCTAGAAAACTGTCTCCTAGCTTGTCTCTCTACCTCCGTTCTCCCTCTCAAATCCATTCTCCACTCTGTGAGAGTGACTGTAGTATTTCCCAAACAAAAGCTGATTGTCACGCCCCTCCTTACAAACATAGCAAAAGGACTCAGACTCAGGGCAGCATCAGAAACCTCTCAAGCTGTTAAAAATACAGATCAGCAAGGATTCTGATACAATCAGATGGGCCCTGGGATTCCAGTTTATTGGTTTTCGTTGGTTTTAAGTAATTTCCACAGGTTAATGTGATGCACACCCAAGTTTGAAAATAACTACTATATATGATAAAAATTCCAATTCCTTAGTGTTGCCATATAAGGCCCTCCAGGATCGGGCCCTGGCCTACTTCTCTGGGCCTTGTTCCTGCCATTCTGCGCCTTAAATTTCAAACCTAGCAACTTCAAATTACCTACAGATCTCTAGATCCCATGCCTTGCTCAGCTAGTCAATTCTGCCTTCTAATTTTAAGATTCAGTCTTCCCTCAAGATTTAGTTCTATCACTTTCTCCAGAAAAACTTTCCCTGACTTCTTTACGCTTGCCAATGACTGGGCTAGGTGCCGCTCTTCAATGCTTTCACAAAACCCTGGGCTTCACTCTATTAGGCTCCTTACCACAATGCATGGAAAATGATCTGTTTAGAGGTCTTCTCCCTCTAGACTACAACCTCAAGGCTAGGGGTTAAGTCTCACTTAATTTTGTACCCCCAGTGCTTACCACAGTATTGAGCACATTGTAGATGAAGAACAAATGTTTGTTAAATTGAGCTGTTTAAATTAACTGTTTAGCATTGTAAGCTCCATGAGGATAGGAATTTTTATCACTTTACATAAAGTTTTGTTCACTGCTAAAGCCCCAGCCTCCAGGGGAGTGCCTGACACACAAAAGGTATTCAATATAACTTCTTGAATGGATGAATGACAGGACTGTGGAGACAGCATCATAGAGAAGGTGCGCTAAAGCTGGATTCAGAGGCATTTGTGGATGGGAGACAGCTATTCCAGGCAGAAGCGAAAGTACCCATAAAGGCCTGACAATTCAAACCCTGGGAGTTTTAAGGATCAGTGAGAACCGTGGCAGCTGGGTTGGAACATCAGGGGTGTGTGATCAGAAAATTAAGGAAACATTAAAGAGACCATATAGAAGAAAAGACTGCAGAAGCAGGTGGGACCAGATAATGAGTGCCACATTAAGAAGCTTGGGTTTGACCAGAAAAAGACACTACAAAAAAAGAAAATTATAGACCAATATCCCTCATGAACATAGATGCAAAAATCCTCAACAAAATGTTAGCAAACTGAATTAAAAAAAAAACAATCATCCATCACAAGCAAGTGGAATTTATTCCAGGCATACAAAGATGGTACAATATTTATAAATCAATGTGATACACCACATTAACAAAAGGAAGGATAAAAACCATATGATCATCTCAATAGATGCTGAAAAAGCATTCAACAAAATTCAACATCCATTCATGATAAAAATTCTCAACAAAATGGGTATAGAGGGTACATGCCTCAACATAGTAATGGTCATATATGACAAACCCACAGCTAACATCATACTCAACAGTGAAAAACTGACAGATTTTCCTCTAAGATCAGGAACAAGACAAGGATATCCTCTCTCACCACTTTTTTTCAACAGAGTACTGGAGGTCCTAGCTATGGCAATCAGACAACACAAAAAAATAAAAGGCATCCAGATTGGTAAATAAGAAGTTAAACTGTCATTGTTTGCAGATGACATGATATTGTACATAAAAAACCCTAAAGAATCCACCCCAAAACTACTAGAACTAATAACTCAATTCAGCAAAGTTGCAGGATACAAAATTAATACACAGAAATCTGTTGCATTCCTATATATTAATGATGAACTAGCAGAAAGAGAAATCAGGAAAACAAATAAATTTACAATTGCATCAAAAAGAATAAAATACCTAACCAGGGAGGTGAAAAACCTTTACTCTAAAAACTATAAGACACTCAAGAGAAATTAAAGAACACACCAATAAATGGAAATCTATCTCGTGCTCATGGATAGGAAGAATTAATATTGTTAAAATGGCCATCCTGCCCAAAGCAATTTACAGATTCAATGCAATCCCTATCAGAGCACCAAGAGCATTTTTCAATGAACTAGAGCAAATGATCTTAAAATTCATATGAGACCACAAAAGACCCCAAATAGCCAAAACAATCCTGAGAAAGAAAAAA